>SJYO01000647.1:44054209-44352625 GCA_006410555.1 Capra ibex
ACTTCATTCGGTCTTTCTTTTTGTGGTTATGTCATATGATTGTGTATATATACCTTAAATCCTTCTACCGTTACTGCTGGGACATACGTTCTGTCCTTTTTTCTGTGTCTACACATATTGTCTGAAAACCTGAGTCTCCCTCTCCCTCTCTCACCCTACTAAACCCTCTTACCCTTAAGATTGTACATATGACAGTACATTCTTAACTTAGCGGTCAGGTACAGACTGCATCCCACGTCGTACGAACCCCGACCACGTACCCCTACTGGGTCTCTCTACAACACCCCTCCCTCCACCCTCCCCCCAAGTACAAACCCTTGCGTAAATTCTTAATTTCTAAAATTTTAAATTTTTTATTTTTTTATTATTTTATTATTTTATTTTAAATTTTTTAATTTTTTTTTTTCTTAAAAGGTATCAAACAACACTAGGTGTGACCGTTTTATAAATCGTATCAGTTACTTTGTCCTCATCTAAAAAAAAAAAGGACCTTAATAGAAAGACATATTAATGGGTACTACGTTAAAAAATATATTTAATTTACCATGACTTAATCGTTGTTTTCGATATTATTTTATATTGTTAATGTTTTTATCCAAAATTATTTTCAATACACTCACACTAGAGAGTTTTTAGTAAAACGTGTCTATATTACGGAAAAAGTAGAATTAACCTCGTGAATATGTGACTTCAGTATAGAACGTCTAACTCCATACTGTCTTTTTTATTGTGTTTAAGAAAAAGGTAGTGTCAAAGTACCTAAGTAAGAAGGACATCTAGAATCGTTGAAATCTTACATAGAAAAAAAGAGTGATTCAACTAAATTCTGAAGAGAAACAGTATAAACACAACGGTCGTAGTGATGTGAATACGAAACTAAAGTAATAAGTCCTTTCGTTCCTAATGAACTCGTGTTCGTGACACCACAGTACCGTTAGTTAGACTTTTGGTTCTACTGATGATTATCACTAATTACCCGTCCATCACATATGTCGAACCTTCACGACCTGTTTCCCTACGTCCTACCACGTTCTAAAACAATGTGATGAGTCTTACCGTACCTTAAATTATAGACACTTAACAAACAAAGACCTTGAAAGGTAAATTAAAAGTCTGACGACAACTGACTTCCATTGACTTTGACCCCTTTCATTTTGTTACTTTTTCCCTCTAATGACATTGGAATTAACGATCAGAAGTTCAAGTGAATAAAGTACGAGAAACCATAAATTAGACAGTGATTAGGATAAGTCACATAAAAAGTAGGACCCATAAAATCGAAAGTAGAGAACTTCAAGTGACTTAGAAAAATTTTAGCAGATATAGATTTAAAAACTAATATGTCTTATTGACAAAAGTAAATGAACAAATAACTAATCGAAACCCAAGTAAAGTAAACTAACTATTAAGAAGAGTATTACCTAGTACGAAAGAACAAAGAAACGTACGAACCATTAAACCAATTTACGGTCTAATACTTAAATTAAAACAACCCAAAACCTTTATAAAAATAACGATATTTATAGGACTCCCGTAAAAAGGAAAAAGAAGACTCAACGTCAACTCGATAAACCTCTTTCAAACTAAGAAGATCCAGAACGAAATTACCACATAGAACCTCGTTAAGAGGTAGATGCCGTGACGATCTCCGTGATAAAAGGTGACGATTCGTGATAAAAGGGTCCGTGACGTAGGTCAGACACACTTAAAAATCAAAAAGACTCGACTGAGTACCGTCGTTCATGACAAAGGAGGGGTAAAAATTTCCCGTAACAAGGGAAATAAGACAAGTCCACAAACAAAAGGAATGAATTCCACCAAAGAACCATAAGTAAACACTTAGTCATAGTTCGACTTAGTCTCCCCTGTGAGACGAATGGAGTCACGAGAGAACACTAAGAGGACCTTTAAGATGGACGAAACCAGAGGGACCTGAGAGTTGAAACAGAAGACGTGAGTCCCCTACGTAAGGTAAGACGGACCTAAGGAGAGGATGGAGTAAGGGATTTTGGGACTGTTCGTCAATTGATCCCTTTTGAACCCGAAATGGATTAAATAAAGGATAAAGACTCGTTAGAAAGGAAATAATGGACTATTCACCATAAAACTCTTCACCAATAAAACAAACAAACAAACAAAAAAGTAGAAGTATAATAAAGAAAAAGATTAAATAAAAACCCTCTAAGTCTTCCCATTTAGGTTAGGACAAAAGAAGATAGAAAAGACCTTGAGCTTTTCGACAGAAGGAATTAAAAAGTACCTCGAAAGGGTATAATTAGTAGAACAAGTTATATTTTATTTTGGGGATAAATTCTGTCGTTTTCGTAATACACACAAGTCAACACAGATTAAGAAACACTGAGGTACCTGATTAAGTGGTCCGAGGAGACAGGTACTTTAAAAGGTCTGTTCTTATGACCACACTAAACAGTACAGGAGGACTCCTAAGAAATGTTCTCGGTAGACTCTTCGGGGTCGACATATCGTAAAAGAAACGGATCGAGTAAAACCATATAGAATATGATACGTCCTCGAGTTTCGAACGGGTCAAAATGACCAAATTCAACTGGAACGTACCGTATAAAGTTTTAACGTAAAGAAAATTGGTAACCGTTATTCATCAAAATAAAATAAAAACAAAAGAGTATCTTTTACTCTTTGATAATAATCATCTAATAGAGACACATATAGGAGTAATTCAATATGACTTTACCAATTTTAACGACCGACTTGTTTAAACTAGGTTTATTCGTTCATAATAAAACGTGAAAACAACAGAGACATATATACAAACCAGTAATAAGACAATTGACTATATAAATCCCTGAAGGGACCACCGAGTCTTCCATTTCACAGACAGATGTTACGCCCTCTGGTCCCAAGTTAGGGACCAAACCCTTCTAGGGGACCTCTTCCTTTACCGTTAGGTGAGGTCATGATAACGGACCTTTTAGGGTACCTGTCTCCTCGGACCATCCCATGTCAGGTACCCCAGTGTTTCTCAGCCTGTACTGACTATATAAATTTAATGATAAATAATGTCAATAAAAGAAATAAACTTTCGTAAACTTAGTTTTGTCATATATGAATAAAATTTATTACATAACAAATTACTATATTAAAGATTTTTATTTTTAATTTACCCTTGTATATATTTGTATAATTTGTGAGTTAATATTTATAAATTTACAACACCATCCAAAAACTCTTAGGAAAATTAATATAAGTTTCAAACAATTAATTATTAATAGTTAATTATTAATTAACTATTATAATTTCTTAGGATGTAAAAATCAACACACATAGGAGTTAACGTAGGTTGAGAACATCTGGGGTACCTTACTTCGGACGGTGTGAGGAGACAGGTACCCTAATAGAAAAAAAAATTTATATTTAAATAAATAAAATTAACCTCCGATTAATGAAATATTATAACATCGACAAAACGGTATGTAACTGTATCTATACGGTCCCCATATGTACACAAGGGGTAGGACTTGGGGGAAAGTGGAGGGAAGGGAAGGATAGGGAGATCTAGTAGGGTCACGTGGTTGGGGTTCGTGGGACAGAGTACGTAGTTTTGACCTGACTACTAAGAAAAGTGTATACTATTACATGTACTAAGTCACAGTAAGAGGGTTTAGTAGGGTGGGAGCGGGAGAGGGTGTCTCAGGTTTTTTGACAAGATATGTAGACACAGAGAAACCGACAGAGTGTATATCCCAATAGTAATGATAGAAAGATTTAAGGTATATATACGAAATCATATGACATAGTCACAAAATGAAAGACGGAATGAAATGAGACATATTATCGGAGGTCAAAGTAGGTGAAGTAATCTTGACTAAGTTTACATGAGAAAAATTACCGACTCATTATGAGGTAATACATATACATGGTGTCGAAAGAGTAGGTAAACAGACCACTTCCTGTAGATACAACTAAGGTACGGGACCGGTAATATTGGTCACGACACTACTTGTAACCTCATGTGCACAGAGAAAGTTAAGACCAAAGGAACCACACATACGGGTCGTCACCCTAACGACTCAGTATTCCGTCAAGATAAAGGTCAAAAAATTCCTTAGAGGTGTGACAAGAGGTATCACCGACATGATCAAACGTAAGGGTGGTTGTCTCATTTTCCCAAGGGAAAAGAGGTGTGGGAGAGGTCGTCAAAAACGAACATCTGAAAACCTATCGTCGGTAAGACTGACCACACTTCACCATGGAATAACACCAAAACTAAACGTAAAGAGACTATTACTTACCACAACTCGTAGAAAAGTACACAACAATCGGTAGACATACAGCAGAAACCTCTTTACAGACAGATCAAGAAACCGGGTGAAAAACTAACCCAGAAAATAAAAAGACCTTAACTCGACGTCCTCAACGAACATATAAAAACTCGAATCAAAAAACAGTCAAAGAAGTAAACGATAATAAAAGAGGGTAAGACTTCCGACAGAAAAGTGGAACGAATATCAAAGGAAGTAACACGTTTTGAAAATTAAAATTAATCCGGAGTAAATAAATAAAAACGAAAATGAAAACCCTCCACCCAGTATCTCCTAGGACGACACTAAATACAACATCTCACAAAACGGATACAAGAGGAGATCCTCAAAACATAAAAGACCAGAATGAAAATCTAGAAATTAGGTAAAGTTCAAATAAAAACACATACCACAATCTTTCACAAGATCAAAGTAAGAAAATGTTCACCAACTGGTCAAAAGGGTTGTGTTGAACAATTTTTCTAACAGAAAAGAACTAACATATAAGAACGGAGGAAACAGTTTCTATTCAACAGGTATCCACACACCCAAATAGAGACCCGAAAGATAAAACAAGGTAACTAGATATAAAGACAGAAACACGGTCATGGTATGACAGAACTACTGACACCGAAACATCATCTCGGACTTCAGTCCGTCCAACTAAGGAGGTCAAGGTAAGAAGAAAGAGTTCTAACGAAACCGATAAACTCCCAAAAACATAAAGGTACGTTTAACACTTCAATAAACTAGACCAAGACACTTTTTATGACAAGCATCGAACTATCCCTAACGTAACTTAGATATCTAACGAAACCCATCATATGAGTAAAGTGATATATCTAAGAAGTTTAGGTACTTATACCATATAAAGAGGTAAATAAACACAGGAGAAACTAAAGAAAGTGGTCACAAAATATCAAAGGATATATATATATCCAGAAAACAAAGAAATACATATATACAAGGATTGACAAAATAAGGAAAGAAACGTTACCACTTACCTTAACAAAGAAATTAAAGAAAAAGACAAAAGAGTAACAATCACATATCTTTACATTCCCTAAAGACACACAATTAAAGTATAGGACGTTGAAATGGTATAAGTAACAAATCGACATCATTAAAAGACCACCTCAGAAATCCCAAAATATACATCTCCTAGTACAGTAGACGTTTGTCACTCTCAAAATGAAGAAGAAAAGGTTAGACCTTAGGAAAAGAAAAAGACGACAATAACGACATCAGTGTTGAAGGTTTTGATACAACTTATCATCACCACTTTCACCCGTGTGAAAAGAACAAGGACTGAAATCCTCTTTACGAAAGTTAAAAAGTGGTAACTCCTATTACAAACGACACTCAAACAGTATATATCGAAAATAATAAAACTCCATAGAAGGGAGACAAGGACGAAAGACCTCTAAAAAAAAAAAAAAGTATTTACCTACAACTTAAAACAGTTTCTGAAAGAGACGTAGATAACTCTATTAGTATACCAAAAATAGAAAGTCAAACAATTACAACACATAATACAACTAACTAAACACCTATAACTTCTTAGGAACGTAGGGACCCTATTTCGGGTGAACCAGTACTACATACTAGAAAGATTATACAAAAACCTAAGACAAACGATCTTGAAACAATTTCTGAAAACGTAGATACAAGTAATCACTATAACCGGACATCAAAAGAAAAAACACACACCGCAGAAACAGTCCAAAACCATAATCCCACTACCACCGGAGTATGTTACTCAAACCTTCAAATGGAAGGAGACGTTAAAAGACCTTCTCAAACTCATTCTATCCACAATCTAGAAGAGCTTTAAAAACCATCTTAAGTAGACACTTCGGTAGACCAGGACCCGAAAAAAAAAAGACCTTCTAAAGACTAGTGTCAAAGTTAAAAGTACGAACACTTCCCAGACAATTCTAAAAGATAAAGTAGGACCAAGTCAAAACCTTTCAACATGAAAAGATTCTTAAACAGGTAAAGAAGGTGTAACAGGTAAAATAACCGGATATTAATGACTATCATCAGAGTACTAGGAAACATAAAGACACAACAGACAACACTGGAGAGGTAAAAATAAAGATTAAAACAACTAAACTAAGAAGAGGGAAACGAAGAACTACTTAGACCTATTACCAAACGGTTAAAATAAATAGTAGAGTTTCTTGGTCGAAAATCGAAAACAACCAAAATCGAAACATCCAAAGAAAACAAAGAAAAGGGAAATAAAGACGGGATTAAAAATTCTAAAGAAAGGAAGATGATTGGGACCCGAAGAAGTAACGAAGGAAAAGATCACCGAAATCCACATCTCAATCCAATAAATAAACTGAAAAAAGAACAAAGAACACCATTCGGACATAACGATACTTTGAAGGGGAATCGTGACGAAAATGTCACAGGGTATCCAAAACCCAGCAACACAATGTAAAAGTAAAGATACGTATAAAACTAAAGAAAAAAAAAAAAAAAACATTAAAGAAGGCACTAATCCTATTTAATCCATCTTCTGTCTTACCACCTTTATTTACTTCGTCTCTCCTTTTTTCTTAATTTTCTTTTCTCCTGTTGGAGTCTCTGTAAACCCTGTTACAATTTGCGGGGTTATAAACTTAGTATGTCAGGGTCTTCTTCTTTTGTTTTTCTTTCAGGTACTCTTTTATGAACTCTATTATCAATTTTTGAAGGGATTTTACTCCTTCCTTTATCAGTGAGTTCAAGTTCTTTGGGTCTCTCAGGGTTTGTCCTATTTGGGTTCCACTTTGTGGGGTTCCGTGTATAGTTAGTTTAATTGTTTCTAGTTTGTGTTTCTTGTTTAAAATTTTCGCCTTTCCCTTTTTGTTGTTTATTGTGTGTTCCCATAAGGGTAGTCCTATTGTCGACTAGAAAGGTATCTTTGAGAAGTCCGGTCTTCCCTTACCGTTCTGTATAAATTTCACTACTTTCTCTTTTTGGATGTTGGGTCTAATGACATGGGTCGTTCCTAGAGTAAGTTTAGACTTCCTCTTTAGTTTTCGAAATGTCTGTTCGTTTTCGACTCTCTTAAGTCGTGGTGGTTTCGTCGAGAAATTGTTTACGGTCTCCTAGAAGCGATGTGTCCTTTGTCTCCTTCCCACATATTTGAGCTTGGGTTTTGTCGTTTCATTTACCGTTGTCCTAGTATGAATAGTTATTAATGGAATTTATATTTACCCAACTTAGGGGGTTAGTTTTCTGTTTCTGACCGATTTGCCTATGTTTTTGTTCTGGGGATATATACAACAGATGTTCTCTGGCTGGAGTTTTGTTCACTGTGTCTGACTTTCACTTCCAGACCTTTTTTTATACGGTACGTTTATCTCTGGTTTTCTTTCGTCCTCATCGTTATGAATATAATCTATTTTACTGAAATTTTGTTTCCGACACTTTTCTCAGTTTCTTCCTGTGATGTATTACTAGTTTCCTAGTTAGGTTCTTCTTCTATATCGTTAGTGTTTATCTATACGTGGGTTGTAACCTCGTGGTGCTATACATTCTGTTTACGATTGTCCATACTTCCCCCTTTGATTGTTATTGTGTTATTAACACCCTCTGAAATTATGGGGTGAGTGTGGATACTTATCTAGTTGATATGTTTTTTAATAGTTCCTTTGTGTTTGAAGTTTACTATGTTATCTGGTCAATCTGGATTGACTATAGACATCCTGTAAAGTGGGGTTTTGTTACGTAAAGTGGAAAAAGAGTTCGCGTGTACCTTGGAAGAGGTCCTATCTAGTGTAGGACCCGGCATTTAGACGACGACGACGACGACGACGATTCAATGAAGTCAGCATAGACTGATATATACTGGTGTATCTGCTGTCGGGTGGTCCGAGGGGTCAGAGACTCTAAGAGGTCCTTTCTTGTGACCTCACCCAGCTGTAAAGGAAGAGGTCACGTACTTTCACTTTTCACTTTCACTTCAGAGAGTCAGCACAGACTGAAAATCGCTGGGGTGCCTGAAGTCGGGTGGTCCGAGGAATCAGGTACCCTAAAAGGTCCGTTCTCATGACCTTACCCCACGGTAACGGAAGGGGTCTCGGTATTTAGATCGGAACCATTTAAGTTTTTTTAACTTTAGTAAGATTCGTAGAAAAGACTGGTGATACGGCATTCTAATCTAGAGTTAATGTCCTCTTTTTGATAATGTTTAAGGTTGTATACCTCCTACTTGTTGTACGACGACTTATTGGTTGTTTAGTGTCTTCTTTAGTTTTTTCTTTAGTTTTTTCTTTAGTTTTAGTTACTTTTACTTTTGTGTTGTTACGTTTTCGATGCCCTAATAGGACTATTCTTATGACCTCACTCAACCGTAAAGGAGACGATCCCCGAGAACGTTGGGTACGGAGAACGTAGAGGACATAATCGTACTCCTAGAATTGTGACTTGGTGGACCCTGGATAATTCATTAATAATCATCTCACAGATGATAATAGAACATCTGTAATGTGTTCATTATCATTATAATGTGTACATTATAGTCTGTGATGATCTTATATTACAGATGATAAAAGAACATCTGTATTAACCTTTTTATTCACGTCCGTTTTGTAATCTAAATCAATAAGATGACCTTTTAGAACGACTCTTGGATCCTGTCATTGTACTGATCACGTAAAAATGAGTGTACAGTCCTGAAAACCTGAGTCCTGTTTAGAAGGTAATTATACTCATTTGGAGTACCGTCTATTACGAACACACACGTAAAATCCTCACATCTTCTATTTCAATATAATTATACTAACTAAGAAACAAAAAAAATTCTACACATCTTATTTTTTGTTATGTCTTTGTTTTTTCTTTTCAGTATACCGGGAACGTAACTTAAAATCTAGGACTTACATACTTTACATACTAAAAAATATATAAAAATACATACTTTGTTTGTGGGGGAATTATACACGTTTTTATATAAGTATTATAAGATGAGTGAGAGGTTTAAAGGAAGTGAAAAAAAAAAAAAAGTGAATGAGTCTGGTTTTGTTGAATTACTGAAAGAGGGTGTAGGGTGTAACCAGTAAGGTCTTTAGGGGATCGAGATGCAAATCAGGTGTGAACCCTGGGAGGTAAAGGGGTGTCGGTCGTCGGAACAGACTCGAGAGACGAAGAGGGACACCAACACCGTGGTATAGGATCAAGTAAAGGAACGAGAAAAGGAGATACAGATGTAGAGAAGTGTTGTGTCATCAGTTTGACTAGAAAATTTTTTCTCACAAAAAGGGAGACGAATTTTTATGTCTGCAAGGGTTAATTGAAATATTTTTAGTTTGTGGAGCGTTAACGGATCTTTCAGACGTTTTAGACGGAGTTTAAGTGAGAGAAGAAGACTCAGACACATCGGAATGTTCTATACACGAACAACCGTAACACATCATAATGGAGTTGACCACCAACGTAGACCCATCACACTCACTACGGAAAATCCTGTCCGGATATAATCAATATTTAAACTACTAAAAGTGACGTACTTAAACATACGAAATAAAAAGGATGTAATATTTATTTTTAGTTAATGGACTAGTTGATGGACTTTGAAAGTTTGAGTTCCGGTGTAATACTTACTTGATATCGAGAGAACGACATTTTTATTAAACTTTTTAGTATGAGAAAGTCTGGGATCTCTAGCTAAAATACGGTCATTCTGACAATCTCCTGATGAGACTCACCATGTAAAGGTAGGACTAGTCAAACAATCAAAAAAAATTAAAGACGAAATAACTGATACGGTTTCGGAAAATGACACACCTAGTGTTATTTGACACCTTGTAAGACTTTCTCTACCCTTATGGTCTGGTGGATTGGACGGAGAACTCTTTAGACATACGTCCGGTCCTTCGTTGTCAATCTTGACCTGTACCTTGTTGTCTGACCAAGGTTTATCCTTCTCCTCATACAGTTCCGATATATAACAGTGGGACGAATAAATTGAATATACGTCTCATGTAGTACTCTTCGTGACCTGACCTTCTTTGTGTTCGACCTTAGTTCTAACGAACCTCTTTATAGTTATTGGAGTCTATACGTCTACTGTGGTGGGAATACCGTCTTTAACTTCTCCTTGATTTTTCGGAGAACTATTTTCACTTTCTCCTCTCACTTTTTCAACCGAATTTCGAGTTGTAAGTCTTTTGCTTCTGGTATCGTAGGTCAGGGTAGTGAGGTACCCTTTATCTACCCCTTTGTCACCTTTGTCACAGTCTGAAATAAAAAGACCCGAGGTTTTAGTGACGTCTACCACTAACGTCGGTACTTTAATTTTCTGCAAATGAGGAACCTTCTTTTCAATACTGGTTGGATCTATCATATAAGTTTTCGTCTCTGTAATGAAAAGACTGATTCCAGGCAGATCAGTTCCGATACCAAAAAGGTCATCAGTAGATATCTACACTCTTAACCTGACACTTCTTCCGATTCGTGACTTCTTAACTACGAAAACTTGACACCACAACCTCTTCTGAGAACTCTCAGGGAACCTGACGTTCCTCTAGGTTGGTCAGGTAAGACTGTCTCTAGTCGGGACCCCAAAGAAACCTTCCTTACTACGATTTCGACTTTGAGGTCATGAAACCGGTGGAGTACGCTTCTCAACTGAGTACCTCTTCTGAAACTACGACCCTCCCTAACCCCCGTCCTCTTCTTGCCCTGCTGTCTCCTTCTCTACCGACTTACTGTAGTGACTTAGTTACCTGCGCTCAGACTCACTTGAGCCCCTCAACCACTACCTGTCCCTCCGGACCGCACGACGTTAAGTACCCCACCGTCTCTCAATCTGTACTGACTCACTGACTTGACTGGACTTCACTTGACTTATTTCAAAATAATTTCATATTTCCTCTATCTCTTTCGAAGACGATCAAAATTTTACAGATTTCGATACCGTGTTATCGGAAATAAACAAAGAAATTCTTTGTTTATAAATAAAACACGGACAATGTGTTGTCTCTATCTCCGACACACTCGTTTTATTTTTAGTATGGAAATCAATAAAATATAAGAATATCCATTATTACTGTCATTAGTTTATCAATATCTTTATAAATCAATATCCCCGAAGTCACCTAAAATAGTGTTCTTCAATCAGAGTAGATATTAGTCTGTCTGGAAAACACCCTTTAACTCTAAACCTGACTCTAGACTTTACTCTCTACTAATTCACACGTATCAGATCCTCCCCACTACACCGGTCTATCCTTTCATCACTCCCAGAACCTTGTTCTTCACTGTCTCCGACCACACCGACCTCGTCACTTTTCACTCTCCAGTCGCTGTCTACTCCCCCCTGTGTCTGGAACCTCACACCGAATTCCTAACTTCAGAAGTAAGATTAGTGTGAAAACTTCTCAAAATCAAACCCTTACTAGAAATAAAAAAAAATTTACATCAGTGTGACTTCGGTACACATAATACCTAACTTTTCCCCTCTCTTACTTACGCTATTTTGACCCAACATCCGGTTAAGTAACACGGTCCTCCTCTACCACCAATGATCTCATCCCACCATTGTCACCCCTACTTCTTTACACTTTCTTTCAACGTTCATACACTTTTTTTTTTTCTAGTCGTCCTAACTCATAAGGACGTTTTATCTATAAAGAGCTTCCTAGACATCCAAACTTGGAAGTGTTGATACACGTTATACCTCACATCTCGGAAAATAACGTAATACTAATAACCTTCTCTCAGTAAAATTCAACGAATACTCAAGACCAAATCTATACGAATTAAATCTGTAAACTTTTACTTTCGACCTCTACCTGTAGACTTGTCCATGACAAAGATTGGAGTGGGGTGGGTGATAGGTGTATGTGACACCGATAGTCTATGTATACGGAAAAGAACATAAGCATAATACACTCACTTCACTTTATTTTCAACGAGGCAGTACAGGCCCAGAAACGTTGGGGTATCTGATATGTCAGGTACCTTAATAGGTCCGGTCTTATGACCTCACCCATCGGAAAGGGAAGAGACCCCCTAGAAGGGTTGGGTCCCTAGTTTGGGTCCAGAGAGGGTAACGTCTGCCAAAAAAAGGGTCGACTTGGTGTTCCCTTTGGGTTCTTATGACCTTATCCAATCGGATAGGTAAGAGTTTCCTTAGAAGGACTGGGTCCTTAGCTTGACCTCAGAGGACGTAACGTCCGTATAAGAAATGGTTGACTCGATAGTCCCTTCGGGTAAATATAGTATAGAAACAAAACAACCATCTTTAATTCATCCCCGGAATTATCTTTTAACCCATTAACCGGATTAAGAGAGGACCGTCTTTCTCCGTACATTTATGTTAACAAGGTGAACAAAGGAAGTTGAGTCACTTGTTTCTTAACTCGTTCAAGGTCTTCTACTTCCACTTCCACACTTCCTGTCTCTACAGACCTAACAACGTCAGGCACCGTAACTTTTCTCTGTACTGAATCGTTGAATTGTTGTTGTTCCCATAAATAAAAAGAAAGTAATTTATTTTCTTACATTTAGAATAAGAACGAAATTGTTTACACTTAGACGGTAATTAGTTTTTGGAAAACGACAAGTCAGTGGGACAGCACAGTCTGGGAAACACTGGGGTATCTGACGTCGTGTGGTCCAGAGAGACAGGGGGTGGTAGACAGTCTCAAACTTTTTCAAGTACAGCAATGATAGAAAGATTTAAGGTATATATAAGTAATCATATGCAACGTGATCAATATGGAAGGTCGATACAGTTGGAGACTACGGGAGAAGAGGAAGATGGGAGTTAGAAACGGTCGTAGTCCCTGAAAGGGTTAGTCCGTCGACAAATGTAGGCCCGTTCTTATGACCTTACCCAAAGGTAAGGGAAGAGTTACCCTAGAAGGACTGGGCTCCTAACTTGGACCCGGAGGACTTAACGCCGGTCTAAGAAATGGTAGACTCGGTGGTCCTCACCGAAATTAGTCGTTGGATCTGACAAACTTAAATCGAAGTCAAGTCAAGTCAGCAAGTCAGTACAGGCTGAGACACTGAGGTACTTAGTGTCGTGTGGTCCGGAGGGACAGGTAGTGGTTGAGGACCTCAAGTGAGTTTGAGTGCAGGTAGTTCAGTCATTACGGTAGGTCGGTAGAGTAGGGGACAGTAGGGGAAGAGGAGGACGGGGGTTAGGGAGGGTCGTAGTCTCAGAAAAGGTTACTCAGTTGAGAAGTGTACTCCACCGGTTTCATGACCTCAAAGTCGAAGTCGTAGTAAGGAAGGTTTCTTTAGGGTCCCAACTAGAGGTAGTCTTACCTGACCAACCTAGAGGAACGTTAGGTTTCCTGAGAGTTCTCAGAAGAGGTTGTGTTGTCAAGTTTTCGTAGTTAAACTCACCATAAATATCTTTTGAGGGACTTCGAATAGTAAGTACATTTAAGGTTAAGAGGTTTAGAACGAAAATTTTTAATTGGATGAACTACCAGGTTCCACTAAAATATATTAATCGTAAACTTACTTTTACCTCCCTCTTCTTATGTAAAAGAAGTAAAGTAGGAATAGGTCGTAAATGTAGGGAGTGTTTAATCGACGATTAACCAGGATTTTCATGTTATAGTAAAAGACTCTACCTTTAGTTACTAACAGAACGGGAAAGTATTAAGTCACGTAGAAGGTAAGAACGGATATTTCATCTTAGTCTCCTCCCAATATTTCTATTTCCAGTAAATATTTAAACATAGATAAGATCTCTTTATTTCAAAATCCTTTTGTACATTATCTTCTCTATCTTAAAGTTACTTTATACAAGGGAACTTAGTACATCTATTGAAAAATTAATTGTTCGAAATACAAAATCTATTTAAAATCCAAGTATCATTCAACTTATCTTTCACATATATTAAAATGTAATAGGGGACAGTCTATCTGTAAAAAATAATAGTGCTTTATGGACAAAAAGGGTACCCGTCTCCGGTCTCCACTTTGTTCTATTTTATTTATTGTATGTAACTTAGAAAGGTACGGTTCATATCCCTTTCTTGTTTAATTGGTACTACTACGGTCAGTCCGAGAGAACGAGGTACGAGAGTACGGAAGAGTGTGTCACAAGACATTTACTATTGAAGCATGTCAAAACATTGTCGACTCTAGTGAATATCGTGACACGTAGTCCTCCATGAGTAAACCAGTACCTGATGAAACACGGTACTACTACTACTTGCACACAAATTAAAGGAAATTCAATCATAGATAAAGGTACAACACAAGTAGTTTAGTAAAAATTCTTATACTAAGTTATCCAGAAAACACCAATGACACACATCATTTAAGGTAAACTCACTCAATATGTCATTCCCCAGTCCCCGGTTTGGAGTTTAGGTGACACAGACTAACACCCCTTATCTGTCCGTCGGAGACCAGGACCCTCTTCAGTTCTTGACACCCATTGTCTCACCGGGGGATTTGGAGACCTCTTGCGTCCTTCGTCCTGAAAACCATACACACTAACCTGCACTGGACTCCCTCATTGGTGTCCGCAATACCAGGTCCTTATATTAAAGTAAGACAGAACGTCACCCGAGGGATGTGTCGGCTGAGGGACATGGATGGACCTCCGGGGAACCAAATGATTTTAAAGTGATTAGGTCTTATATTTTATATTAACTTTACTTATGAATTATACGTCACACGTAAGCTTTCATAACAAGAATTACAAAATGTAGATTAGAAGTATTGTTTGGTGTCACGATAATTGTTGGAACTCGAGACCCACTTCTTCCGTCACAACTCCCACCCCACCCCGTATCCACTAAACAAGTTTCTGAATCCTTCGTCTCTCGTAACCTGGGTGTAGTAGCCTGAGGTCGTGGACATTAAGTGGAGACACAGGACTCTACTACATATTTAGAACCATGTAAAAAACTACTTTTTAATCATAAATAATAATTAACCATTAGAGCTGTCGACTGAACGTTTGTACTTAACATTAGTATACCCGATAGTGCACTAAAATCACTTTGTGACATATGATCTTTCTTTTACTTATTAAAGTTTATAGATAATGGTACCTTACTTACTGAATAGATTCAATTAATTAAATTATTGAAAGATAATTTACGGTCCCTTAACATAAAAGTTTAATGACAATGAAAATAAAGGGAATACTCGTCGTCGTTCCACTAATTTATCACTATAAAGTACGATTTTAATAATCTTTTAATATTAAGAGATACATACAATGTGTCGGATTGATTTTTATATCTCACAATACTATGAGATCTACTGATCGTAGATGTGCATACTTGAGTCACTGACGATTCAGGTTAAAATCGAACTTCCAAAATGTTTGTGAATAGTGTAGGGGTGGGGTTGTCATTTGAACTATCACGACCCGAGAGGTTGGTGGTTCTGTGGCTGGTGTGGGTACACCAAGACGTCGATGTAAGGGTACCTCTCACGTCGTCGACCCAACGTCACTTCCAACACAATACAGATAGTATAAGTTAACGGTACAATGGGTAACAAGTAACCTACGATAGTGAAAATAGAGTCCAAGTTTCCTAAACAATTGTTTTATTCGGTGAGAAAGAATATGTTTATTTATTATGGTTATAAATAATCTATTAATAGATCGAATGAAAGATATATGATTGTAATTTTCTTTTTTCTTCACCTTTTTCGTCTCCGATGTAGTGGTTTTACTCAAAACTAGTCGTCCACCGTACCGACGAACCTAGTGTCTGTTGTGGTCCGTGAGTCCCTGTGGCGACCGGTACCCGCGTCCCCGATACCACGATAATCTCCAAAAAAGGATCGGAGACCGTCGACCAGAAATAAACAACAAACCGTGACATCCACGAGTTTCCTGTGGGTACCGACACCAGGAAGATATAAGGAGACACGTAGTGACTTTTCCGGTGGGAGAGACTCCTGAAATAGGTAACCAGTCTACGGTCAAGGTCAGACGTCACTCCTGAGGTGGGGTACGTGCACTGAGCCGTCACAAAGGGACGGAGATGTCGATGGATCGAAAGGAAGTTCACGTAAGACACGACTCTAGTGGAGGGAGTGTAGGGGATTCTAACAGAGGGGTATTATTTGTCGTCAGGAGTGGGACCCCAACGAGAGGTTAGGGATACGAGGCCGAGGATCGGTGGTACGTATGGTTCCTTGAACGTAAGGACTGAAGTCGTGTATCCCGACACCGTACCTAACAGATACACGAAGAGTGAGGTAAGTCTAACAGTGTCTAGTTGACGAAGTGAGAGATTATCGAAGTTTACGAAGAGGAGATAGAGTTTGATAAGGAGGGTACCTCCCTAGAGTGGAGATGAAGTCAAGAAGGTGGGGGGTCAGGGTGAGTGACAGAAAACGACAACAGGAAGGAAGGAAGTAGAATGACTCAAAACACACCTAGACATATGAGGAAAGACCACCAGTCCCTGAGGACGGTCGAGAATCGACCATGAGATACTCTAGAAGACGTAGACTTCTACATAAGGACTACGTGAATACCTCTTTCTTCATGAGGTGTAGGTGGATACGGAAACGGTAGAACAGGGGTGAACTTTATTGAGTTTCTCAAAGAACTCAATAAAGGTTGTTACCGTTATCGTCAAAGATAAATAAGGACTATAAAACGTATATGATCCATGAATATAGACTACGATGTATTTTTGCTCTTATTCATTGAATTTATATATTATATTTTAAATAAGAATAAGGAAAGATTTTTCATATACCTGTAATTTTTTATACATTTTAGAATCGTTATTTGTATGACTATCATCGATTACTCTTCTCTAATCTTCTTTTTTCCTTATGAAACTAACATACCAGAAAGTAATAATCATTACTTCTAAAAATATATTTTTATACAAGATCGAACTTATTGAACAACTTTGTGAAATAGAAAATTATGTATATGTACTAAAACCTTTCAGTAAGGAAAGAAACTAAAGATTAAAGTAAGGGTTAAAGTAAAAAGAAAGAATGAGTGAAGACCAAAATGTATCAAAGTAGACTCTAAGAAACCATTTAAAAACAGTGGAACTTAAAGATAAAAACTGTAGTATACAAAAGAGTTTCTAAAATTTAAATTACGAATTACGTTTAAATTATGTGTTCTTTTAATAAAAATGAGTAACACGTTATAATCTTTTGTAGAATTAGAAGCGAATAGAAATTCGTACTTTGGAACGAAAGAAGATTTTATAAAAGGTTTGGACAGGTTGATCTATACTGGAATCAATCCAATAAGAAAAAGGGGTACCTTGAGATAAAAATGCAAGTAAAAAGTCAATAATTCAACGTAAGGAATCGTTTAGTGACTTATGTACACCGTAGTCAGTCAGTCAGTCAAGTCAGTGAGTCAACACAGACTGATAAACGCTGGGGTACTTAGCGTCGTACGGTCCGGAGGGACAGGGTGTGGTTGAAGCCCTCAAGTAAGTTTGAGTGCAGGTAGCTCAGCCATTACGGTAGGTCGGTAGAGTAGGAGACAACAGGGGAAGAGGAGGACGGGTTTTAGGGAGGGTTGTAGTTCCAAAAAAAGGTTACTCCGTTGTGAAGCGTACTCCACCGGTTTCATAACCTCAAAGTCGAAGTCGTAGTCAGGAAGGTTACTTGTGGGTCCTGACTAGAGGAAATCCTACCTGACCAACCTAGAGGAACGTCAGGTTCCCTGAGAGTTCTCAGAAGAGGTTGTGGCGTCAAGTTTTCGTAGTTAAGAGCCGTGAGTCGAAAGAAGTATCAGGTTGAGAGAGTAGGTATGTACTAGTGACCTTTTTGGTACTGATCTGCCTGGAAACAACCGTTCCATTATAGAGACGAAAACTTATACGATAGATCCAACCAGTATTGAAAGGAAGGTTCTTCATTCGCAGAAAATTAAAGTACCGACGTCAGTGGTAGACGTCACTAAAACCTCGGGGGGTTTTATTTCAGACTGTGATAAAGGTGATAAAGGGGTAGACAAAGGGTACTTCACCATCCTGGTCTCCGGTACTAGAAGCAAAAGACTTACAACTCGAAATTCGGTTGAAAAAGTGAGAGAAGAAAGCGAAAGTAGTCCTCCGAAAAATCAAGGAGAAGTGAAAAACGGTATTCCCACCACAGTAGACGTATAGACTCGAACACGAAGAAGGCCGGGTCACAAAGAGTACTATATGAGACGTATATTCAATTTATTCGTCTCACTCTTATATGTCGGAACTGTATGAGGAAAAGGTTTACACCGTATCAGAAGATAATTCACTTTTGGAACAAATCCGCATTCAAACTTTTTATGTAATTGGGATAAAAACCAGTCTAAGAGTTTTTCTTTGTCGTGTGAGTTTTCAAACACCAGTTGTCCTCTAATAACTCCCTTTCAAATGTTTCATACTAGGCATAATTCCCTCGAATGTTTCCTATCACTCTATAGATCCGTATAATTTCACTCCTCGAACCGAGGAGGTTTCAGACTTCCCGATTCCCTTCTCTGTCGATGTCTCCTCTGTCCTCCACACAGGTATTATCTCCCTGTCTTAGTGACAGTTTGGTCCTGTTATTCCTTCTTCGATCCTTTTATTTGTGTAGTCGAAGAAACGGGATGTGAGGTCAATCAACTCAGGGTAGAATAACTGGTTTGTGTTGGTCAATGTTTTCCGTTCCTCGAACCACTGTCGATCAAGACTTTTTGAGTCCCTGTATCGTGCCTTATCTCCTCTCATTCCCCTAGACCTACATGTGTAAGTCTTTAGGTCTTCTTACTGATTACCCGTCGTAAAGTCAAATCCAACAACGTTGTTTCATACTGGTAGTCCAGTGACGAATTCAAAATAAGGTATAAACCAACTCTTTTTGTCACGTGACCTACGATGTGATGTCCCGAAACCCGAGTCAAAATGTGGATATTTTAGATATACAATAGAGATTTCATTACGGGTACTAATGTTTGTGTGACAAAAGAACTTAGAAACACGGTTATGTCATTGACAGGAACTTTATAGGAAACGATAATAAGGGGGTCTCGGACCCAGGTAATGAATTGTTAAGGTACGGACGTAATAGACGTTTTGTCGTGAAGGAGTCTCCAAATCGATTCTTAATTTATTTTATTAATTACATTTTGTAAATCGTACGGACATTCTAAAGATTAAGAATAAGACCACCAATGACTAAATTTATTTGGGTAGGAAATACCAAATAAGGAAAAGAGATAAGTCGTAAGTTGAAATCATGAATTTGTGAAGGTATAAGTTCACCCTTTGGAAACACAATCAGCTCCCAAGGGAGTACCGAGTCTGTCAATTCTTAGACGGACGTTACGTTCACTGTGTCCACGTCAGAGACTCAATCCTTCTACGGGACCTCTTTCCTTACTGATGGTTGAGGTCATAGGAACGGACCTCTTAAGGTACAAGTCTCAAATGTCAGGTACCACAACGTTTTGGATAAGTTCACCCTTTGGAAATACTCGATTATTGTCTAGTTATATTCTTCCATATTAGGGTGTTTCATTAATTTATTTCTTTTGACATTTTAGTATACGTAAAATCAGAATAGTTAAATCCTTAAAAATCGGATTAAATACAATAAATAAAGGTAAAATAACTTTATATCAACTACATGTTACAAAATATTCAATACCCATATGTTATATCACTAAGTATTTACAATTTGTAATATAAAATAAATACGCACACACGTACGAATTAGTGAGTCAACACAGTTGAGAAACGTTGGGGTACCTGACTTCGGGTGGTCCGGGAAGACAGGTACCCCTAATAGGTCCGTTCTCATAACCTCACTCAACGGTAAAGGAGAAGGTCTCCTAGAAGGACTAGGTCCCTAGTTTGAGTTCAGAGGACACAAAGGACGTAATGTCCATCTAAGAAATGGACGACTCGGTGACCCCTTCGAGTTGAGTTATTTTTCTCTTTGTTGGGTGAAATTTTTACACGTCCCCTTGACTTCTCTGTAAAAAGGTTTCTCCTTTACGTCTACCGGTTGTCCGTGCACTTTCCTACGAGTTGTAACAATTAGTAGTTCCTTTACGTTTAGTTTTGACGTTACTCTATAGTAAGGTGTAGACAGTCTTACTAGTAGTAGTTTTTTATAGTGTTTATTGTTTTACAACCGTTTCTACATCTCTTTTACTTAGGAAAATATCACGTCTACCCTTAAGTTTACCGCATGTCGTTGAAACCTTTTGTCATACTTCTAAAGAATTTTTAGATTTTTATCCTTGTGGTGTACTAAGTTGTTAAGGTGAGAAGTCATCTTTATGTTTTTTATTTAGTGATTGACATTTCCTATATACGTGGGGTCATAAATAACGTCGTGACAAATGTCATCGGTTCTATACTTTCGTTGGATGTCTGTTTACCTACTTCCATACCATATATATGTATGTTACGTTATCATGAAGCGGTATTTTTCCTTACTTTAAAAAACGGTAAACGTTGTTGTACCTACCTGTACCTCCCATAATGTGTTCACTTTATTCAGTCTGTCTTTTTCTGTTTATGACATACTATAGTGAATATACACCTTAGATTTTTAAGTTTTGATAACTTATCTTGTTTCTTCTTCGTCTGAGTGTCTAAATCTCTTATTTGAACATCAATGGTCACCCTTCTCCTAATACCCCTTCCCGTCATATTCACATCACTGATTTACCATGTTCGATAGTACATATTTTATTTGATGTTCATATATAACATGTCGTGTCCCTACATCAGATACAAAACGTTATGTATATTTACCTTATACTCGAAGGGGCAATGGAAATTGTAAATACTTAGTGATCTAACATGTGGACGTTGGTACTTTAGTTTTCTGCGATTGAGGAACCCTTTTTTTTTTTTTTTATATATATATATATATACTGGTTGGATCTACCGTATAAATTTTCGTCTCTGTAATGAAAAGGCTGATTCCAGGTAGATCAGTTCCGATACCAAAAAGGTCATCAGTACATATCTACACTCTCAACCTGACACTTCTTCCGACTCGTGGCTTCTTAACTACGAAAACTTGACACCACAACCTCTTCTGAGAACTCTCAGGGAACCTGACGTTCCTCTAGGTTGGTCAGGTAAGACTTCTAATCGGGACCCTAAAGAAGCCTTCCTACGATTTCGAATTTCAGGTCATGAAACCAGTGGAGTACACTTCTCAACTGAGTAACCTTTTCTGACTACGACTCTCCCTAACCCCCGTCCTCCTCTTCCCCTACTGTCTCCTACTCTACCGACCTACCGTAGTGACTCAGCTACCTGTACTTACACTCACTTGAGGTCCTCAACCACTACCTGTCCCTCCGGACCGCACGACACTAAGTACCCCAGCGTTTCTCAGCTTGTGCGGACTCTCTGACTTGACTTGACTTTACTTGAATATTTTGTAACATGTAGTTCATATACAGTTATTTTACCCTTATTTATTGTATTTAATCCGATTTTTAAGGATTTAACTATTTCTGATTTTCAGAATTGTGTCAGTTATTCATGTACTTATAAAAGAGATGAAAAGGGTAGATCGGGTTAAAGAGTTTAGAGGTTTCACTTAAGGAAAGTCAAATAGTTTGAACGGACGAAACCCAAAAGAGTGTGTAATAAAGAAGAAGGACCTAACAGAGGTCATCTTGAGGGGAACCGACTGAACGAGATTGAAGGACATTGAGTGTCGGGTCAAATTCACGACAAAAAGTCCTTTCTAAAAAATCACTGAAGTAAATATGAAAGGACACCTTAGAATTTAAAGAGGACCCGGTCACGAACCTCGTATTAACAGTGACCTATGTATAACCACACAACTCACTAAATAACTTTTTGTTTGTTTGAGGCAAAGAAGACAAAGAGAAAGAAAAAGGACAAGGAAGTCTTTGATCAGAAAACGGGAAGAAAGCATAAAAGGAGAAAACTTATATTCATAGGGACGGAAGGAAAAAGTAAGGAGAGGGAATGGTTAAAGAACGGACATTCATTACCAGATACATCTTGTGACCATCTGGAAATAAAAGTACAATTTATATAAAGGACTACAGACAAGTGAGTACCAAGGATCTCAAGAGTTACACCTCTTGTTGATTTCAAAAAAGATTTTAAAAACAAGGACAGAAGGTTTTAAAATAATTACTATGTCGCAGTTAGGAGACTCATATCTCACATAAAAGCAATGATTAAGTAAGATGTGAGACATATAAGAGGATTGAGTTATTTAACGGTCTAGAACTTCTATGGTGGACCCGATAGTAGAACAAAGGGGTAACCAAAAGACACTGGTGATAAGGGTCCTATTACATAGTTCTGATGTGGTTTGTTGAAGACTCCTAAAGAGATTAGAAAGTAAAGAGAGGTGAGGTGTCATATAAAGAGTCAGAGCAAAAAACTTTGAAATTTTTTGAAAAGTTAACTTCATATCAATTAAATGTTAAACTCACGTAAAAATTAAATGTTACACAAAACTAAAGTTCACATTTCGTGTCACTTAGTCATATGTGTTTGTATATAAAAAGAAATCCCAAAAAGGGTAAAATCTAATACCTTTTTATAACTTATATCAAAAAACACGATACGTAGTCCAGGATTATCAAATGAACAATAATAGATCATTACACATATAGACTTTCCAACGACGACTTAGTGAGTTTCTACGGCCCTAAGAACCGAAGGTCTCCTCTTTTTAAGTTAGGCCCCACTCTCTGTTCCGAACTAAGGAGTCTCGAAAACACATTATTTCAAAATAATTTCTTATTTGCTCTATCTCTTTCGAAGGCTGTATCTGTAGTCTTCTCCCATCTTTCTCATGGGGAAGGATCACAAGTCAAGTCAAGTCAAGTCAAGTCAGTGAGTCAGTACAGGTTGAGAGACACTGAGGTACTAACGTCGTACGGTCCAGAGGCACAGGTAGTGGCTGAGGGTCTCAAGTGGTTTGAGTACAGTAGCTCAGTCTTTACGGTAGGTCGGTAGAGTAGAAGACACCAGGGGAAGAGGAGGACGGGGGTTAGGGAGGGTCGTAGTTTCAGAAGGTTACTCAGTTGAGTAGCGTACTCCACCGGTTTCATGACCTCAAAGTCGAAACCGTAGTAAGGAAGGTTTCTTATGGGTCCTGACTAGAGTAAATCTTACCTGACCAATCTTCAGGAACGTGAGGATCCTGAGAGTTGTCAGAAGAGGTTGTGGTGTCAAGTTTTCGTAGTTAAGAAGTTACGAGTCGGAAGAAGTGTCAGGTTGAGAGTGTAGGTATGTACTGGTGTCCTTTTTTGTATCGGAACTGATCTGCCTGGAATCAGCCGTTTCATTACTGAGACGAAAACTTATATGACAGATCCAACCAGTATTGAAAAGAAGGTTCCTCATTCGCAGAAAATTAAAGTACCGAAGTCAGTGGTAGAAGTCACTAAAACCTCGGGGGGTTTTATTTCAGACTGTGACAAAGGTGACAAAGGTGTAGATAATGGGTACTTCACTACCCTAGTGTACAGTACTAGAAACAAAAGACTTGCAACTCGAAATTCGGTTTAAAAAGTGAGAGGAGAAAGTGAAAGTAGGTCTCCGAAAAATCAAGGAGAAGTCAAAGAAGGTATTCCCACCACAGTAGACGTATAGACTCCAATAACTATAAAGAGGGCCGTTAGAACTAAGGTCGAACACAAAGAAGGTCGGGTCGTAAATAAAGAGAACTCCATGAGACGTATATTCATTTTATTCGTCCCCCTGTTATATGTCGGAACTACATGAGTAAAAGGATAAACCTTGGTCAGACAACAAGGTACAGGTCAAGATTAACAACTAAGGACTGGACGTATGTCTAAAGAGTTCTCCGTCCAGTCCACTAGACATAAGGGTATAGAAAGTCTTAAAAGGTTTCAAATAACACTAGGTGTGTCAGGTTTCCAAAACCGTATCAGTCATTTCGTATTTATCTACAAAAAGACCTTGAGAGAATGAAAAAGGTACTAGGTCTCCTACAACCGTTAAACTAGAGAGCAAGGAGACGGTAAAGATTTTGGTCGAACTTGTAGTCCTTCAAACCCCAAGTGTATAACAACTTCGGACTGGACCCCTTAAAACTCGTAATGAAATGATCGAACACTCTACTCACGTTAACACGCCATCAAACTCGTAAGAAACCGTAACGGAAAGAAACCCTAACCTTACTTTTGACTGTAAAAGGTTAGGACACCGGTGACTACTCAAAAGGTTTAAACGACCGTATAACTCAGATCGTGGAAGTGTCCTAGTAGAAAGTCCTAAACTTTATCGAGTTAACATTAAGGTAGTACAGGTGATCAAAACAAGTATCACTACGAAAGATCACGGGTGAACTGTAGTGTAAGGTCCTACAGACTGAGATCTACTCACTAGTGTGGTAGCACTAATAGACCCAGCACTTCTAGAAAAAACATGTCAAGACGACACATAAGAACGGTGTAGAAGAATTGTAGAAGACGAAGAGAATCTAGGTATGGTAAAGACAGGAAATTGCTCGGGTAGAGACGTACTTTACAAGGGAACCATCGAGATTAAAAGAACTTCTCTAGAGATTAGAAAGGGTAAGACAAGAAAAGGAGATAAAGAAACGTAACTAGTGACTTCTTCCGATAAAATAGAGAAGAACGATAAGAAACCCTAAGATGTAAGTTTACGAATATAGAAAGGAAAAGAGGAAACGGAAAGTGGAGAGAGAAAAGTGTCGATAAACATTCCGGAAGGGTCTGTCGGTAAAACGAAAAAACATAAAGAAAAGGTCCCCCTACCAGAACTAGGGAGAGAGGACATGTTACAGTACTTGGAATAAGGTATCAAGTAGTCCGTGAGATAGATAGTCTAGATCCGGAAATTTAGATAAGGAGTGAAAGTGACGTATTACAATTCCATAAACTAAATCCAGTATGGACTTACCAGATCGCTAAACGGGATTAAAGAAGTAAAATTCAGACTTAAACCATTATTCCTCAAGTACTAGACTCGGTGTCAGTCGTGGACCAGAACGAAAACAACTCAGATATCTCGAAGAGGTAGAAACCGACGTTTCTTATATTAGTTAGACTAAAGCCACAACTGGTAGACCACTACAGGTACACATCTCAGAAGAGAACACAACAACCTTCTCAAACAAACGATACTCGTCTCGCAAAAGAACCGTTTTGAGATAATCAGAAAGGGGACGAAGTAAGACGTAAGGTTCCGGTTTGTGGACCAAAGAACTGAAGGATCAAAACGTAAGGTCAGGCAATATTACTTTTCCTGTAGAAAAAACCCCACAATCAAGATTTTCCAGAACATGCAGAAGTATCTTGGCAACTTGAAGTCCAAGAAGTCGCAATAACCAACCCCGTATCTGAACCTAATAACACAAATACATACCAAACGGAACCTTTGCTTCTCTAGTAAGACAGTAAAAACTCTAACGTACCTTTATGACTTAAATGTACCAGTTGTGACTTTAGTCTAACTAATATAAGAAACGTCGGTTTCTACTTCTTCGAGATACGTCAGTTGTTTTTGTTCTGGTCCTCGACTGACGCCGAGTCTAGTACTTGAGGAATGATGGTTTAAGTCTGAGTTTAACTTCTTTCATCACTTTTGACCATCTGGTAAGTCCATAATGGATTCAGTTTAGGGAATACTAATATGTCACCTTCACTCTTAATCTAAATTCCCGGATCTAGACTATCTATCTCAAGGACTACTTGATACCTTACTCCAAGTACTGTAACACGTCCTCTGTCCCTAGTTCTGGTAGGGGTGCTTTTCTTTACCTCTTTTCGTTTTACCGACAGACCCCTCCGGAATGTTTATCAACACTTTTCTTCTCTTCACTTTTCGTTTCCTCTTTTCCTTTCTATATTCGTAGACTTACGTCTCAAGGTTTCTTATCGTTCTTCTCTTTTCTTTCGGAAGAAGTCACTAGTTACATTTCTTTATCTCCTTTTGTTGTCTTACCCTTTCTGATCTCTAGAGAAGTTCTTTTAACCTCTATGGTTCCTTGTAAAGTACGCTTCTACCCGAGTTATTGGCTGTCTTTACCATACCTGGATTTTTCTCGTCTTCTATAATTCTTCTCCACCGGTATTATGTACCTTCTTGACATGTTTTTTCTAGGAGTGCTGGGTCTAATAGTGCTACCACACTAGTGAGTAGATCTCGGTCTGTAGGACCTTACACTTCAGTTCACCCGGAATCTTTCGTAGTGATACTTTTTTCTATCACCTCCACTACCTCAAGGTCATCTCGATAAAGTTCAGGACTTGCTACTACGACACTTTCACGACGTGAGTTATATGGTCGTTTAAACCTTTTAAGTAGTCACAAGTGCCCTGACCTTTTACAGTTAAAAGTTAGGTTAAGGTTTCTTTCCGTTCCGGTTTCTTACGAGTTTGATGGCGTGTTAACGTGAGTAGAGTGTACGATCATTTCATTACGAGTTTTAAGAGGTTCGGTCCGAAGTCGTTATGCACTTGACACTTGAGGGACCACAAGTTCGACCAACATCTTTTCCGTCTCCTTGGTCTTTAGTTTAACGGTTGTAGACGACATAGTACCTTTTTCGTTCTCTCAAGGTCTTTTTGTAGATAAAGACGAAATAACTGACACAGTTTTGGAAACTGACACACCTAGTGTTATTTGAAACCTTTTAAGACTTTCTCTACCCTTACGGTTTGGTGGATTGGACGGAGAACTCTTTAGACATACGTCCAGTCCTTCGTTGTGAATCTTGACCTGTACCTTGTTGTCTGACAAAGGTTTATCCTTTTCCTCATGCAGTTCCGACATATAACAGGGGGACGAATAACTTGAATATAAGTCTCATGTAGTACACTTTGCGACCTAACCTTCTTTGTGTTCGACCTTAGTTCAAACTACCCTCTTTATAGTTATTGGAGTCTATATGTCTATTGTGGTAGGAATACCTTCTTTCACTTCTCCTTGATTTTTCGGAGAACTACTTTCACTTTCTCCTCTCACTTTTTCAACCGAATTTCGAGTTGTAAATCTTTTCCTTCTAGTACCGTACACCAGGGTAGTGAAGTATACTTTAACTAACCCTTTGCCACTTTTGTCACAGTCTGATATAAAAACCGGAGGTTTTAGTGACGTCTACCACTGACTTCGGTACTTTAATTTTCTGCGAATGAGGAACCTTCTTTTCAATACTGGTTGGATCTATCATATAAGTTTTCATCTCTGTAATGAAACGGCTGATTCCAGGCAGAACAGTTCCGATACCAAAAAGGTCACCAGTATATACCTACACTCTCAAACTGTCACTTCTTCCGACTCACGTCTTCTTAACTACGCAAACTTGACACCACAACCTCTTCTGAGACCTCTCAGGGAAACTGAGGTTCCCCTAGGTTGGTCAGGTAAGACTACCTCTAGTCGGGAGCCTAAAGAAACCTTCCTTACTACGGTTTCGACTTTGAGGTCATGAAACCGGTGGAGTACCCTGTACAACTGAGTAAACTTTGCTGAAACTACGACCCTCCCAACCCACCGTCCTCCTCTTACCCTGGAGTCTCCTACTCTACCGATCTACCGTAGTGACTGAGTTACCTGCACTCAGACCCACTTTACGACCTCAACCACTACATGTCCCTCAGGACCACACGACGCTAAGTACCTCAACGTTCCTCAGCCTGTACTGACTCCCTGACTTGACTTGACTTGACTTGACTTTACGTAAAACTTGAGAAAACAAATGGTACTACAGATGAGGTAAAGAAGACTCCCTAAGGACGGACGTCATCATCTATATTACCAATAGACTCAATTTTAGTGGGTAAGGTCAGGTAAAAGCAAGCGACTAAGGATCTTACAGCTACAAGTTAGAACGGTAGAGAACAAACTGGTGAAGGTTAAACGGAACTAAGTACCTGACTGTAAGGTCCAAGGATACGTTATAACGAGAAATGTCGTAACCTGGAACGAAGATAGTGGTCAGTGTAGGTGTCGACCCATAACAAAAACGAAACCGAGGTAGGTAAGTAAGAAAGATCTCAACAAAGAAGTGACTAGAGGTCATCTCACAACCCGTGAATGACTGGACCCCTCAAGGAGAAAATCATAGGATAGTAAAACGGAAAAGTATGACAAGTACCCCGAGAGTTCCGTTTTTATGACGTCACCAAACGGTAAGGGAATAGGTCACCTGGTGCGAGACAGTCTGGACAGGTGGTACTGGACGGGCAGAACCAAACGGGCCGACCGTACCGAATCAAAGTGACTCAATCTGTTCCGACACCAGGATCACACTAATCTGACTCATTAAAAGACACTCGTACTAAAGTCACACAGACGGGAGACTACGGGAGAACGTTGTCGATGGTAGAATGAACCCAAAGAGAAGGGAACCTGTACCCCATAAAGAAGTGCCGACAAGGTCGTTTCGCGTCGGTGACATGAAAGGAACCTCCTTCCCATAGAGGAGTGACGGCGAGAAGGACTGGAAGTTATACCCTATCGAGGAAATCCGGAAGGACGCGGGTACGTCGGTGACGAAGAACCTGCACCCCATCGAGGAGAACCGTCGGCGGGGACCGGAGCCTGTGCCCCCCATCGAGGAGAGCCAGCAAGGACGCGGTAGTGTCGGACCGCGAGAGCTGGTGAAGGGGACTGGAGTCTACAGCCTATTGAGGAGAACCTACGGTGGGAAGCCCGTACCCCAGGAGGGCCGAAGACGGGGACTGGAGCCTGCACCCCATCGAGGAGACCCGGCGTGAATCACACGGACAGCGTCGGTGGACCCGAATCACGTGACCAGTGTCGGCGGGTGCGAATCACCCGATTACCTTATGAGAGGTCACTTAGGTTTCCTACGGACCTACAATATTTCTAGAGTGGTCTGGATGAGGGTATTAAATGTAAAATTCTATTGTCCTAATCGATTTTCCAAATCACGTCTCTGACGTAAGTCCGTCCTATATATTAGGATTCCTTACATCTCCCTTTTTTACAAACAGGAAAGAAGGACCTCTTAAGGTCTGAGGAGAGAGGAACCCCTGGAGATCTGAAAATAGTTTGACGGATCCTTTAATGAGAGAGTATAGAATTAGGATTTGAAGATTAAATAGAGGGGTAGATGGGTAATTGATGAAACCATTGGTATGTAAACAAAAGATACAGACACTCAGATAAAGATAAAACATATATACAAGTAAAGACAGTACAAAATCTAACATGAGTA
Organism: Capra ibex; assembly: GCA_006410555.1. Lineage (NCBI taxonomy): Eukaryota > Metazoa > Chordata > Mammalia > Artiodactyla > Bovidae > Capra > Capra ibex. The sequence continues at coordinate 44,083,624 of SJYO01000647.1, forward strand.
TTCACTACAGTATACCATAACAGAAAGAGATAGACTGAAGTAAATCATACTATTACAGTTCTAAGTGGATGTACCGACGTTTACCGTAACAAAAGTACCGACTCATTATAAGGTAACACATATATATATTTATATATATATATCTATTGTTTACATATATATATATCTATTGTTTACAATATACATAGATTGTTTACATATATATATCTATTGTTTACATATAGATATATCTATTGTTTACACATATATATATATATGTGTATATATATATATATATATATATATACACACACACACATATATATATTACCTGAAGGGACCAAAGAGTCTACCATATAGAAGAAATAAGTAAGAAGACGGGGACGGAAAAAGGTACGGGTAAAAGGTGGAGACACTAGTTCCAAGTGGTTTTATAGTTTGAGAGATTGAAAGGGTGTACCTTTATATAAATATAATACAAATCACCGATTAAGATTTACTAGGAAAAAATTAAATAAAACATGGTCAGTATCAACTTAATAGTACAACACAATTAATAACAATTTTTCGTTTCATTAAGTCAATATATATATATATATATATATAAGTATAACAAAATGTAATACCAAACGGTGTCGTATAACTTATATCAAGGGATACGATATGTCATCCCGGAACATATAAATAGGTAAGATATATATGATCAAACGTAGACGATTAGGATTTGATAGGGAGGGAGTTGTTGGAGGGGGAACCGTTGGTGTTTAGACTAATAAAAAGAAAAGGTGTCTATCCAAGTAAAGACAGTATAAAATCTAAGGTGTATTTTCACTATAGATATCGTAGACAGAAGAAGAAAGATTGAATGAAGTGAATCATACTATTAGAGTCAATGTAGATACAACATGTGTTTTATTCTTTACTTTTACCTCTGTATTGTTGACTACTTCGACTCAATCTTTGTAGATGTAACTGATGTGATGTGAAACACACCTAGTGTCGTTTTACACCTATTAAGAACTCTCTACCCTTATGGTCTGGTGGAATGGACGGAGGACTCTTTGGATGTACGTCCAGTTCTTCGTTGTAAATCTTGACTTGTACCTTGTTACCTGACCAAGTTTTAACCCTTTCCTTATGCAGTCTCCGACATATAACAGTGGGATGAATAAATTGAACATACGTCTCATATAATACACTTTATGGTCTGACCTACATCGAGTTCTACCTTAGTTCTAACGGTCCTCCTTATAGTCATTGGAGTCTATACGTCTACTGTGGTAGGCATACCGTCTTTCTCTTCTCCTAGATTTCTCGAAGAATTACTTCCATTTTCTCCTCTCACTTTTTTCGACCGAATTTTGAGTTGTAAATTTTTGTTTGTTTGATTCTAGCACAGTAGGTCAGGGTAGTGAAGTACCGTTTATTTACCCCTTTGTTACCTTTGTCACTGTTTGAAATAAAAGAACCCGAGGGTTTACTGACATTTACCACTGACGTTGGTACTTCAATTTTCTGTGAAAGAGGAATCTTCTTTTCGATACTGTTTTTATCCGCTGTATTATTTTTCGTGGCTGTAATGAAACGACTGTTTGCAGACAGATGAGTCTCAATACCAAAAAGGTCATCAGTACATGCCCTACACTCTCAACCTAGTATTTCTTACGACTTGTGGTTTCTTAACTACGAAAACTTGACACAACAATCTCTTCTAAGAACCCTCAGGAAACTTGACGTTTCTATATATCGGTCAGTTAGGATTTCCTTTAGTTAGGACTTATAAGTAACATTCGTGACTACGACTTCCACTTTCAGGTTATGAAACCAGTGGACTACGCTTCTCGGTGAGCAATCTTTTTTGGGACTACGACCCTTTCTAACTTCAGTCCTCTTCCCCTACTGACTCCTGTTCTACCAACCTACCGTAGTGACTGAATTACCTGTACTCAAATTCGTGTGAGACCGTCTATCACTTCCTGTCCTTTCGGACCGCACAACGTCACGCACCTCAGAGTCTCAACCTGTTCTGACTTACTCACTTGTCGTCATTCTAAACAACTCGAGAATAACATGTACATCGTAATAAAAATAACAGAGATAGATGTCTATTCTTTTTACTTCGGATTCCATTACATGCGTTATCTCGGTTTGAATATGTCGATCACTTAAATGTTTAGGTACTTTAGTCCGAAGTCTTGGTGTACACGTTCACGAAACGACATGTATGAGGGACTACGACCCCGTAAAATCAGTAGGTTTATTATTAATATATAAAAGTTTTTTCAGGAGACTAGGTCGGGAGTCACGACCGAGACTTTTGAGGGAATGTCTGCGTTTGAAGTTCATACTATTTATGACCAATCGTTTTCGTTATCATCCAACAAGTAAATATTCAAAATTTTTGTGTAACTTTCTTTTTGACGAACGAAAAATTTACAACGTATTAATTATAATTAATTTTTTTAGACAAAAGACAATCGAACACTTTAATTTAATGACTAATATATACTACAGAAATAAGACATGTTACGAATACAAGATAAGGTTTTTAATCTCAAACACTTTTTTAATTCCTCCGTAGAGATAATATCAAAGTCCTGTTAAACTAAAGTTCAACGAGGAACCAATTTTTATTTCGATGGTATAACTTTATATTTACAACCATTTACACAGTGTTACTAGTTCTGTCTCCTATCTTTTAAGACTCTCATCCTAGACACACAGGAGTCGGACCTTATGGACTTTACGGTGGAGAAGGAAATTCTCAGTACCCATAGGGTCACCTCTGTAGTGAAACTCACGAAACGATAAAAATTTAAATTTCAAAATTATGTTGAACATTTCCCTATTCGTCCTAGATATCGTTTGATGAGATTTAAGTCAGTTTAAAATGAGTTGACCAAACGAGAAAAAATAAATAAAATTTTCAATTTGTTATCAGTCACGTAAGTTTTACAACTATACACATATTGAAAGTTCATCTGACATTTTTTAATTTTACTTGTGAATACTTGGAGATTCAACGTTAGATTTTATATTGGATACTGAAACTGTACTGGCAATAAAGAAAAACTAGTGTCAGGGAGATAGATAATAAGAGTCTACAATGGTTCTAGAACTTAAAACACGAATAATAATGTGAAAGAATAATTCTTAATCTACATAAGGAGTACCTATATCAGTGTTCATTCGATAATCAATTGAAGGGAACGACAACTCAAAATATTTTTGTCACAGTATATAGATGTTCAACTTAAAAATTTTCAAAATAAAGATCTTAAAATTACTCTAAAGTATATCGATACACATTAATTACAAACGACGACATTTATAAGGTAGTACCCACACAGTGTTAAATGAATGAGTAAAGATAGTCAGTAACAAGACTGTCCTTTTATCTTAGGTGAAAGATACATAATTGACATTACACATTAAGACCTGGATACACTGAGAACCGTCTGTCCCTTCCGTGGAATCCTTCCAACGGTAGTCCCTACCCTTTTAGACTTAGGGTGGGGACGGTCCTGGACCCTGACTTCATCCACTTCGTGAGACACCCCGTCACACAGGTACCACACCCCAAATGTACTTCCAGTCATTCGTCAGTACAGATTGATGACACTGAACGGTCCTCACTACCCGACGTCAAGTACAAGTGGAAGATTTCCAGCGAGTTGTAAGACAGTGACCGTCTTAGGTCCTGGTTTCCTTCGTGCAACACTTCTCTGGACCCGTACACAGACTCCACATCTGTACACAACCACACCTCAGGTCCACTCTCGTGTGGTGACACCTTGACTACCAAAAAGGGTCAATAAAAACAAGAATGTTCGTAACACTAAAACTTGTAAGAATATGTAAACGATTATAAATAGATCTCTTATATGGACCCTTACTCATACGACTCCACATCCAATCCACTTAAATATCTAAATGTCCTACTACGGTGTTCCCAACATGGATGAATGTCTGGATGTTCGTCCCATATACTCAGAGACACCTAGGTGTCAGACCAATTACAAACCAAAGACTGAGGTATAAAAATAGTAGTATCTCATACATCTTACCATAGAGTCAAGTCAAGTCAAGTCAGTGAGTCAGTACAGGCTGAGAAACGCTGGGGTACTTAGTGTCGTCCGGTCCGGAGGGACAGGTAGTGGTAGAGGATTTAAAGTGAGTCTGAGTGCAGGTAAATCAACCACTACAGTAGGTCGATAGAGTAGGAGACAACAGGGGAGGAAGAGGACGGGGGTCAGGGAGGGTCGTAGTGTCAGAAAAGGTTACTCAGTTGAGAAGCGTACTCCACCGGTTTCATGACTTCAAAGTCGAAATCGTGGTAAGGAAGGTTTCTTTAGGGTCCCAACTAGAGGAAGTCTTACCTACACAACCTAGAGGAACGTCAGGTTCCCTGAGAGTTCTCAGAAGAGGTTGTGGTGTCAAGTTTTCGTAGTTAAGAAGCCACGGGTCGTAAGAAGTGTCAGGTTGAGAGTGTAGGTATGTACTGATGACCTTTTTGGTATCGGAACTGATCTGCCTGGAATCAGTCGTTTCATTACAGAGACGAAAACTTATACGATAGATCCAACCAGTATTGAAAAGAAGGTTCCTCATTCGTAGAAAATTAAAGTACCGACGTCAGTGGTAGACGTCACTAAAACCTCGGGGGTTTTTATTTCAGACTGTGACAAAGGTGACAAAGAGGTAGATAAAGGGTACTTTACTACTCTGACCTATGGTACTAGAAGCAAATGACTTACAACTCGAAATTCGGTTGAAAAAGTGAGAGGAGAAAATGAAAGTAGAGTCAAGTCAAGTCAAGTCAGGTCAGGGAGTCAGCACAGACTGAGAAACACTGGGGTACTAAACGTCGTGCGGTCCGGAGGGACAGGTAGTGGTAGAGGACCTCAAGAGAGTCTGAGTGCAGGTAACTCAGACACTACGGTAGGTCGGTAGAGTAGGAGCCAGCAGGGGAAGAGGAGGACGGGGGTTAGGGAGGGTCGTAGTCTCAGAAAAGGTTACTCAGTTGAGAAGCGTACTCCACCGGTTTCAAGACCTCGAAGTCGAAATCCTAGTAAGGAAGGTTCCTTTAGGGTCCCAACTAGAGGAAGTCTTACCTGACCCAGGATTAAACTGAAAACGAATTTAAAACTATTCCAACTTATAAGTGTGAAGAGAAACCGGTAAGAGAAGGAAGAAGTTCTAATATGAACAATAGTCAACAAACAGAAAAAGAACGTAAAAATATGAACACAAACATTTGACTAAATAACAATTGTATATTACATTTATCAGAGGTTTAAGCACTGTATTCAAAAACGAAAAAACCACAATATAAAATTAATTCTATAAGGATCTACTGGGTCTCTCTACAACACCCCTCCCTCCACCTTCCCCCCAAGTACAAACCCTTGCGTCCATTCTTAATTTCTAAAATTTTAAATTTTTTTAAAAAATTTTTTTATATAAGGATTAAGATTATTTTGAAAATCAAGTGACAATCGTATAAAATACTGAACAAAGTCTTGAACATCTATATAGAAAGTCTGTATTCAGACATTAGGTCGACGTAAATAAATAACAAGCAATACCACGTACTTTGTTAAAGTGAAAAGAATATTACCTCTAAGGTAATACACGACGTAATCTGTTATGGAAGAAAGGAATCATATAATTAAGTATAACAAGAACGTTATAAACGGTGTTTGAATCACCGAATTTGATGTTATCTTAACAGATATTAGGGAGTTCATATTTTGTCCTTTTTTTATCTTTTATACTTGTCTGGTTAGTACTAATGACTTTAACTTAGTTATTAAATTTTTGAGGGTCGTTTTTAAGGTTATGGTATATCCATGTGTCACTTAAGATGGTTTATAAATCTTTTCTCAATTGTGTATTGGAAGACTTTGATAACGCTTTTTTCTCTTTCCTTGTGAAGATTAGAGTAGGATACTCCCGAAGTAGTGGGATTATAGTTTTAATCTATTTTTATGGTCTCTTTTTATAATGTCCGGTCATAATGATTACTTACCCCGAAGGAACCACCGAGTCAACCTTTCTTGGACGGACGGTGACGTTCTCTGTATCTAACATAGGGACCCAGTCCTTCCAGGAGACCTCTTTCTTTACTGTTGGATGAAGTCATAAGAACGGACCCTTTAGGGTAACTCACTCAGACCGTCCCGGTGTCAGGCGTCCCAATACTTTCTCAGTGTGTGTTGAATCACTGTTTGTTCTTGTTAGTGACTACTTGTGTTTTTAGGAGTTGTTTTATACTCTTTGTTTTAGGTTGTTATATGATTTCTTAGTATGTGAGACTAGTTCACCCTAAATAAGGTCTTTGCGTTTCTAGACGTTTATCTTAGTGACACTATATGGTGTATTTGTTAGACTTATTTTTAGTATACTACTATAGTTATTTACGTCCTTTTTTCAAAACAATATTACGTTGTAGGTAAATACTAATTTTTTTTTGAAAGGTCTTTTACCCGTATCTCCCTTGTGTATAGTTATATTATTTCAGATAGATACTGTCTGAGTGACGATTATTGTAGTATAAATTACCACTTCACGATTTTGGTAAGGGATATTCTAGTCCTTATTCCATTCCTACGGGTCAGAGTAGTGAAAAAAAGTTGTATGGACCTTCAGGATCTGTGTCGTTAGTCTCTTCATTTTCTTTATCTTTCTTATGTTTAACCTTTCTTTCTTCATTTAACCAGTGACAAACGTCTATTGTACTATGATATTTATCTTTTAAGATTTCTATAGTGGTCTTCTGACGATCGTGAGTATTTACTTAAACCATTTTAAGGTCTTATATCAAATATGTATCTTTGAAACGTAAAAATATGTGATTATTTCTTTATAATCTCTTTAATTCCTTTGGTAGAGTAAATGGTACCGTAGTTTTCTTTACGTTATGTATCCTTATTTAGACGGATTCACAGTCTGAAATAAAAAACCCCGAGGTTTTAGTGACGTCTACCATTAACGTCGGTACTTTAATTTTCTGTGAATGAGGAACCTTCTTTTCAATACTGGTTGGATCTATCGTATAAGTTTTCGTCTCTGTAATGAAACGGTTGTTTCAAGGCAGGTCAGTTCCTATAACAAAAAGGACACCAGTACATACCTACACTCTCAACCTGACACTTCTTACGACCCGTGACTTCTTAACTACGAAAACTTGACACCACAACCTCTTCTGAGAACTCTCAGGGAACCTGACGTTCCTCTAGGTTGGTCAGGTAAGACTTCCTCCAGTCGGGACCCACAATAAACCTTCCTTACCACGATTTCGACTTTGTCGTTATGAAACCGGTGGAGTACGCTTCTCAACTGAGTAACCTTTTCTGAGACTACGACCCTCCCTAACCCCCGTCCTCCTTTTCCCCTGTTGTCTCCTACTCTACCGACCCACTGTAGTGGCGGAGCTACCTGTACTCAAACTCACTTGAGGCCCTCTACCACTACCTGTGCCTCCGGACCGCACGACACTAAGTACCCCAGCGTTTCTCAGCCTGTGTTGACTTACTGACTTGACTTGACTTGGGACGGAGCCATTACGGGGGACATAGTATATGATAAATTTATATCGGTCCCTAGACTAAGACCTAAGGTAAAGAAACAATAGACAGATACAGGGTCCTAATGTCCATAGTGAGGTAATATCAATTATGTATACACTATCCACATTGGGAGTTAAATAAGTAGACGTAAACTCCCAAAACTGTTAATAATCTCAAAGTAGAAAAATATGTAAAACCTTTGGTCAACCATTTAACTAAGTTTGGATTAACACTAATATTGATCTAAAGACAATCTAGATGTGTTTTTAACTTTTATGATCTTTAGAGATGTTGTAACTCTGAGAGAGAAGCACTTACACTAGTCGAAGGTTAAACACAAACGCCCATTTCAGTGAAGTCAGTGGAGGTTGAGAAAAGATCGGATACTTGACATCGGTTAAATAACTATAGGTTAACTACCAAAATAATTACATAAAATGTTTAAGAAACATTTCCAAAAACAGTATGTATTAATTTAAATAAGAATCTTTTTACGAAACTGACGACAATATTTACCGCAGAAAAAAAATTTCTTTTTGTAAATGATCAATATACAACGACCATATGTGTTACGTTAACTAAAAGTATGACTAGAAAATATCTTGTGGAACGATTAGAAAAAAATGATTAAGATTATTAACAAATACTTTAATAAAATTCGAATATATATATATTAATATATTTGATATACTAAAAAAGAAAGAACGAAAGACTGTAAATTTTGTGAATATGATAAGAATGACAAAAACTCATCTCTGTAAAATAGACCCATTCCTTCAAAGAGTACAAAATCTACACTCAAAAATTACTAACTTAAAATTAATATAGTTTAATAAAAAAAAAGACAAGTTTATCCTACAATTGGAAAAAAAGAGGTAATGAATATCCACTTAATGTTATCTATAATATTTAGAATTTAATGGATACATAGAGACTATTCGTCTTGAGTAGTAGTACGTGAAAATTATATATCTTGTCCGGAACCAATACAATGATAAAACACCTTATCTAACAAAGTACTCATCTAAATCTGAGATTTACAAGAAAAGACTAAACCAGATCGATAATTCCAATACAAGACACGAATGAGCTAGTAAACAATGACTGAGAAACGTTGGGGTACCTAACATCGGGTGGTCCCAGGAGACAGGTACTCCTAAGAGGTCCGTTCTTATGACCTCACCCGTCGGTACGGAAGGGGGTCCCCTAGTTTGGGTCCAGAGGTCTTAACGTCCGTCTAAGAAATGGTAGACTCGGTGGTCCTTTGGGGGGAGATTCCAATGTAATCGGACGATTCACTCAACCCCCAATAAAAGGGAAAATAAAGAGACTTTATCAGACGACAACAAACATCAGACCCCTCTAGGGACCCATTTTAAGTTTAGATCAGGAACATTCCCGTTTATTTCAGACTTCTTTCTTGGTCTAGTGGGGTCTGACTTTCAAACGACCAAATCATCCGTTAAACAAAAACAACAAATCAGTGCTTCAGTACGGGTTGAAAAAACGTTGATGTGTTTCACATCGGGCGGTCCGAGGAGGAGACATAAGGTCCGTTCTTATGACCTCACCCAACGGTAAAGGAAGATATCACATTTCGTTCAATATATACTCCGAACAGAATCCGTAACCTTTCTACGGGTGGTCTTAGAATTCTCAAATTGACTCAAGTCAGTGACTGTGTCAGGTCCACCAGAGTCGCTACGTCTCGAGAGAGTTTCAACGTACTCACACCGATGTACACACACTTGTCATCCGTCTTGTATGTAATATTCCTGTCTTCTTCCCATTCCTCAGATAAATCAGATAAATGGACCCAGGTCATTTATCCAATTGGTGATCAGAACAAGAGACCTTATCAAAGGAGTGAAAGACGTGTCTAATTTTCCTAGATAAAAGATTCTCAGATAACTCTACAGAAATATGTTGACGGACCCTGATCATAAAAACGACCCTTAAAATATTACTATAAATAAAAAATTATAAATATACCTCAAAGACGAAAGATCGAAGGGGTGTAAGAATTAAATTCATAAAAATGTATGTCATTCACGAAGGGACTACCAAACCTACCATTTCTTAGACGGACGTTACGTCCTGTGGGTCCAAACTAGGGATCCAACCCTTCTAGGGGACCCCTTCCCATACCGTTGAGTTAGGTCACAAGAACGGACCTCTTAGGGTACCTGTTTCCTCAATACACCCGATATCAGGTACCCCGTGTTCTTAAGTCTGTGCTACCTCGTTGATTGTAATGTATGTAATTTGACGTGTCCAGAATCACACGTAGAACCACTCAAAACTGTCCTTATACGAATATGAAAGTTGTTTTATTTACTATTATGGTAGTGGGACCCACAAAGAAGTACGTGAATGAAAGATCTGTCAAGTCGGAGTCGGAATGTAAGAGTTGTCCGTTGGTGAGTACTTAAAATTGTGGTACATAATAAACACGGATATCTTAACACATAATCACCTCTTAGATTGCACTATATGAGAAAACATAGTCTACGAAGGTGAGTTATATTACAGACACTCTATAAAGTATGACGACACAGTTAGTCACTGATCAAGGAAAGAAAAACACCTATATGAAATAGAGAGGTGAAACGTACCCGTCACGATATAAAGGTCAAATTACCACTAGTACTTATTTTACAGAGTTACATGAATACGTTCTGTCAAACCTTTGTGTACGAAAATAATGAGAATCTATTTATGAATACTTATCTTAATGACCCGACATCACCTAGACACAAATTTAAGTATTTATTGAAGGTTAGAAGAAGTGTTACATTGACATAGTAAAATTTAATCTTTATTATTAACGAGATCGCTAAGGTGTAGTGGTAGTTATAAACGAAGAAAAAAAGTCAAAATCGTTGCACACACACACACACATACGACACACACATACGACACACACACAAATTAATAACTGAACTACCACAAAGAGTATCTAAGATCTAAGATCAGTAATAAGTGTATATAAGTACCCTTCATAAAAGAGGGTACGACACCGAACGTCTAAATTAAGAATTACCAACAACCTAGTAACTTATAAAGTTACTTATAAGAAACGAACGATCATTTGAAAGGGTCGAATTTAAACGTTTCCGGAAGAACATACGATTAAATAAAAAACACACAAACACAAATCTAGATAACAACAAGTCAGTGAGTCAGAACAGGTCGAGAAACACTGGGGTACCTGACGTCGTGGGGTCCGAAGGGACAGGAAATGGTAGAGGGTCTCAAACAAGTTTGAGTATAAGTAACTCAGTTACTATGGTAGGTTGGTAGAATGGTAGACAACGGGGAATGAGGAGGGGAGTTAGTCCCCGAAAAAGTTACTCAGTCGAGAAGTGTATTTCACGGGTTTCACAACCTCGAAGTTGAAGTCGTAGTCAGGAAGGTTAATTATGAGTCCCAACTGAAGAAATCCTAACTGACCAGACTGGAGATACAACAGATTTCCTGAGAGTTCTCAGAAGAGGTCGTGGTGTAAACTTTTTTATTTAAGAAGTCACGAGTCGGGAGAAATATCAGGTTGAGGGTGTAGGTATGTACTGATTACCTTTTTACTATAGAAACTAATATGTCTGGAATAAACCATTTCGAAAATTTATACGACATATCCAAACAGTATCAAAAAGAAAGTTCTTTATTGGTATAAAATTAAAGTACCGATATGAGTAGTAGATGTCACTAAAACCTCGTGTTCTTTTGTTTCAGATAGTGACAAAGGTAACAAATAGGTAGATAAACGGTACTTCACTACCCTGACCTACGGTACTAGAATCACAAAACTTACAACACAAAATTTGGTCGAAAAAGTGAGAGGAGAAAGTGAAATAGGTCTTAGAAAAGTCAAGGAGAAGTGAAAGACGGTTTTCCCAACACAGTAGACTTATAGACTCCAATAACTTTAAAGAGGACCGTTAGAACTAAGGTCGAACTCGAAGTAGGTAAGACCGTAAAGTGTACTATATAAGACGTATCTTTAATATATTCGTTCCACTGTTATATATCGGAACTACATGAGGAAAGGGTTAAACCTTGGTCAGGTAACAAGGTACAAGTAAAGATTGATAATGAAGGACTGGACGTATGTCTAAAGAGTTCTCCGTCCAGTCCACCAGACCATAAGGGTAGAGAAGTTCTTAAAAGGTGTCAACCAACACTAGGTGTCTCAGTTTCAGAAATCACATCAGTTACTTTGTCTCCATCTGAAAAAAAAAAAAAAAAGACCTTAAGGGAACGAAAAAGATACTAGGTCACCTATAACCGTTAAACTAGAGATGAAGAAGACGGAAAACATTTAGGTCGAACATACAGACGTTCAAGAGTCAAGTGGATGACAACCACGGAGTAAGTAATCACCAATCAACGAGTCAACACAGACTGAGAAACCCTGGAGTTCCTAACATCAGATGGTCCGAGGAGACAGGTACCCTAAAAGGTCCACTCTTATGACCTCGTCCAACGGTAAAGGAAAAGGTCCCCTAGAAGGACTGGACCCCTAGTTTGACCCAGAGGACGTAACGTCCACCTAAGAAACGGTCGACTAGATAGTCCCTTAGAGTCGAACTTCCTAAAAATCATATTGGAACGATCGTACACTTTATTTGTGTTAAAACATCATCAACCTTGTAAGAAACCATAACTGACAAAAACCTTAACCTTACTTTTGTATAAAAGGTCAGGACACCGGTGACGAGTCAAAAGGTTTAACCGACCGTAGAACTCGTGTTGTGACTTTGTCGCAGTAGAAAATCCTAAACTTTATCGGGTCGACCTTAAGATATTGGAGGTGATCGAAACAAGTATCATTACGAAGGATTCGAGCCGAACTGAAGTGTGAGGTCCTACAGACCAAGATCTCTTCACTAGTGTGATAGTACCAACAGACATTCCGAGTCTCTTGGTGTGAGACTTTTCCTGTGAGTCCCTGTCGGGGATCACCTGACTGTTTCAAATAATAGGTTAACACATCAAAATATTAAAACTCCCTTATCTCGTATTCTGTCTGAACGTGCATCGGTAAAGTCTATTTGTAGTTTCGTAAATTCGTATTTTATGTCAAAGGTGGTGGGTTCAGTATTGTATCGAAACCGCTTTGAGATTTCTCTCAGAATAGTACTTTGTTGTCAGGAACGAGAGTCTTTGTCCACCAGTCTTCCTTCGGAAGCTTACGGAGTTCTGGCCCACATATTGTGAAGCAATAGGCAAGGGTCACAGTCCGTAAACCACTTACGAGTATTGGGAAACAATATGAGTAAGGTCGAAGGTTAGAAGTAATTCTCACCTCGTTTATGTAAAAGGCATAAACGAGTTTCGGAAGGTCGAGGAGGTGTCAACAGACTCAGTAATTCGGACAAAACCATGTCAAGAAGACACATAAGAACAGTGATGAAGAATTAGAGAAGACAAATACAATCCAAGAATGGTAAAGACTTTATAAAGGAACCATAGAGATTAAAAGGACTTCCCTAGAGATCAGAAAGGGTAAGATAATAAAAGGAGAGAAAGAAACAAAAAAAAAAAAATCAATTCTTCTGAAAGATAGAGAGGAACGATAAGAAACCTTGAGAAGTAAGTCTACTCATTTAAAAAGGAGAAGAGGAAACAGGGAGTGAAGAGAAGGAAAGAATTGAATCCGGATACTATCTACAATTTTATCCTCAACGGAATTACACACAACACTTTCAACGAGTCAGTACAGGTTGAGAAACACTGGGGGATCTAACATCTGGAGGGTCTGAGAGACGGGTACCCCTAAGAGGTCCGTTCTTATGACCTCACCCAACGGTACGGGAGTAGGTCCCCCAGAAGGATCTGGTCCCTAAGGAACCACCGAGTCTAACATTTCTCAGACGGACGTTACAACCTCTGGGTCCCTTTCCTTTACCGTTGGGTGAGGTCATAAAAACGGACCTTTTTAGGGCACTTACGTCCTCGAACCACTCGATATGTCAGGTATCCCAGTCTTTCTCAGTCTGTGCTGACTCGTTGAAGTGAAACGAAATGACACACAATCTTCATTTTCATAAAAAACCACGAACGAAAACGTATGTTTATAGGTCAACAAGGTCGTGGTAAAGAATTTTTCTAAAATGAAAAGTTTACAATGACGAGACCCTGAAAAAAAAAAAAAAGAAAACTCTTAGTCAACTAGATTTACACCAGAAAAACTTGCAATAGGACAAGGTAAATAGAATGTACAGACATCTATAGGTGTGAGGTTACGTCGTGACTTTACCACACCATTCTTGTCCGTAGAACTGAAATACGACATAAATACCTCTTTCATAAATCAAAAAGTGGTAATTCACACCAAATAAAGAATGAGACCCATAAAATTTTATTTATTATTGAGACTATATCTTCTGTCAATTAAAACAAATAAAGACAAAGTGTACGGGTTGTATCAGAAATTACGTAATATTAGGAAAAAAAAAATTTAATTACTCATTAATGGAGTCAGTAAAGTACATCACTATAAGTAAATCATCGACCGTTGTTTGCGACTATTGACGGAAATAAAGAGAACAAATATAGTATGAATTATTTGGTCAATATATACGGGGATCGGGATCTTAACACGTACATTCGTTTGACAAAACATATATACGAGAAAGATCGTAAATTTTGGGAAAACATACGTAAGTGTAGAGAATAAACGACTAGAAATCTTGTTGAGAAATTACGTTTCTTCCATTCCAACTTCTTGTCAACTTAGAGAAATAATGGTTAGTACTTTAAATTTTACCTGAGAATACCCGTATCTGTTACGAACGGTTTGTACTTACAATTTAAAATTAAATTTTATAAAAAAAAACGTAAAAACTTACACGTGTCCGTACAATTTTAAAAAGAAATAAAGTTATTAGACTAATCTCTTTTTGGGAAATCTTTAAAATATTTAGTATCATGAAGAAGGATTAAAGAAAAATTTATTAAATACACTAATATACTCATTTAATACAAAAGTTTTCTAATGACTGAAATTGTAAAGAAATCCTTCTTCGTAGAGAAATTTTCACATAGACTCGAGTATCCAGACCCCACCAAAGGACACACACAGACAGACACACACACACACAAACCCACACACTCTCCGTATTGAGACAAGAGGTACCATTTCAAGCTTTTTGGTATTGGGTATTCAAAACGAACCAAATTTAGTAATAAAAAGAGATGAATTATATCTACAAGATTACTAAAACAAAGGATCAAGTTAAAACACCCGTTTAACGAACCCGGTTCTCCTTTGAGGAACTTCTCCGATGTCCTTCTTTGTCCACGATTTTACAGATAGGACCCGTTTCCTAGTTACTCTCTATTTCGTTTCCATACTTGAAACTTAAACATGTTCGTGTAGACTCGACAGGAAGTTAGTCAAGTGTAATAGAAATGGGAAAATCCTGAAGAGACGTGGAAGACTATAGAAGAAATAAGTATCTTTATTCGATGACCAGAAAAAGAGGGTTTCGTACATTAAAACATAAAATAAGGAAAAATCAGGAAACAAATCCACCGATAGTTTAGACAAGTAAAGAAAACACAGGAGACATCCTACGAAGACATACACACACGAGTAAAAGAAATTGAAGGACTGACTTAGGAAAAAGAAAGAAGTCAACATAGAAGACAAGGGTAGGGTACATAGTAAGGGAGTAAAATAGAAAGGTGAGGTGAAGTGAGACTAGGAGAATGGACTTCGTTAAAGTTTATGAGTAGACGTTTAGATTCTCTCAAAACCTCTTCTTTTACCGTTGGGTGAGGTCACAGGAACGGACCTCTTAGGGTACTTATCTCCTCGGACAGTCCGATGTCAGGTGCCCCAACTTTTCCTAACCTGTGTTGATTCGATGAACGTGTGTGTGTATGTGAGTACTCTCAAGGTGAAAAAAGGATTACACAGTCACTATAATTTACTGAGTTTACTAGGAGTTTCTGTTTATTCGATTATTTATATAGTTGAACCTATAAATTTTACTAAATGTAACATAAACTTGATATAGTAAAGGGGTAAAATATTGACCCTTTATAGGAGACGAAAACTAAAAAAAAACAAAAGAACTTTATTGATAAATATCTCTAAATAAGTATTTGATAGAGAATTTTAATTAACTCTTTCACAATGACAAAATACCATCATAGTAAACTGGACCGGTATGAAAAAGATTAAACTATACAATGGTCCCTTTTATTTTATTAGTATTTAAAATTACTGATATTTTTAACGAATCCCTATCATATCCTCAACGAGTTGATAATCCTACTTTGTAATTTCCCTCTTTAAGTATCATTCTTTACAATGACTTAAACACTTACATGGTACGTACAAACTAGAAATAACATTGTTCCGACACATACCGAAAACTGGTTCTGTACGATAGTCGAGTCAAGTCAAGTCAAGTCACGTCAGAGTGTCAGTACAGGCTGAGAAACACTGGGGTAATTAGTGTCCTGCGGTCCGGAGGGACAGGTGGTGGTAGAGGGTCTCAAGTGAGTTTGAGTGTAGGTAGTTCAGCCACTACAGTAGGTTGGTAGAGTAGGAGACAACAGGGGAAAAGGAGGACGGGGGTTAGGGAGGGCCGTAGTGTCAGAAAAGGTTATCCAGTTAAAAACGTACTCTACCGGTTTCATGACCTCAAAGTCGAAATCGCAGTAAGCAAGGTTTCTTGTGGGTCCCGACTAGAGGAAATCTTACCTAACCAACCTTGAGGAACGTGAGGTTCCCTGAGAGTTCTCAGAAGAGGTTGTGGTGTCAAGTTTTCGTAGTTAATAAGCCGCGAGTCGGAAGAAGTGTCAGGTTGAGAGTGTAGGTATGTACTGGTGTCCCTTTTGGTTTCGAAACTGATCTGTCTGGAAACAACCATTTCATTAAAGAGACGAAAAATTATACGATAGATTAAAAAAAAATTTGTAAAGTTGTTCAAATAAATGTAAAAAAAAAATTTAAAATTTTAGAAATTAAGAATGTACGCAAGGGTGATAGATCCAACCAGTATTGAAAAGAAGGCTCCACATTCACAGAAAATTAAAGTACCGACGTTAGTGGTAGACGTCACTAAAACCTCGGGGGGTTTTATTTCAGAAGATCCAGAAAGAATTGACTAAGAACGTAAAAGGGGTAAGAAAAAAAAATTAAAAATTAGTAGAAATGATAGTAATAAGACTTAAGAATAAGTCTATCAAACGGACAATGGAGAAGTAAATCAACATGAAGACACAAAGATCAAACAAGGATGTAAACACATCATAAAAAGAAGGAAAAGTAAAAAAAAAAAAAATTTGAGTAACACAAAATCCAGAGGAAAAGAGTCCGAAGTTCCAACTTAATAAAGAAGGAAAACTAAAGACGGGAGGATTCTAACCAGGTCACGAAACACATTCGAAACATATTCTACTCTAAAGACGATTCAAAAACAAACAGACAAACAAAAAGGAGACTACCCGTTCCGACTTACTCTACCATTAGAACAGAACTACTAACCCAAACATAAAAATAAAAAATTTAACAAAATACAAAAAAATTACATTTTAATAATAAAAAAAAAATTTAACTTTCGATTAATGAATAGGACGTGTACCATAATGACCACCGACCCACTACGACACAGAACATAATTTCACCAAAGGAATCACTCAAGAGTGATAAACTATGAAGGGTCCCAATCAAAAAACTATCAGATCCTAGAACCTCAGTCACGAGGGTGAAGTTTCAGAGTTCCGAACTAAAGAAGAGAAGACAAGGCAATCTCTACGACAGGAGATCAGTCCCAGTGAGGGTAAACCCTTTCTCTTACAAGTCCTTCAGTGTGTCGAAGAATGTTTTATCGATAAAAAAGTGGTGGACTCTCTTAGAAGTCCGACAAGAAGGGCCTCTAAAGAAAACTTCATATTTTACACGTGGGGGTAATGGTCGTATTTTGTTAACAATTATTTCGACAAAAGGACAGTAGGTCACGTCTATTCGAGGAGACCACACATATAATTTCGTCACCGAGAAGTTCACACCAGAGGTTTGGCCGTCGATGTCAAGGAAACCCCCTCAACAACCCTTCCAGCCGAAGACCCGAGACAACGTCTGGTTGACGGACATAGTGAAGAAAAATTTTAGAGATTTCGAACAAAGAAAAATAGAAGGTCAAAATAACTCTATGTTAACTGTGTGTACTAATATATTCAAAATACCATATGTTGTATTACTAGACTGAATGCATGTGGTACTTTACTACTCGTGTTATTCAAATCAGTTGTAGATAGTAAAGAATATTTATAATTTATCCTCTATTTCCTGTTGATAAAAAAGGAACACCACTCTTGAGAATCCTAATTGTGAGAAGTGTAAAGATACATAGTATATCGTTACAGTAAAAGATTTTAGATCAACCTGTAAAATAGGACTCATGAATAAAATGTTAAACTTCAAACATGGAAACTGGTGAAAAGAGGTCAAGGAGGAGGAGATTGGGACACGTAGACCATTGGTCTTTAGACTAGAGGAAAATTTCTTCAAACAAACAAAAGTTTTATAATACCTTTGTAACAAGGACCATATTTTGTATCTTTAAGTCATAAAGATATTAAAAAGATTTAAGTCATAAAGATTTTACTAGTATTTTTATTCAATGGTAGACAGTGGTGTGTCTCTATACTGTATTAACAATTGACATCAGGGGTGAGACATGTAAAACATGGAAACTGAGTAATTAAAACATTGACTTTCAAACACGTATAACTAGAGGGAGTAAATAAAGAGAGGTGAGGGGTCAACGTGGGTGTTGTTGATGGACGAATAAGAGACAAAGACAGACAATGTAAATAAGTAAATAAAACTAAAAATCTAAGACATATACACATTAGTATGTCATGAACAGACAAAGACAGATAAAGTAAATCATATTATGACAGATCTAGGTAGGTACAACAGTGTTTATCTCTCTAGAGTAAAAAATTAACGACTCCTTATAACAATATATAGAATATACTGTAGAAATAGTCGAGTGATGACTACTCGTGAATCCAACGAAGTATATAAAATTGACAACGAGTTATCACGTCAAAACTTGTAACAACACTTACATAGAAAAACTTAGTCACAAACACCCAAAAAAAAAAAAAAAGACCTTTTTATAGGTCCTCACCTAAAAATTACAAAACAACTTCGAAGTGGGGTAAGAGGTATCACCGATGTCATCAAATATAAGGGTGGTCGTCCCGTCCCGGTGAGAGAAAAAAAGAAGTGACAAGGGGAGGAGTCAACGCCGACCTTGGAAAAGGTTAAGGTCTGGACGTACGGGTCCTGAATCAAGGGACAGAGGAAAGGAAGGAAGTGCTAGAGGAAGGTCGGGGGGCAGAGAGGGAGTATGGAATCTAAGCATATAAACTGATGTATGAGTCACAAATTATCCGTAACTTTACATTAACAAGTTTTGTGTACATAGTTTATATATATACACACATATATTCATACTTAATTAATTTATATAAACATAATAAATGGATGTATATATACATAATGAATGGATGTACATGTAATAAATATACGAATGGATATATACTTCATGTTATATTGTGTATATGTCTCTTTCTGTCCTCCTACAACCTTTGGAGGTTGTTTTCTATAAGACACATGTTCCTGTTTCCTCTTCGGTGTTTTCTACCATCCTCTTGGTGTTAGTGTAAATTTTGGTTTGGAGTATGGGTGGTCTCTGAGAAGTTACCGTGTTTGTTTTGGAACACGTGTGGTCCTGAGTCCCTTTCCTCCTCCCTGGTGGTGTTCTCTGACTCGGTCAGTACGGACTGACAAACTCCCAGAGACGTCTCCGCACCCAGTCGTCACTGGATGGCACCCCTGTCCCGTGACCGTCGTCGACAGGACCCTCTACGTCGTACATGGCACTCAGGAGCACCTTCTCCAGTGGTAGTAAGGGTCCGTCCACTAGATGTTTGACCTCTTGTAAATACAGTTTCTCCAAGAGAGTGACAACTTTACCAAATTCCTGAGTGTTGTCTAAAGAGTTGGACCCCTAGGTCGTCTTTCTGACCCTTAAGGGTCCCTTAGACTAAAACTTCCAGTCACCCTAAACCAATGTCTTAAAAGTGTCCTGACCCCTATGTCTCTGTGAACCTCCCGTTTTTGTTTTAGAACACACGTGGTCCTTGGTCCTCTTTCCTCGTCACTGGGATATTCTTTGACTCAGTCTAAACGGACACTCACAAACCCTCGTAAGACACTTACGTACCCAGTTGTCACGGACGACGTTCCAGTCTCCGTGATCGTCGTCATAAGGATCCTCTATGTCACACAACCCCACTCAGGACAACCTCCTTCAGTTGTAATCTGCATTGTATCTCTGATATCGGGAACGTATCTCTGACGTTTTGAGGTCTTGACCCAGTGGACTCCGGTTTAATGTCCCTCCCTCGTGTCGACGTGGTAGTCGTCTTTTGACTTAATTTCTATATAACTCGTACCGGGACGGGTGGTCTCATTCTGGGTCAAAAGGGGTGTCGGTTAGGGAGGGTACTCCTTCAAACGTGTAGGAGAATAGTAGTAGGTAGACTCCTGTCCTGTTTACCTTTGGTATTGTGTCTTTTGATTGGTCTTACTGTTGTACCTAGTATCGGAACACATTGAGTTACTTTGATATTCGGTACATCCCGGTAGGTTCTGTCTGTCGACTTCTCAAAACTATTTTACACCAGGTGACCTCTTCCCCTACTGTGTGGTGTAGTCAAAAGAACGGAACTCTTAAGGTACCTGTCATTACTTTTCCTTTTTCTTTACTGAGACTTTCTATTTGGGGTGGTTCCAGTCATCCACACGTTATATAATTACCTCTTCTCGTCTTTTTATCGACGTCTTCCTTACTTCTCCGTCCCGGTGTCGTCTTTTTTACGTATCAACACCTTCACGGACCATCACTTTCATTTAAAGCTACGACATTTCCTGTTATACCGTATCCTTGGCAATCTAAGTACTTAGTTGTATTTTAGTCAAGTCAAGTCAAGTCAACTAGTCGTCACAGACTGAGGAACACTGGGGTAATTAGTGTCTTGCAGTCCGGAGGGACAGGTAGTGGTTGAGGGACTCAAGTGAGTTTAAGTACAGGTAGCTCAGCCACTAAGGTAGGTCGGTAGAGTAGGAGACAGCAGGGAAAGACGAGGACGGGGGTTATGGAGGGTCGTAGTCCCAGTAAAGGTCACTTAGTTGAGAAGCGTACTCCACCGGTTTCATAACCTCAAAGTCGAAGTCGTAGTCAGGAAGGTCACTTGTGCGTCCTGACTAGAGCAAATCTTACCTTACCAACCTAGAGGAACATTAGGTTCCCTGAGAGTTCTCAGAAGAGGTTGTGGTGTCAAGTTTTCGTAGTTAAGAAGCCACGAGTCGAAAGAAGTGTCAGGTTGAGAGTGTAGGTATGTATTGGTGACCTTTTTGGTATCGGAGCTGATCTGCCTGGAAACAACCGTTTCATTTTAGAGACGTAAAGTTATACGATAAATACAACCAGTATTTAAAGGAAGTTTCCTCATTCGCAGAAAGTTAAAGTACTCACGTTAGTGGTAGACGTCACTAAACCCTCGGGGGGGGGTTTTTTTTTTATTTTAGTCTGTGACAAAGGGGTAGATAAAGGGTACTTCACTACCCTGGTCTATGGTTCTAGAAGTAAAAGACTTACAACTCGAAATTCGGTTAGAAAAGTGAGAGGTGAAAGTGTAAGTCGTTCTCCGAAAAATCAAGGAGAAGCGAAGGACGGTATTCCCACCACAGTAGACGTATAGACTCCAATAACTATAAAGAGGGTCGTTAGAACTAAGGTCGGACACGAAGAAGGTCGGGTCCCAAAGAGTACTACATGAGACGTATCTTCAATTTAATCGTCCCCCTGTTATATGTCGGAACTACATGACGAAAAGGATAAACCTTGGTCAGACAACAAGGTACAGGTCAAGAGTGATAACGAAGGACTGGACGTATATCCAAAGAGTTCTCCGTCCAATCCACCAGACCACAAGTGTAAAGAAAGTCTTAAAAGGTGTCAAAGAACACTAGGTGTTTCAGGTTTCCGAAACCGTATCAGTTATTTCGCTTTATCTACAAAGAAGACCTTGAGAGAACGAAAAAGCTACTAGGTCGCCTACGACCGTTAAACTAGAGACCAAGGAGACGGAAAAGATTTTGGTCGAACTTGTAGACCTTCAAACGTCAAGTGGATAACGATTTCGGACCGAACCTCTTAAAACTCGTAATTAAATGATCGTACACTCTACTTACGTTAACAAGGCGTCACACTCGTCAGAAAACGTAACGGAAAGAAACCCTAACCTTACTTTGACCTGTAAAAGGTAAGGACACCGGTGACTACTCAAAAGGTTTAAACGACCGTACAACTCACGTCGTGAAAGTGTCGTAGTAGAAGGTCCTAAACTTTGTCGAGTTGACCTTGAGGTAGTGGAGGTGATCGAAACAAGAATGACTACGAAAGATTCCGGGTGAACTGAAGAGTAAGGTCCTATAGACCGAGATCCACTCACTAGCATGGTAGTACTAATAGAACAAGTACTTTGAAAAAAACATGTTAAGAAGACACATAAGAACGGTGGAGAAGAATTACAGAAGACGAAGACAATCCAGGTATTATAAAAACAGGAAATAACTTGGGTAGAAACGTACTTTATAAGGGGACAATAGATATTAAAAGAGCTTCTCTAGAGATCAGAAAGGTTAAGAGAACAACAACAACAACAACAACAAAAAGAAAAGAAAAAAAAAAAAAAGATAAAGAAACGTAACTAGCGACTCCTTCCGAAAGAATAGAGAGGAACGATAAGAAACCTTGAGACGTAAGTCAACGAATATAGATAGGAAAAGAGGAACCGAAAAACGAAGAGAGGAAAAGTGTCGATAAATATTCCGGAGGAGTCTGTCGGTAAAACGAAAAAACGTAAAGAAAAGGTACCCCTACCAGAACTAGGGACAGAGGACATGTTACAGTGCTTGGAGGTAGGTATTAAGTAGTCTGTGAGACAGATAGTCTAGATCAGGGAATTTAGATAAAGACTGGAGGTGACATATTAGTATTCCCTAAACTAATCCAGTATTGACTCATCAGATCACTAAAAGGCATGAAAGAAGTTAATTTCAGAATTAAACCGTTATTCCTCAAGTACTAGACTCGGTGTCAGTCGAGGGTCAGAACAAAAACAACTGATAAATCTTGAAAAGGTAGAAACCGACGTTTCTTGTATTAGTTAAACTAAAACCACAACTCGTAGACCACTACAGGTACACATCTAAGAAGAGAACACAACAACCTTCTCCCACAAACGATACTGGTCACACAAGAGAACCGTTTTGAGGAAATCGGAAACGAGACGAAGCAAGACATGAGGTTCCGGTTGAAACGGACAATGAAGACCACAAAGAACTGAAGAATTTAAACGTAAGGTTAGGGGATATTACTTTTCCTGTAGAAAAACCTCACAATCAAGATTTCCAGAATATTCAGAAATATCTTGGCAAGTTGAAGTCGAAGAAGTCGTAATGACGAACCCCGTATCCGAACCTAATGACACTATAATTTACCAACTGGAACCTTTACTTGTCTCTAGTAAGACAGTAAAATCTCTAACGTAGGTTCATGACGTAAAACCTGAGAAAAACTGGTACTACCGATGAGGTAAAGAAGATTCCCTAAGGACGGGTGTCATCATCTATATAACCAGTGGACTCAATTTAAGTGGGTAAGGTCAAGTAAAATCAAGCGACTAAGGATCTTACAGCTACAAGTGGGAACGGTAGAGGACAAACTCGTGAAGGTTAAACGGAACTAAGTACCTTAATTGTAAAGTCCAAGGATAGGTTATAACGAGAAATATCGTAATCTGGAACGAAGATAGTGATCAACGTAGGTGTTGACCCATAACAAAAACGAAACCGAGGTAGGGAAGTAAGAAAGGCCTCAATAAAGAGGTGACTAGAGGTCATCATATAACCAGTGGAATGGCTGGACCCCACAAGGGGAAAGTCATAGGATAGTAAAACGGAAAAGTATGACAAGTGCCCCAAGAGTTCCGTTCTTATGACTTCACCAAACGGTAAGGGAAGAGGTTACCTGGTGTAAGACAGTCTGGAGAGGTGGTAGTGGGTAGACAGAACCCACCGGGGTGTCGTGTACCGAATTAAAGTAACTCAATCTGTTCCGACACCAGACACAGTAGTCTAACCGATCAAAAGACACTAATACCAAAGTCACACAGACGGGAGACTACGGGTGAGCGTTGTGGATGAATAAACCCTAAAAGAATGGAACCCGCACCCTATAGAGAAGTGCCGACGAGGTCGTTTCTCGTCGGTGACGAGGAATGGAACCTGCTCTCCATAGAGGAGTGAAGGAGGGGAGGACTGGAACATATACCCCATCGAGGAGAGTCGACGACGGGACTGGAGAACACACCCCATCGAGGAGAGTCGGTGACGGGACTGGAACCCGTACACCTTTGAGGAGAGCCGGTGGTGGAACTGGAGCCCGTACGTCATCGAGTAGAACCGACGGTGGGGACTGTGGTATCTCAAGAACGGTTTTGAGCTAAACTGTTCCATCCCATGTCCACCCGGATCCTCTTTCAGGTCCTTGTACTGATGGCAGAACACCTCGGCTCTAAGATCAATTCCCGTGACCTGCCTTTGTAGGTCGGACTCTTGGGTGACGGGTGAACTCCTAGGTCCGGATTCTACACCACGGACTTTTGTTCGTTTCTTTTGACGATTCTACGTGGACGCGTGACCTCCGAGGAACTGTCTGTGAGGTCCCTTTGTCTCTATTTAATCTTCACTAGTTTGTCCTCTGTCGTTCTCACTTGTGACTGTAAAATCCTTAACCACTTGATTCTTCCTACTCTTATCCGTTTAAATTAAGTCTACTGGTGAAATACATGATGAGACCCGTTTTTAGGGAACTTTCTCTACCTCATCGGGAGTATCAGGTGTTTTCTCATACTTTGTGTTATGATCCCATGTCGGTGTTTTTACTCCCTAAGTAGAGTAAAGGAAAGGTTACGTTTCGTAAGTTGTAGTGTCATTAGGTTCAGATACGGGACACTTCACTTTTATAGACGACAGTATTATTTGTTCTTTACGGTGTCAGTAGTCGTTAAAGACCGGAGACTTACACTTACTCCAGAGGGTTTTGACACTAGATCACCTACGACGGTGGTGGGTACAACTAACGATTCTTCAACCCTCTTACGTTCTTCGGTTCACTTGTTCCTTTGTCCTAAACCGGTGTCTATTTACTCCACGAATACTTTCCTTACTTAAGTCACTCCGGTCTCCGAAGGTAGAAGTCTTTGTGTCTTACGTTTCTATTGTTAGAAACTACAAGTCTGACGGACGAGGGAAACAACGTTTGAACATATATCGGCCTGAAGACGAAGACGGAGGAACCTTGTTAAAAGAGTCTCGATGACTCTACGACAGAAAACCCGAACCTCAGGATTTGTAGGGGTGGGTTTTTACTTTTAGAGATAAAAGTCCAACATTGATGTAAAAAATCAAATTTTGGAGTTAGTAATTACGACCTTTTCTACTTCAACCTTCCAAGATACTGATAGGTATTCTGTAAGATCCTGATTTTTGTTGTTGTTGTTTTTCTACAGAAAAAGTAGTATCTTCTGACCTTACGTTTTCATCCTTCAGTTCTCTATAGACCTCATTGTCCGTTCATCCGGAATCTCATTTTTTACTTCGTGCTGTTTCGGATTGTCTCAAAATGGTTCTCTTGTGTGACCAGTATCGTTCTTGGGAGAAAGTTGTTGCGTTCTCTTCTGAGATGTGTACCTGTAGTCCACCAGTTATGGTTTTAGTCTTACTAATATAAGAAACGTCGACTTCTACCTCTTCGAGAGATGTCATTCGTTTTCGTTCTGGTCCTCGACTGACACCAAGTCTATTACTCGAGAAATAACGGTTTAAGTCTGTATTTGAACTCTTTCAACCCTCTTTTGATCTGGTAAGTCCATACTGGATTTAGTTTTGGTACTACTAATATGTCACCTTCACTGTTTGTCTTAGTTCCCTAATCTCGACTATCTTACGGACTTCTTGACACCTGTCTCCAAACGTTGTAACATGTCCTCCGTCACTAGTTTTGGTAGGGGTTCCCTTTTTTTACGTTTTTCCGTTTTACAAATGGACTCCTCTGGAATGTTCATCCACTCTTTTCTTCACTTTCCGTTACCTCTTTTCCTTTCTATACGGATATACTTACGTGTCAAGGGTTCTTATCGTTCCTCTCTATTATTTCGGAAGGTTCACTAGTCATGTTTAATTATCTCCTTTTGTAATCTCACCCTTTCTGATCTTTAGAGAAGTTCTTTTAATCTCTATGGTTCTCTTGTAAAGTACGTTTCTACCCGTGTTATTCCCTGTCATTGTCATACCTAGACAGTCTTCATCCGTTATAATTCTTCTCCACCGTTCTTCTGTGTCTTCTTGATATGTTTTCTCATATTATTGGGTCTATTGGTACTACCACACTAGTGAGTAGATCTCGGTGTTTACGTCACACTCCAGTTTACCTGGAATCCTTCGTAGTGATACTTGTTTCGATCACCTCCACTACCTTAATGTCCACTCGATAAAATTTAGGATTTTCTACTACGAGAATTTCATGACCTGAATTATATGGTCGTTTAAATCTTTCAAGGTGGTACCGGTGTCCTGACCTTTTACAGTTAAAAGTAAGGTTTCGGTTTCTTTCCGTTACGGTTTCTCACAAGTTTGATGGTGTGTTAACGTGAATAGAATGTACGATCTTTTATTACGAGTTTTAAGAGGTTCACTCTAAAGTTGTCATGTACTTGGTTCTTGAAGGTCTATAAGTTCGACCTATATCTTATCCGTCTCCTTCGTCTCTAGTGTAACAGTTGTAGACAACCTGATATGGTTTTCGCTCTCTTAAGGTCTTTTTGTAGATGAAGACGAAGTAACTGATGTGTTTTCGGAAACTGACACACCTTGTGTCGTTTGACACCTTTTCAGAATTTTATTACCCTTATGGTCTGGTGGAATAGATGAAGGACTCTTTAGATATATGTCCAGTTCTTCGTTCCATCTTGGACAGTACTTTGTTATCTGACCAAGGTTTAACCCTTTCCTCATACAGTTCCGACGAATAATAGTGGGACGAATAAATAGAACATACGTCGCTTGTAGTGTACTTTACGACCTGACCTACTTTGTGTTCGACTTTAGTTCTAGCGACCCTCTTTATCGTTATTGGAGTCTATACGTTTATTGTGGAGGGAATACCGTCTTGCACTTCTCCTTGATTTCTCGGAGAACTACTTTCACTTTCTTCTTTCACTTTTTCGACCGAATTTTGAGTTGTAAGTCTTTTGTTTCTAGTAACGTAGACCAGAGTAGTGACGTACCGTTTATCTATCCCTTTGTTACCTTTGTCACTGTCTTAAATAAAAGAACCGGAGGATTTAGTGACGTCTAACTCTACCGTCGGTACTTTAATTTTCCTTGAACGAAGAACCTTCTTTTAGACACCGTTTGGATCCGTCGCATGATTCTTCGTCTCTGTAATGAAACGATTTTTTACGGGTAGATCAGTTTCGATACCAAAAAGGAAATCAGTACACACCTACACTCTCAACCTGGTATTTATTCCGACTCACGACTTCTTGACTAGCAGAACTTGACTGTCAACCTCTTCTGAGAACTCATACGAAACCCGACGTTCCTCAGGTTTAATCAGTTAGGATTCCCTTCAGTCAGAACTTATAAGTAACCTTCCTGACTTAGACTTCAACTTCGAGGTTATGAAACCGGTGGACTACAATTCTCGGTCGAGTAATCTTTTCTGGGACTACGACCCTTTCTAACTTCCGTCCTCTTGTTCTCCTACTGTCTCCGACTCTATCAACCTACCGTAGTGGTTGAGTTACTCGTGCTTGAGCTCGTTCGAGGTCCTCTACTACTTCCTGTTCCTTCGTACCTCAGGTACCCTCGACGAAAGGTACCCAAGAGTTTCTCAGTCTGTACTGACACACTGACTTGTTGTTATTGTTTACCAAAGATCCTACCCTTCATTTAACGTGGCATGACTTATATGACGAGGTCTGGTTCTGACCCTGTCAAAAGAAAGAATGAGGGAGACAAACTGGTTCATCTTATCAATTTCTAAACAGAATCAGTTCTTTTCCAGTAACCGTAAAAACACGACTCTTGTATTTGGTTTAAAAAACGAAAGAGCAGTCAAGAATACAAAGAATGTGTACCATCTTAAATCTATACCCTCGTTCAATATGTATACCTACGTAGTAATATTAATAGATGTTATAGATATGAGTAACTATAATAAAAAAAGGTTAAAAGATATAATGTCTTCTTAAAGATTCTTAGGATCCACTAAATTACATCACTACATGCAAACATATGATATTCAATAAATCACGATTTATCCATAATATATAAATCATCAGATAGAATGACATACCACTTTTTACCCATTTGATCCAACAAACAAATATACATATTTATATAAGACCATCCATATACCCATCGAGTCACCATTTGTTAGACGGACAGTTACGTCCTCTACGTCTGCTACAGCCAAACTAGGGACCCAGCTCCTCCTTTACCACCTCCTTTAACCACCTCCTTTACCGTTGGGTAAAATCATAAAAGCGGACCTTTTAGGGTACCTGTCACACATACACAAGTCCGTCAAACTAGTGAGAAAAACTGGGACAACTGGCATCGGGTGGTCCGAGGAGACGGGTACCCTAAGAGGTCCATTCTTACGACCTTACCCAACGGACACGGGAGGAGGTCCCCTAGAAGGACTGGGTTCTAACTTGTACACAGAGGACACTGAGGTCGTAACGTCCACCTAAGAAATGGGGACTTGGTGACCCCTTCGGACTCGTTGACTCGTACGTGTATATTTATATAGAAATAGTTTAAAATGAAATGAAAAAGTGTAGAGAGTAACCACGACCCTTTAACAACAAGTAATACCAATTCGTCCGTAAAGACGGTTACTCCTTTCAGACCAACTACGGATTAAGTCTATGTCACGTCCCTCTCTCCTCTGGTTCCCCGTCTCTTATAAAAAATATAAATTAAAAGATAGAACGGTATCTTATATGTAAAATAAAGTGTTACAAAACGATACTTGTGTTAACTAACTTGGTAAATGAAAAACGTTGGTTCTGGTACAAAACATGTCAAAGTCCCTATGTAAGTGTTCTGTAAGAGAGTGGTCTTGAATTTGATCAATGTCCTCATATGAATGGTCTACCGTTATTTATTTTGTGAAAGTAATTAAAAAAAGAATTATAGATTTGTCATGTTTATTGGGTCTTAGGAAGATTTACGTAAATAAAGAATTTACAATAGGTGTTACTATACATAACAAAACATTCGTCAAACAAGTTTACCTCGTAAACAAATTTGAAACTTTTATGATAAAATAAAAAGAAAAACTCTAGTCTCAAAACTCTATCTGATAGTCAACCACACGGGTACAAGAAGACAGACCAAATATGGTCTGCTTCGTAGGATTTGGATATTTTTGTATTAACGTTTGTAGATGTTACGATCGTAACGATAACACGAAATTTTTTTTTTTTTTTTTTCCTTTTGATTAAACCGGGAACTAATTCTCTTAAACCTTACATAGTTTTTCTAAATTACTAATGTAAAGATACGAATATTACGGGAGACATACGACACAGGAGAAAGATTTATCATCTAAGTAACATAACGAAAAAGAGAGGGAAAAATTACAAAATGTGTAAAACTTTTTATAAAATAAAGGTAGTAAATCGTGTAAAAGTACAAAAGGGGTCAGAAAAGTTAAAAAGAGAAAGTAAATAGATGGAAATTTTTTCGGTTTCATTAGATTTTGGTCTTATTAAGTAGGGTACAAACTTAGGACTCCTTGAGAGTAAAGATAAAAGAACTGATATTGATCCTACACACTCTCTACAAAGGAAGAAGTCGTGGTGGTGCCAATAGTGTAAATAAATTTATTTTGATGAATTTAGTTGTCAACTGGGAGGTTAAATCCTCGTGTTTACTGTTTCTTATTTTATCATCGGTAACCTGAAAGTTCTACCACCCCCTTATTCTACCCCTCTAGTAGAGAAAGAGTGTTTATGTAGTTATTATTTAGACGCACACCTTGTTGATGTCTTGTGGAAGACTTGCGACCGTTTTCTTGTCTGAAGGGTTTTTCGTTCGGTCACAGGAGTCTTATTGTAAGTCAAGTCAAGTCAGAGAGTCAGTACAGGCTGAGAAGCACTGGGGTACTAAGTGTCGTGCGGTCCGGAGGGCCAGGTAGTGGTTTACGTTCTCAAGTGGGTTTGGATACAGGTAACTCAGTCACTACGATATGTTGGTAGAGGAGACAATAGGGGAAGAGGACGGGAGTTAGAAAGGGTCGTAATCCCAGAAAAGTTTACTCAGTCGAGAAACGTAGTCCACCAGTTTCATAACTCAAAGTCGAATTCTTACTCCATCCGTTGTCTATTTCCAATTTTATTTTCTCTGTTTTCTAAAGTCCTACCCCTGTACGTGGGTCCCCTTCCTCAGGATTTCCTTCTTCTCAAAGACGTGTGAGTTTGGGGGAGTACCCACCCCTACCCCCATCGAAACCTTGGAGTCTTCCGTTACGGGTCGACTCTTCACCAAACGTACTGGTGGTGTCACTCAACCCCGACCTATGACTCCGAGTTCGAACTCCCCAACCTGGGGTCTGTCTTCTAGTCCCAACGGACGGTACTTTCTATTAGACTACCTCGATCATACTGTCATGACTTCCCCAGTTCCCTTTTCGGACCCGGAGGGTCTCTCCGTTCTCTAGAACGACGACCCCGGGAGATTAAGGGACGTGAGTGTCTTGTGTCCTTGAACGGAAAAACTTACCGTATCCACCCTACTTGTTACCGACACTTGACGAGATGGGGTCTCCATCTATACTGACTGGTTTCGGTGACAGTTTAGGACGTGCTCACGGTCTCCGTCTTGTTCTGAGCCGACGTCAAATGTTAGGGTCTAACCCCTTGACGGTTTCGACGACTTCCGTCCCCTGTTTCGTGTAAACAACGTCAGTGTTGGGGTCTCCCCTTACATAATGGGTGGAGTCTGATATCACCGAAACGTGTCTGGAACTCTGTGTTATCCGTGAGGGATTTGTGGTATTGATTTTCACGGTATGGGGAGGGAGAGGAGTCGGACTGACTCGTTCACTCGAGATTATTCAGTGGTGAAAGTAGGGGAAACGAGACCCGTCCCTTATCTGTGTCTTCCGATCGGATATTCTTCTCGTGGTTTTGGTTTTGGTTTCGTCTCGTGGTCCCCGACACACTCATTTCACATTCCTTTCAGTGAAACGTCGTTGTCCACGTCGTCTAATTTATAGGTGTTCATCGGACTCTAACACCTGCAACCCCTTTAACACCTGAAACCCTCGTTCAAGTCCGACCTCATTTGGGTATAGACTCAGACTTGTGTGGAATGTCGTGGCTGTCGTCCAGGTCTCTAGAAGGATCTTCATAATCTCCTGGAGGACTCATTCGTCTGACTGACCACTAGTGATACACCTCTCCTGTTGGTTCCTTAGTCCTACTGTTAGAAGATAGTGAGAGAAAATATAACAAAAAAGAAAGAAATGAACGAAAACATAACAAAATTATAACAAGAAAAAATAATAATAAGAAAATTAAAAATGAATAAAAATTGAATGGAAAAGGAAATTTTTTACAATAGAAATATATTTAACTAAAACGAAAAAGGATAAAAATATCATGAGAAATTGAGATAACGAAAAAGGTACGAAAACTAAAACATAAAAAGGATCAGATCAAAAATCGTAGGTAAAAATTAAACACCAAACGAATAATCACACTCACGAGAGAAGAAAAGACTAAGACTATAAATAAGAATAAGAAAAAAGGGGGATGAAAAAGAGAGAAAAGATAAAAACACAATTAAAGAAAGTCACATTAACGGACAACTCACAATAAAAGTGGTAATCAGAAAGATCCCAAAAAAGAGAAACCAGGAAGTACCGGATACTTCTGAACCACGATATCATTCCCTAGTCCGGACTTGGAGTCTCCACCCTCTGTACTCAGGTCTTGAAACCTGTTAGTCTCTGGAAGGTTGTGGTACCTTATAATTAGACGTTCTCGTAAGGATTTCCGGAGGTAGTATAGTGAATTTGGTTCAGGGTGGGTTCCCCGTCGTTCGTGGTCACGGTCCACGGAGTATGGTTTGGAAATCCTTTTGTCCTTGTGTTGGGACTTTTAATCGTCTGTCCGATGGACTTCGGTATAGTTCGTGGATCTGTGGGTTCTTGTGTGATGAACCGAACCGTGACGGGAAGTCTCTTTATTCTAGGTCGATACAGTTGGTCTTATGTCTGTGTTCAGGGGGGTTGGTCCTTTTGAAGTGTTTGTAAAAATCCCCCCGTCTAAGGTGTTTATTCTCCTCGATACTAGAAGATTTGTGTCATTTAATTTGTTTTACTTTCTGTCTCTTTGTATGTCGTCTATTTCCTCGTACCATTTTGAAGGACTTTCAAAATGGACTTTTTCTTAAGTCTCGTTACTATCATATCTACTAGTTTTTAGAACCTTTATTTTACCTCTGTCTCTATTCATCTTATCTCCGTACCTAGTTCTTTTATGTTATTTATAAATTGTTTCTGTATTATTTCTTTACTTGTTGTGTTATTGACTCCAATTTTTATGTGATCTCCTTTGGTTCTTGTCTTATTGACTTCGTCTTCTTACTTATTGACTCCACCTTCTATCTTACCACCTTTATTAGTCTTCCCTCACCGTCCTATATCATTAGGAATTTCACTATTTTTCTATTTTATGAGATCACTGTAGGAGTTACTGAGTCGTCACTTCTTAGACGGACGTTCTTCTTCTGTTACGTCTAAAGTTACGTCTTTAGAGCCCCAAGTTCGGGAGTTTAGTCCCTCTAGTGGATCTCTTCCTTTATCGTTAGGTGAGGTCATAAGAACGGACCTTTTAGGGTACTTGTCTCCTCAGGTACCTCAACGTTTTTTAGTCTATATTGAATCGTTGATTTGTTGTCGTTCCAATGAGATAGGTCGTTCTTAGAGTAGTCTAAACTTCCCATTTAATTTTCGACCCGACCTACTTCGTGTTCGATCTTAGTTCTAACGGTCCCCTTTATAGTTATTGGAGTCTATACGTCTACTGTGGTACCGTCTTTCACTTCTTGATTTCTCAGAGAATTATTTTCACCTCTCACTTTTTTAACCGAATTTCGAGTTGTAAGGTTTTTTACTCTAGTACCGTAAGTCAGGGTAGTGAAATCCCCTTTATCTACCCCTTTGACCTTTGTCACCGACTGAAATAAACCCCCCCCCCCCGACATTTTAGTGACATCAACCACTAACGTCGGGACTTTAATTTTCCACGAATGAGGAACCTTCCTTTCAATACTGTTTGGATTTGTCGTATAATTTTTCGTCTCTGTAATAAAACAATTGTTTCCAGGTAGATCAGTTCCGATATCAAAAAGGTCATCAGTACATACCTACACTCTCAACCTGATATTTCTTTCGACTCGCGGCTTCTTAACTACGAAAACTTGACACCACAACCTCTTTTGAGAACTCTTAGGGAACCTGACGTTCCTCTAGGTTGGTCAGGTAGGATTTCCTTTAGTCAGGACCCACAAGTAATCCTCCTGACTACAACTTCGACTTTGAGATTATGAAACCGGTGGACTACGTTT
Organism: Capra ibex; assembly: GCA_006410555.1. Lineage (NCBI taxonomy): Eukaryota > Metazoa > Chordata > Mammalia > Artiodactyla > Bovidae > Capra > Capra ibex. The sequence goes on from SJYO01000647.1 coordinate 44,116,987, forward strand.
CTCGACTGAGTAAACTTTTTTTGGGACTGCGACCCTTTCTAACTTCCGTCCTCCTCTTCCCCTGTTGTCTCCTACTCTACCAATCTACAATAGTGACTGAGTTACGTGTACTTAAACCTATTTGAGGTCCTCAACCACTACCTGTCCCTCCGGACCGTACGACACCAAGTACCCCCACCGTTTCTCAACCTGTGGTGACTCACTGACTTGACTTGACTTGATTCTCTTAAGTCGTGACGTTTTGGAGTAATGTTATTTATGATTTTCTTGAAGAGATCTGTCCTTTGTATTCTCTTTCTTTTCCGGATGTTTTTCCCTGGAGGGTTTTATTCCATTTATTATTATCCTAGTATGTAAAGTTATTAATGGAATTACATTTACCCCATTTATGTGGTTACTTTTCTGTGTCTAACCGACTTACCTATATTTTTATTCTCGGGACTTATACGTCAGATGTTCTCTGGGAGAAGTCTAGATCCCTGTGTCTGACTTTCACGGCCTGACCTTTTTCAACAATGCACCTGTATCTTTAGTTTTCTTTCGTTCTTATCATTATTAGTCTAGTCTGATTTATCTGAAATTTTATTTCTGTTCTTTGTTTCTTTGTTTCTGTTCTTTGTTCTTTGTTTCTTCCTGTAATGTATTACTAGTTCTCTAGTTAGTTTCTTACTCTATATTATTAATCTTTATATACGACGACGACGATGATTCAGCGAAGTCAGTACAGGCTGAGACACGTTGGGGTATCTACCGTCGGGTGGTCCGAAGGGACAGGCACCCTAAGAGGTCCGTTCTTGTGACCTCACCCAACGGTAAAGGAAGAGGTTACGTACTTTGACTTTTCACTTTCACTTCAGAGTGTCAGAACAGGCTGAGAATCACTGGGGTACCTGACGTCGGGTGGTCCGAGGAGGTAGGTACCCTAAAAGGTCCGTTCTCACGACCTCATCCCACGGTAATGGAAGAGGTATATATGGGTTTTATCCCCTTGAAGTTATGTATTCCGTTTACGATTGTTGATAATTTCCCCTTTAACTGTCATTGTGTTATAATCACCCCCTAAAAATGTAGGATGAGACTCATTACCTATCTGGTAGGTCTGTCTTTTAATCATTCCTTCGTGTTCGAAATTTACTGTGTAATCCGTTCAGTCTTTGTCTTTTTGATTATATAATTACATATATATACCTTAAGTCCTCTTACCATAACTACTTGGAAAAACGTCCCTTCCTCATCTTTGGGTCTATATCTTTTACTTGAACACTTGTTTCACCTTCTTCCTCTCTTACCCCGTTTACCTCTTTTACCGTAGTTGTAATTTGTGACGACGACAACGATTCAGAGAAGTCAGCACAGGATGAGACACGTTGGGGTATCTACCGGAGGGTGGTCCGAAGGGTCAGGGACCCGAAGAGGTCCGTTCTTGTGACCTCACCCAACGGTAAAGGAAGAGGTCACGTACTTTGACTTTTAACTTCCACTTCAACGGGTCAACTCAGACTGAGAATCGCTGGGTTGTCTGATGTCGGATGGTCCGAAGGGGTAGGTACCCTAAAAGGTCCGTTCTCATGACCTCACCCCTCGGTAACGGAAGAGGTGTAATACGTGATGATGTACATTTTATTTATCGAAGATTCTTCAACGACGTATTGTATCCCTGGGGTCGAACCACGAGACACTACTGGATCTCCCCATTCTACCCCTAACCTCTTCCTACGAGTTCTCCCTTCACTATATACATATTAATACCGACTAAACGGAACTACACACCCGTTTTGTTCGACATTAAAAGTGGGTTATTTTTTATTTTTATTTTTTTTTCTGTATGTCATCGGTAGTCGACTTGTCTACATCGGGTACAACATGACTCAACGATAAAACCCCTGAGATTAAGATATATGACAACTCTAATTTTAAAATAGACGGCAAATAAATTATTATTACTGTTATCCTTATTAGTCGGTTTTTTTTTCATACACCCTTGAAAATAATCCTAACAGAATTACCTTCAAGTGTTTTACTCATTCCGTTTTGTTACGAAAAAACAAAAACGATTGAGATACCAAACATGTATTATTACACACGGTATTATTAATTTTAATTAGTTAGTAATTATTACACTACTAATGACACCCCGGTACAATAAAGGTAGGTTGACCAGTCTTCACACGACCACGAAGGCACAACATCCATATGTACGTGACACTCAAGTATGTCAGAAGTATGTCTGACACTCAAGTATTTCTCCATTCAAATTGAGTGAGTAAAAATAGTGGTTCTATATAGTAACGGATTCTCTATTATTAAACGGACTCTAACGATGTTTTAATCTTCTTTTATAAATTGATGATCTACATTTTTTCTTTTATATTTATACTCTTGGTTAAAGTAATAAAATCGAATGAAATTAATCGTATAATCACAGTTCTTTGTTATAGTAACCTTTTTATTAATAATGTAAAAGAATTTGATAATGTAAGTTTTATTTACCTTTTATGTAGGTTTGACGAAATTTATCATATTTTAATGGACATCCTACATTTTCTAACTGAACTGGTACCAAAAAAGAGTCCCAGACCGGAGACATTTTGGTCCATCGAAACTATATCAAATAAATACTTTTAAGATCCTACGGAGGAGGTAGGAGAAATAGTGTAAGACACACACAGGACCACCTTTCCAAGACCTTCCTTGTGTGAATGTCCGATCCCAACCACCCAGTAGAGGTAAACCATTGTTGTCCATGTCTCTTCAATCCAGTTGTGATCCGTTGAGATTGGGGTAGGGTCCCCCTTCTACTCTCCGAAAGACCCGAGGAACCCTTTGAGGTTTGGACCGGTGGTCTCGAAGAAAAATCCCCCTTCAAGAGTAAAGAAGTAAAGACACCTTAACATATCCCATCGTTTAATTACTATCACATAAATTGACGTGTCAAATACGTCTTAAGTAAAGTGTAACGACGTTTAATAGTAATTTCATTATTCGGTTTTTTACAGTAAAATCACATCTGTAAAAGAAAATGGTAACCAAAATAATTTGGTGGTCTCAATCCGGTAATGTGGAAAAACGGAATGAAGATACTCCTACATTGAATGTATGTACCTTTAAATGGAGAGTTTCGTATGTTTGTATATGCATCAGTACGAACATAATAGTGTCAGTTCTATTTTTTATAAAAACAGTGTGGTTTTTAAACGAAAGTAGAGGTGACGTGGGGACCAGAGACCATTGGTGTCTAGATGAAAGACAATGATAGTTGATAGGAAAGAGATCGTAAAGTACTTAACTAAATATGTCATATATCAGAACGAGAACGTAAGAAAGTGACTTTTATTACAAAAATAAAAACTCCTGATAAGTACAACAATTGACTTAGTTCTCAAACAAGAAAATAATGACATCTCAAAAGGTATCATACGATATGGTTTTAAACAAATAGGTAAGAAAAAAGTACCATTAAATCTAAATCGACATCAAATTTCCGACAATACTTCTGGGTATACATTTAGAAAGATACTTTTGTATTAAAGTGTTATCTCCTAAACCTTTAATAAGGAGATTTCAATTTCGTGTTCTGTAAGTATAAAAAAAGAGTAATTACATCGTATAAATAGTGTCCTAATATGGAAAAAATCTTTATTACGTCGTATAAATAGTACCCTAATATGGAAAAAAATTCTTAAAATTTCTTCAAGAGGATTATTATAACCAACATATAAATAAGAGACTAAAAAAACCACACCAAATGAACGGTAATCAATGTAGATAATAAAGATACATTCTTAAAAAATAATCGATAAATTAAAAATAAGACCTTCATTAGTAAAATTTTAATTCCAAAATTGATGTTGTGACATTTCATTAATCGGAGGTTAATTTATTTATGATAAAATTTTATTTTAATTCCAAAATCTCTTATCAAAAAGTAATTACTGAAGTTAATTCTAAGGTTTCAAGTCTTCGTTTTACACCTACGACTAAACAATCTATTTACTTCGGTAGACGTAGTTAAATTTATCAAGATGGTTTGACTAAGTGCTTCACATATTATGAAGATACATTAATCGTCACCGTAAAAGTTTTGAACTAGGGACTCTTTTAAATTTAAAGAGACTTCTTGACGTGTAAGATCCCAACCATGAAACCTTTTAATATAACCAGATTCCCTTATAAGTGACTTCTTCATGTAGTCTGAAACTTGTGTACGACGTTCTAGGAATAAAATAACGACCACGTCGTTTCACCACTCTGGCTTTCCGACGAGAGGAAGACGGGTAGACGATAACCTCGTCTAAAGGGTGAAGAGTCGAGACTGTCCAATCACCACGTAGAGAACACCGACAATTTTTTTTTTTTTTTTTTTTTTTTCGGGGGGAAGAGAAAAGAGGAGGTGATATTTTAACTTGACATCAGTAATTCAGGTCACAAACAAACAAACAAACAAACAAAAAGGACTTTGAGATTCTGTAGAAAAGAGATTACCTTTCATCTACTGAATAAAGTCTTATATTACAGACGTAAAGAGAGAGTAAGTTTCTTACAAGAATGATTTTCATGAAAGTGAATTTTTATTTATTTTACGTGTTAGGTACATATTGTAATTATCTTAAAATAGACAGTAATATTGAATAATTAAATTGTAGAGTATACTAACGAAATCATCCCTTTTAGGAACTCCAACTAAATAATACTTTTAAGTGTTCAGACAATTATACGGTATGAGGACAAAATAAATACGACGTATCTCCATACTAAAAAAAAATAAAATAAAGAGAGAACACGACACAATTACTGTGTCTAATTGGTGAGTTGAGAAAATACACTACTTCTGTCTGTATAAATCTATCAATAAAACCCCTCACAAACAGAAGGTACTGTATGACGTACCCTCAATGTTCAATTAAAGATTTAGATCAATACAAAGGGATATTTACAATGAATAAGTCCTTAAACCCCCTGTAATATCATCCACCGTCCCATTAAATAAACTAATCTTTTACAAACGATACAAAACACTTTGTCAAAGTATCTTACTACACTCTAATTAACCCGTCTAGAATTTTCAATAAACTTTCAAAACAAATCACGATATCGAATAGGTACAATTTTATATTTTATTTTATTTGGAGAGAAGGAGTTTACAGTTCATAATATACGGTCAACTAGTATAATTACAACCCTTTATTTGTAATGATAGGTACCGGTTACCGTCGTCTCTCCGACCCCACGGGAGGTGAGGACCCGTAAGAGGTTGTTGTCAAGGTGGAAGGTACCTTGGGAAAGGACCACTGAGGTCATCTCGGACACGAAGTCGGGGACCCGTCGTGCAACTGATTGTAGGTTACCGGCCACTTCCAAAGATGTGAATTACTCCTGGTCGTCACTTTGTTCGTCCCACGGGCCGTACAGTAGGTCGATGTACTCCACCGACTTCCCTTACAGCGACGATCAGTCCCGTCCTGTTTTACACCAGGTCACATCTTCCCTCACCGTTTGGTGAAGTCATAAGAACGGAATTCTTGACGTACTTGAGATACTTTTCCGTTTTTCTGTATTGTGACTTTATACTTGTGAAGGGGAGTGGGGTCCAGTCATCCACAGGTTATCCCCTTCTTACCTCTTTCTCAAGGTCTTTCTTACTTCTCCGACTCGGTTTCTCTTTTCCTGTAAATCCACACCAATACAGAGCACTACTTTCGGACTACGATATTTCTCGTTATAATGTATCCTTGGATCTTACAATCCAGGTACTTAGTTCCATTTAACCTTTACCAGTTTGTCCTTTACCGTTCTCACTTGTAGTTGTCAAATTCTTAGTCACTTGATTTTACCTGTCCTTACGTACTTAAACTATGTCTACTAGTAATATAGATGATGGCACCCGTTCTTAGGGAATCTTCCTTACCTCATCGGGAGTCTCAGTTGTCTTCTCAGACTTTACGTCGCAAATTTACGTCAGAGTTCTCGCTGTCTTACTAGAGGTAAACAAAGGTTCCGTTTGGTAAGTTGTAGTCTCATTAGGTTCAGATACGGGGTTGGTAATGACCACTTCTTCGATTCGAACTTACTAAGATACTTTTGGATGTTCCAGAGAGAGAGAGAAAAAAAAAATTGAAATAAAATGAAATGTTATGACATAACCAAAACGGTATGTAGTTTAACTTAGGTGGTGCCCACATGTACATAAGGGTGAGGACTTGGGGGGAGGGTGGAGGGAGGGGTATGGTAGAGACCCAGTAGGGTCACGTGGTCGGGGTTCGTAGGACATAGGACGTAGCTTGGATCTGACCTCTAAATAAAGAATATACTATAATACGTCCAAAGTTACGTTAAGAGGGTTTAGTAGGGTGGGAGAGGGAGAGGGGGTCTCAGGTTTTCTGACAAGATATGTAGACACAGAGAAAACGACGGAGTGTATGTCCCAATAGCGATAATAGAAAGATTTAAAGTATGTATACACAATCATATGACGTAACCACAAAAAGAAAGACCGAATGAAGTGAGACATATTAACCGAGGTCAAAGTAGGTGGAGTAATCTTGACTAAGTTTACGTAGAAAAATTACCGACTAATTGTAAGGTAAAACATATTCATGGTGTCAAAAGAATAGGTAAGTAGATGACTACCTGTAGATCCAACGAAGGTACAGGACCGATAATATTTGTCACGACTCTACTTGTAACCCCATGTGCACAGAAAAAGTTAAGACCAAAGGAGTCACACATACGGGTCTTCACCCTAACGACCCAGTATTCCGTCAAGATAAAGGTCAAAAAATTCCTTAGTGGTGTGACAAGAGGTATCACCGACATGATCAAACGTAAGGATGGTTGTCACATTCTACGAAGGGAGAAGAGGTGTGGGAGAGGTCGTAAATAACGAACATCTGAAAACCTAGCGTCGGTAACACTGACCACACTTTACCATGGAGTAACACCAAAACTAAACGTAAAGAGTCTATTACTCACTACAACTCGTAGAAAAGTACACAAACAATCGGTAGACATACAGAAACCTCCTTACAGATAAATCAAGAAACCGGGTAAAAAACTAACCCAGCAAATAAAAAGACCTTAACTCGACGTCCTAAACGAACATGTAAAAACTCTAATCAACAAACAGTCAACGAAGTAAACGATAATAAAAGGGGGTAAGTCTTCCGACAGAAAAGTGGAACGAATATCAAAGTAAATAACACGTCTTCGAAAATTAAAATTAAGTTAGGGTAAACAAATAAATAGGTAAATAAAGGTCATGAGACTCTCCACCCAATATCTCCTAGGACGAAACTAAATACAGCCTCTCACGAAACGGATATAAGAGGAGATCCTCAAAATATAAAAGACCAGAATCAAATCAGAAATTAGGTAAAACTCAAATAAGAACAAATACCACAATCTTTCACAAGATCAAAGTAAGAAAATGTTCAACAACTGGTCAAAAGGGTCGTAGTGAACAATTTCTCTGACAGAAAAGAGGTACCATATAAGAACGGAGGAAACATCTTCTATTCCGTAGGTATCCACACACCTAAATAGAGACCCGAAAGATAAAACAAGGTAACTAGATATAAAGACAGAAACACGGTCATAGTATGACAGAACTACTGACACCGAAACATCATCACGGCCTTCAGTCCGTCCAACTAAGGAGGTCAAGGTAAGAAGAAAGAGTTCTAAAGAAACTGATAAGCTCCAAAGAACATAAAGTAATTTTTAATACTTTAATAAATAAGATGGAGACACTTTTTATGGCGACCATCGAACTACCCCTAACGTAACTGAGACATCTAACGAAACCCATCATATGAGTAAAACTATAACTAAGAAGGTCAGGTACTTGTACCACATAAAGAGGTAGATAATCACAGAAGAAACTAAAGAAAGTCGTCACAAAATATCAAAAGATATACATCCAAAATTCAAAGAAATCCATCTATATAAGGAGTCATAAAATAAGAAAAGCAACGTTACCACTTACCTTAACAAAGGAATTAAAGAAAAAGGTGAAAGAGTGATAATCACATATCCTTACGTTCCCTAAAGACACACAACTAAAATATAGGACGTTGAAATAAGTAACTAATCGAGATCATTAAAAGACCACCTCAGAAATCCCAAAAGATAAATCTCCTATCACAGTAGACGTTTGTCACTCTCAAAATGAATAGGAGAAGGTTAAACCTAAGGAAAGTAAAGAAAAAGACGAGACTAACGACACCGGTTTTGAAGGTTTTGATACAACTTATCATCACCACTTTCACCCGTGGGAACAGAACAAGGACTGTAATGTCCTTTACGGAAGTTAAAAAGTGGTAACTCCTAATACAAACGACACCTAAACAGTATATATCGAAAATAATACAACTCCATACAAGGAAGATAAGGACGAAAGACCTCTCAAAAATAGTATTTACCTACAACTAAAAACAGTTTCCGAAAGAGACGTATGTGACTCTATTAGTATACTGAAAATAAAAAGTTAAACAATTACACTACGTAATGTAACTAACTAAACACCTATAACTTCTCGGAACGTAGGGACTCTATTTCGGGTGAACCAGTACCACATACTAGAAAAATTACACAACAACCTAAGAGTAACGATCTTAAAACAATTCCTAAAAACGTAGATACAAGTAGTCACTATAACCGGACATCAAAAGGAAAAAACACCGTAGAAACAGTCCAAAACCATAATCCTACTACCACCGGAGTATCTTACTCGAACCTTCAAATGGAAGGAGACGTTAAAAGACCTTCTCAAACAATCGAGAAGAACTTTGAAAACCATCTTAAGTCGACACTTTGTAAGACCTGGACCCGAAAGGAAACGACCTTCCAAAGACTCATCTCAAAGTTAAAGGTACGAACACTACTCAGACAATTATAAAAGATAAAGAAGGACCAAGTCAAAACTTTTTAACATGAAAAGATTCTTAAACAGGTAAAGAAGGTTCAACAGGTAAAATAACCGGATATGAACGACTATTATTAGAGTACTAGGAAACATAAAGGCACAACAGACAACACTGGAGAGGTAAAAGTAAAGATTAAAACAACTAAACTAAAAAGAGGAAAAAAAAAGAACTACTGAGACCGATTACCAAACAGTTAAAATAAATAGGAAAGTTTCTTGGTCGAAAACCGAAACAACTAAAAACGATACCAGTGAAAACAAAGAAAACGTAAATAAAGACGGGATTAAAAATTCTAAATAAAGGAAGATGATTGCGACCCAAAGAGGTAAAGAAGGAAAAGATCAACTAAATCCACATCTCAATCCAATAAATAAACTGAAAAAAAGAACAAAGGACTCCATAAGGATATAACGATACTTTCAAAGGGGAATTGTGACGAAAACATCACAGGGTGTCCAAAACCCAACAACACAAAAGTAAAAGTAAGTAAAGATACGTATAAAACTAAAGAAAAAACAAAAGAAGACACTAAACAACAAATAACTCTTCGCACAACAAGTCGGAGGTATACAACCTTAAAAATTATCAAAAAAAAAGGACATTAACTCTAGATTAGAATTACGTAATAACAGTCTTCTCTACGAACCTTACTAAAGTAAAAAAAAAAAAGGCTTAAATGGTTCCGATCTAAATGTCGGGTCCTTCACTAGATAGGACCTCTTCCAAGGCACTCGAGAACTTTTTTCTACTTTACGCAACAAAACCCAACTTTACAGGACATCTATAGTTAATATAGATTGACCAGATAACATAGTAAATTTCAAACACAAAGACACAATTAACATACAAATCAACTAGACAGGTATCCACACTCACCCCATAATTTCAGAGGGTGATAATAACACAATAACAATTAAAGGGGAAAGTATAAACATTCGTAAACAGAATGGATAGCACCACGAGGATACAACCCACGTATATATAAATGTTGACAATATAGAATAAGAACCTGACTAGGAAACTAGTAATACATCACAGGAAGAAACAGAGAAAAGTGTCGGAAAAAAGATTCAGATAAAATAGACTATACTCATAACGATGAGGACGAAAGAAAACCAGAGACAAACGTACCCTATTGAAAAAAGGTCGGGAACTGAAAGTCAGACATACACAGGGAACAAAACTCCACCCAGAGAATATTTGTTGTATATATCCCCATAACAAAAACATAGGTAAGTCGGTCAGAAACAGAAAACCAACCCCGTAAGTTAGGTAAATGCAAATTCCATTAATAACTAATCATACTAGGGTAACGGTAAATGAAATAACAAAAGTCAAGACCAAATATGTGAGAAAAACACAAAGTACAGATCTCTTATAGAAAATCGTGAACAACCTCTCGACCGAACCACCACGACTTAAGAGAGTCAAAAACGAACAGACATTTAGTAAACTGAAGAGGAAGTATAAACTCACTTTAGGAACGACCCATGTCATTAGACCCGCCATACAATAAAAGAAAGTAGTGAAATTCATACAGAACGGTAAGGGAGAACCGGACTTCTCAAAGATAACTTTCTAGTCGACAATAGGAATACCCTTAGGGTAACACACAATGAACAACAAAAAAAAAAAGGGAACGACGGAAATTATAAACAAGAAACACAAACTAGAAACAATTAAACTAACTATACACAGAACCCCACAAAGTGGAACCCAAATAGGACAAACCCTGAGACCCAAAGAACCTGAACCCACTAATAAAGGAAGGGGTAAAATCCCTTCAAAAGTTGATAATACAGGAGTTCATAAAAGAGTACCAGAAAGAAAATCAGAAGAAGAAGACCCTGAGGATATTAAGCTTACAACCTCGTAAAGTATAACAGGACCTCCAGAGACTCTATCAGGAGTAAAGAAAATTAAGCAAAAACAAAAAAGGAGAGACTAAGTGAATAAAGATGGTAAGATAGAAGATGAAGTGATTAGGATAGAAGACGGAGGTAGTAAGATAAAAAACAACGGAGGTCTCACAAAAACTAGAATAAATAACGTAATAAGTAATATATGACTGAGAAAAAATAAAGAAGATCCAGGAACCAATTGGAAAGAACGTAGAAGAGTTAGGAACAGAGGTCCGATAAATAGACACTAAGGTAAAACTAAAGTTCTAAAACCTAATAAAAGTGATAGTAATAAACCTTAAGAAATAGTCCATCTAAGGGATAGAGAAGGAGAAAACAAACCAACCACCCGTAAATAGGACAAGGAAATGGACGACCCATAAGGAGACAGAGAAGTAGAACCAATATAACGACGTAAACCCCGCCCGAAAGACATAAGACCGTCGAACACTTCAAGAAAAATAATAAGAAAAATAATAGTCAAAGGAGTGACACCCACTCCAACATAGTCACCGAACAGTTCCAAAGAACCAATCCCTTCGAACACAGCCACAAGACCACCCACCTCGACCTAAAGAAGAGAGACTTCACGTTACTTCACGGGTCATTACTCAATACTCTACAGTCACTAAAACCTCNATAATAGTCAAAGGAGTGACACCCACTCCAACATAGTCACCGAACAGTTCCAAAGAACCAATCCCTTCGAACACAGCCACAAGACCACCCACCTCGACCTAAAGAAGAGAGACTTCACGTTACTTCACAGGTCATTACTCAATACTCTACAGTCACTAAAACCTCATTGAAACCCGTCGGACATATAACTTCGAGTCCCGACACAAGGATACAACGACCTATTAAACGTACCATACAGAAGGGGACCTTGAACAACCAGGAAGCCACCAGTGACCAAAGTCACATCCATACTTCCGCAAACTATTCGAGGATATCTAATTACAAGGGACCTCAGTCCTCAAGAGACTACAAGAGTCCTAAACCTGAATTCGGAGGTCGAAAACCAAAAGTCAGAAAAAAAAAAAATGTCATCAGAGTTCTGAAGAGGAAGATATGACGTGGTAACTATTTAGTAGATCCAATTTCTACTTTTCAAAGAGGTGTAACTCCCTGTTGGACTCTCCAAGTGCCACAATGTACCTCTTCTCTTCTCCCTCCTCCCTCAATCTTCATTGGGTTGACTCTACTCCACCTTAGTTTTCTCCTCTCTCGTTCGATCACTCATTAGTGAAGGAATACACGCGAGGTGTTAGACCTGGTGAGTCTCTACAAGTGCCTCAATATGTGTCTTTTCTTCTACCTCCTTCCTCTGTCTCCACCGGTCCTACTATTTGCACCTCTTGCTTTCCTCTCTCTGTCTAGGTCGGTCATTAGTCAAGGAATTCACAAGAGTGTCAGACCTTGTGTGTCTCTAAGTGTCTCAACCCATCTCTTCTTTTCCCTCTCCCTCCTCTGTCTCCACTGGACAACCTCTTTTTCCTCACAGGTTTCCTCTTCTCTCGTCAGTTCGGTCATTAGAACGAGAGTACATTTTTACCCATGACTTCTAACCCAAAAACTTCCATATCTTAACTATTGTTTGTGGTTTTTCGTTTCTTATTTTTAGATCTCATCTCCAACCTAAAAGTTTTTATGTTATAATTTCTTTTCTTCTTCTTTTTTTTTATTTTTGTTTCACTGTTCTCACTAATTTATATATATAAATTATATATATAAACTTCAAACGAAAATTTTATCCCAGAAAAAAATTTCATTATCATCCAATATATTTACTTTTAATTTCCTCATTAGATCTTGAATTTTTAATTTTTTCAATTTCTTTTCTTCTTCTTTTCTTCTTTTTCTTTTCTTTTTTTCTTACTAATATTTTTATCATTTCTATATGGATCCTGAAAGAGACAACAACAACACCCGTCACATCCCAGTCAAGTAAAAGCCTATCAAGGAACCAGGTCGAATATAAAGAGTTTTAGACATCCGGGGAAGGATTCATCAACCATGATTGTTGTCCCAAAATTAGATAACGTGGACAGTGAAGGTACCGTCAAGGGAGACAAAATCGAAGACAAACGAACAGAGAAGTCACAGACTAAAGGCGGGACTGTGTTCACCCCGTCACCACCTGTGAAAAGTCCGAGTGAACAAGTCAACGTGACACCCCTCCCTCCCTACGACGTTTGTTTATTGTGACCGTACACGAACGTCATAGAGTCGGTGTGACCCGGACAGAGGAGAGTGTCATGTGTGTCGAGTCCGAGATCCAACGAGACGACCCTTGGTAGACTCCGGTCGGGACCCGACGTACGGGGAGGGTCAAGGTTCAGTGAGTCCGAGTCCGTGAGTCAACCAGGAGTCTCCTCGTCTGAACCAACCCGCACAGAAAACACGGGAAGGGTCCAGACTCATCGAGTCCACAAACCGCTCGCACCAGGGACGCTGAATAGTGGAGGGGGGAGGTACGACGAGTCAAAAGACCCACATGTTGACCACATAGAAGAGTCCGGCTACCACTGACGGGTCTTGGGCTTCTTCAGAATCAATCTTTTCTTCGGACAAACGTCAAAGTACCAATTACAGAGAGACCCCGACACTAACGGGGGAAGACCGGGAAGGACGAGACCGACGGACAGTGACCTCCCCCTACCAGACGTTGGCCGATTAAGACAAGACAGGAAACAAGACACCCACCATGGTCGCCACAGAATACAATCCCGAAAAGTATACCATCGATAGGATGTCAGACCAAACGATCGGGTTCAATCAAACGAGACCAATGGGAGTCTCTTAAACCCGGGCTAGGAATTTTTCGTTACGTCGGACCCGGAGGGACGGGTCGGGGGTGAACGATCACCACCTACGTCGTAGACACGACGAAGAGGTGACCCCCTCAATGGCAACCCGAACATTAGACACCCAAAATTAATAAATAAATAAAAAGGAGGGACAGTACAACGGGAGACACGAAGGTTCCGAGTGGTGTCTGAGCCGTCACTCTCACAAAGGACCACAAACCTTTGGAGAGAAAAATTCTGAGGGAAGGACCCTACCTCGAGGGAGGGATGGAGAAAACAGAGAGAAAAACAAAAAATATAAAAAAGGATGGAGAAAAACTTCGGTTACTCGACGAAAAGACCCACGGACTACAGGAGACGGTCGTAAGTATTCAACAAAACATCTTAAATGAGTCGTAACTTTACAAGAAAACTACTTAAACACCCCCTCTTTCACCAGACGGGCAGAATAAGGAGACGGTAGAATCCTGGCGGGGGGATGTTCTAGAGGAATTGTTGTTGTTGTTGTTGTTGTTGTTGTTTTATTATTACAGGAAAAGTAGTATCTGATGATCTTACGTTTTCATGTTTCAGTTCTCTATTGACCTCATTTTCTGTACAAACCGAAACCTCATGTTCTACTTTGTCCCATTTCTGATTGTCTCAAAAAGGTTCTCTTACACGACCAGTATCGTTTGTGACCAAGGTTCGTTTGTGGGAGTGTTCTCTACTGTGATGTGTATGTACCTGTAGTGGTCTACTAGTTATTGCTTTAGTCTAACTAATATAAGAAGTGTCGACCTCTACCTCTTCGAGATGTATCAGTCGTTTTTGTTCTGGACTTAGACTGACACCGAGTCTAGTAGTCGAGGGATAACGTTTTAAGTCCGAATTTAACTTCTTTCATTCCTTTTGGTGAGCCGGTAAGTCATTTAGTTTAATGAATACTAATGTGCCAAGTCCACTGTTTATCTAAGTTCCCTGATCTAGACCATCTAACTCACGGACTTCCTGATGTCTTCTAAGTTTGATGAAATGTACTCCATCACTAATTTTGATAGGGATTCTTTTTATTTACGTACTTCTGTTTCACCAACGAACTTCCCCGGAATGTTTATCGACTTTTTTATATGCTTCGATTTCCGTTTCCTCCTTCCCTTTCTATATGGGTTGACTTACGTCTCAAAGTTTCTCATCGTCCCTCTCTATTCTTTTAAAAGAATTCACTTGTTACGTTTCTTTATCTCCTGTTGTTATATTATCTATTCTGATGTCTAGTGAAGTTCTATTAATCTACGATTACCTTATAAAGTACGTTTCTACCCGTGTTGTTTCCTGTTGTCGTTCTTTGAATGTCTTCGTCTTCTCTAATTCTTCTTCACCGTTCTTATGTGTCTTTTTGGCATGTTTTTTCCAGAATTACTGTACCTTTTGGTGTGGTCACACCAGGGAGTGGATCTCTGACTGTAGAACCTTACATTTCAGTTCACCCGGAATCCTTTGTAACGATATTCGTTTCGATCTCCGTCACTACCTTAAGGTCGACTCGATAAAGTTTAGGATTTTCTGCTACGACACTTTCACGATGTAAGTTACACGGTCGTTTAAACCTTTTGAGTCGTCACCGGTATCCTGATCTTTCCAAGTCAAAAGTAAGGTTAATGTTTCTTTTCATTACGGTTTCTTGAAAGTTTGATGGCGTCTTAATGTGAGTAAAGTGTACGATTATTACGTTACGAGTTTTAGGAAGTTCGATCCGAATTTGTCATACGTTTGGTTCTTAAAAGTCTACATACTTGATCTAAATCTTTTCCGTCTCCTTAGTCCCTAGGGTTGGGTTCCTAACTTGGGTCCGAGTACTTAACGTTCGTCTAAGAAATGGTCTACTCGGTGTTCCCTTCGGGTTTTAATGACCTGATCTATCGGATAGGGAAGAGGTCGTCTAGTAGGGGTGTGTCCTTAGAATGGTCCCAGAGTACGTAACGTCCATATAGGACATTATTGACTCGATAATCCCTTCGGGAACTCGATAGTCTCTTCGGGACTGTCGTCTGCCTTACTTTTGGTGTTAGTGATTAATTTTACTAGTGTACCTGGTGTCAGAACAGATTTAGTTACTTTGATACTCGGTAAAAGACATCCCGGTGGGGTTCCTTCTGTACAGTACCACCTCTCAAGACTTCTTTACACCAGGTGACCTCTTCCCTTTCAGTTTAGTTAAGTCATAAGAACGGCACTGTTGTGGTACTTGTCCTACTTTTC
Organism: Capra ibex; assembly: GCA_006410555.1. NCBI lineage: Eukaryota > Metazoa > Chordata > Mammalia > Artiodactyla > Bovidae > Capra > Capra ibex. The sequence goes on from SJYO01000647.1 coordinate 44,132,860, forward strand.
CGTTTTTCTATCCTGTGACTTTCTACTTCACGGGTACAAACATCCCCGGGTTATACGATGACCTCTTGTCACCTGTTTATTAAGCTCTTTCTTAATTCTCTGTCTCGACTTCGTTTTTGTTGTGGGTCAACACCTACACTGACCACTATCTTCATTTTAGGCTACGACATTTCTTTTTATAAAGTAACCTTGGACCTTACATTCCACTACTTAGTTCCATTTAAACTTCACCAGTTTGTCCTCTACCGTTCTCACTTGTAGTTGTAAAATCCTTAGACACTTGAGTTTATCTGACGTTACCCACTTACATTGAGTCTACTGGTAATATAGATGATGACACCCGTTCTTAGGGAATCTTCATTTCGTCATCGGGAGTATTAGTTTTACTCTCAGGTTTTACGTCATCAACCCACGTCAGAGTTTTTACTGTTTTACTAGTGACAAACAAAGGTTCCTCTTGGTAAGTCAGAGTGTCATCAGATTCAGATAAGGGACTGGTCATTACGACTTCTTCGATTTCAACTTGCTAAGAGACTTCTGGATTTCTACAAGATCTTGATTGTGGGTTTTTTCTACAATAAAAGTAATATCCCCTGACCTTACGTTTTCACCCTTCAGTTCTCTATGGACCTCATTGTCCGTTCAAACCAAAACCTCTTGTTTTACTCAGTCCCGTTTCCGATTGTCTCAAAACGGTTCTATTACGTGACCAGTATCGTTCGTGAGAGAAGGTTGTCGTGTTCTCTTCTGAGATGTGTACCTGTAGTGTTCTACCCGTTATGGTTTCATTACAACTAACATATGAAACGTCCGCTTCTACCTCTTCGAGATATGTCAGTCGGTTTTACTATGTCTCTCAAGTCTAGTACTTGAGGAATAACGGTTTAAGTCTGTATTTAACTTCTTTCATCCCTTTTGGTTATACGGTAAGGTCGTACTTGATTTAGTTTAAGGAATTCTAATAGGTCACCTTCACTGTTTATCTAAGTTCCATAGTCTACACTATCTGTCTCACGGACTTGTTGATACCTGTCTCCAAGTACCGTAAAATGTCCTCAGTCCCTAGTTCTAGTAGGGGTTCTTCTTCTTTACGTTTTTCCGTTTTACCAACAGACACCTCCGGAATGTTTATCGACTCTTTTCTTCTCTTCACTTACCATTTCCTCTTTTCCTTTCTATATGAGTAGACTTACGTCTCAAAGTTTCTTAAAGTTCCTCACTATTCTTTTGGAAGGAATCACTAGTTACGTTTATTTATCTCCATTCGTTATCTTATGTTTTATTATCTCTAGAGAAGTTCTTTTAATCTCTGTGGTTCCCTTGTAAAGTATGTTTTTACCCGTGTTATTTCCTTTCTTTACCATACCTGGATTGTCTTCATGTTCTATAATTCTTCTTCACCGTTCTTATAAGTCTTCTCGACATGTTTTTTCTAGTGCTGGATTTATTGGTATTACCACGTTAGCGAGTGGATCTCGGTCTGTAGGACCTCTCACTTCAGTTCGTCCAGAATTGTTCGAAGTGATAGTTGTTTCGGTCACCTCCACTACCTTAAGGTCGACTCGAAAAAGTTTAGGATTTTCTACTAAGACACTTTCACGACTAGAGTTATACGGTCGTGTAAACCTTATGAGTCGTCACCGGTGTCCTGACCTTTTAAAGTCAAAAGTAAGGTAAGGGTTTCTTTCCGTTACGGTTTTTTACTAGTTTGGAGACTTGTTAATGCGAGTAGAGTGTACAATCATTTCATTACGAGTTTTAATAGGTTCGATCCAAAGTTGCCATGTACTTGACACTTGAGGGACTATAAGTTCGACTAAAATCTTTTCCGTCTCCTTGGTCTCTAGTTTTAGTAACCTAATAGTTTTTTGTTTTCTCAAGGTCCTTTTGGAGATGAAGACGAAATAACTGATGTGGTTTTGGAAACTGACACACCTAGTGTTGTTTAAGACTTTTAAAGAATTTCTCTACCCTTATAGTCTGGTGGAATGGACGGAGGACTCTTTAGACATACGTCCAGTTCTTCGTTGACAATCTTGACCCGTACCTTGTTGTTTGACCAAGGTTTAGTCCCTTCCTCATACAGTTCTGACATATAACATTGGGAAGAATAAATTGAATATACGTCTTATATAGTACGTTTTACGACCGGACCTACTTTGTGTTCGACCTTAGTTCTAACGGTCCCCTTTATAGTTATTGGAGTCTATACGTTTACTGTGGTGGGAATACCGTCTTTCACTTCTTCTTCACTTCTCGGAGAACTACTTTCACTTTCTCCTCTCACTTTAGAAACCGAATTTTGAGTTGAAAGTCTTTTGATTATAGTACCGTAGACCGGGGTAGTAAAGTACCGTTTATCTACTCCTCTCTTACCTTTATCATATAAGTGACTCTCATCTCTATGGTGGATTTTGAATATACCCCTTTATGTATTGTAAATACATAATACCATGTAAACATTAATCATGTGTGTAGTACGTAAATTAGAGTAAAATTGTCATAAAGGAATTATAATTATTACAGTAAATATAGAGTGACCCTGTTAGGTGAATAAAATGGTTTAGAAAGGTAGTTTTCAGACATCACACCGAGACCTGTGAACACCGTCGAAACACTAGACCCATCACCCGGTTGCTACCCCAGGAAAGAAGGAAGAGAACTCCCAAGGGACGGTGAAGGGATACCACGAGGACTAAAACTCCAAAACGAGAAGGTGAACGGTGTAGTCACTCGAAACCACCGTAGAATCATGAAAAACGAGTATCTTTACCCCCAAACCACTACGACACCCTTTCATGATAGGTGGTCTGACTCAATAATATCCTATGCCTCTTCTATTGCAAACTCTTTCGAGATGGACTCCCAGTCAAGTATTATTTTCAGTGCAACACTAACATTACAATATTAAGACTCTGAAAACCCATAACCTTCATCGGTCCCGTCCTGTGCACCGGGGACAGTAGTCTCCACCCCATTTGTACTGAGTTCCGTCGTAGAACCCATCGTTGAAACTTAAAACTTGTAATCAATCTTTGTATTACACAGAGAACTTAGAGAGTCTTTATAAAACCACTCCTTTCTCCTTATGTATAAAATGATCTCCTCGGAGTCTACAACATATTAAAAGTTTATTTTCGTTTGTCCTCAAACCGTAGAACAACAATTACAATTCTAAAGAAAATTCTACACCAACCCCTGTTATACTGTCTGTCATACAACTGAGTGAGATATGGGAAAAGTTTAGGGAGGATAGACCTCCGACTTTTCGGTTGGATGGAAAATGTCTGAAGGAACTTCGACACTCAGTCAAGGAGGTTGGTCTAGTTGGACCTGCAGTCGTACCCCCGTCTACACCCGTCCCCGACCTACAGAACGTCTCTACTCCGCTCCCTAGACTTTACTCCCAACCAACACCTTCCCGAGACCGTAAGGGAACACTCATACCAATCCCGATCCACCATCTGTTGTCACGGTCACAGTGGTCATCTCGGGACGTCACTCCACCCGTAATCAGGACCGGCGAACGAAAAGTAACCCTAGTGACTGGGAAGGTCTCTTGGTCACAACGATGGTTGTGAACTAATTCTTGTTAAACGTCATTTAGTGGACCTTACGACTACTACTCCTACGACTTTAAACAGCAGATGGATGGATAGATTATTAGTAGATAGACACTTATATATATATCAAGATGACTATTAAATTTTAATTCTATACATACACTATTTTCATTAAAAGTGAACTTTGTGAACTATGATAATATTGAAATTGACTTTGATAATAATTGTAAGTGATATACATCGATATAAAATAGTATAAGTTTTGATCTTGAGAAGGGATTTGTTTGATCATACAACAATTTTGTGAAAGTCAACGACTTACAAACCTAGTACAAAACGAAGAGAAATTTTATCAAGACAATACTTTACGTAGACATAATAGGTCTATTAAATTTATAGTTGAAACTCAACTTTCGATTGGTTATATATAAATTTACCTTTGTTAGGTAAAAACTCTTGGTTTAAAATGGGGGGTTAAAAAGTAAGGAAACGAAAAAACCATCGACAGTTGAACAGGAGGGTAAGATGTGAGGTAAGAATATAAGATAATAGTGTTAAAGGAGGAAGTCAAGTCAAGTCAGCGAGTCAGCACAGGTTGAGAAACGCTGGGGTACTTAGTGTCGTTCGATCCGGAGGGTCAGGTAGTGGTAGAGGGCCTCAAGTGAGTCTGAGTGAAGGTAGCTCAGGCACTACGGTAGGTCCGTAGTGTAGGAGTCAGCAGTGGAAGAGGAGGACGGGTGTTAGGAAGGGTCGTAGTCTCAGAAAAGGTTACTCAGTTGAGAAGTGTACTCCACCGGTTTCATGACCTCAAAGTCGAAATCTTAGTAAGGAAGGTTTCTTTAGGGTCCCAACTAGAGGAAGTCTTACCTACACAACCTAGAGAAACGTCAGGTTCCCCGAGAGTTCTCAGAAGAGGTTGTGGTGTGAAGTTTTCGTAGTTAAGAAGCCACGAGTCGGAAGAAGTGTCCAGTTGAGAGTGTAGGTATGGACTGGTGCCCTTTTTGGCATCGGAACTGTTCTGCCTGTAATCAGAAGTTTCATTGCAGAGACGAAAACTTATATGATAGATCCAACCAGTATTTAAAAGAAGGTTCTTCATTCGCAGAAAATTAAAGTACCGACGTTATTGGTAGACGTCACTAAAACCTCGGGTTTTTATAATTCAGACTGTGACAAAGGTGACAAAGGGGTAGATAAAGGGTACTTCACTACCCTGGTCTACGGTACTAGAAAAAATAGACTTACAACTCGAAATTCGGTTGAAAAAGTGAGAGGAGAAAGTGAAAGTAGTCCTCCGAAAATCAAGGAGAAGTGAAAGACGGTATTCCCACCACAGTAGACGTATAGACTCCAATAACTATAAAGAGGACTGTTAGAACTAAGGTCGAACACAAGGAAGGTAAGGTCGCAAAGAGCACTACATGAGACGTACATTCAAGTTATTCGTCCCCCTGTTATATGTCGGAACTGTATGAGAAAAAGGATAAACTTTGGTCAGACAAAAAGGTACAAGTCAAGATTGAGAACGAAGGACTGGACGTATGTCTAAAGAGTTCTCCGTCCAATCTACCAGACCATAAGGGTAGAGAAAGTCTTAAAAGGTGTCAAATAACACTAGGTCTGTCATTTTCCGAAACTGTATCAGTTATTTCGTCTTTATCTACAAAAAGACCTTGAGAGAACGAAAAAGGTACTAGGTCGCCTACAACCGTTAAACTAGAGACCAAGGAGACGGAAAAGATTTTGTTCGAACTTATAGTCCCTCAAGTACCAAGTTCATAACGACTTCGGACCGAACCTCTTAAAACTCGTAATGAAATGATCGTACACTCTACTCACGTTAACACACCATCAAACTCGTAAGAAACCGTAACGGAAAGAAACCTTAACCTTACTTTTGACTGGAAAAAGGTAAGGACACCGGTGACTACTCAAAAGGTTTAAACGACCGTATAACTCGCGTCTTGAAAGTGTCGTAGTAGAAAGTCCTAAACTTTGTCGAGTTGACCTTAAGGTAGTGGAGGTGGTCAAAACAAGAATCACTACGAAAGATGCCAGGTGAACTGAAGTGTAAGGTCCTACAGACCGAGATCTAATCACTAAAGTAGTAGCACTAATAGACCCAGTACTTCTAGAAAGACCTGTCAGGAAGACACACAAGAACAGTGGAGAAGAATTATAAAAGACGAAGACAATCCAGGTCTGGTAAAGACAGGAAATAGTTCGGGTAGAAGTATACTTTACAAGGGAACTATAGAGATTAAAAGATTTTCTTTAGAGATCAGAAAGGGTAAGACAAGAAAAGGAGATAAATAAACGTAACTAGCGACTTCTTCCGAAAGAATAGAGAAGAACGATAAGAAAACTTGAGACGTAAGTCTACGAATATAGAAAGGAAAACAGGAAACGAAAGCGAAGAGAAGAAAAGGGTCGATAATCATTCCGGAGGGTCAGTCGGTAAAACGAAGGAAAGTAAAGAAAAGGTACTCCTACCAGAACTAGGGACAGAGGACATATTACAGTGCTTGGAGTAAGGTATCAAGTAGTCCGTGAGATAGATAGTCTAGATCCGGAAATTTAGATAAAGAGTGAAGGTGATATATTAGTATTCCATAAACTAAATCCAGTATGGACTTACTAGATCACCAAAAGGGATGAAAGAAGTTAAATTGAGACTTAAACCATTATACCCCAAGTACTAGACTCGGTGTAAGTCGAGGACCAGAACAAATACAACTGACATATCGCGAAGAGGTAGAAACCGACGTTTGTTATATTAGTTAGACTAAAGTCACAACTGGTAGACCACTACATGTACACATCTCAGAAGAGAACACAACAACCTTCTCCCACAAAAGATACTACTAACGTAAAAGATTCGTTTTGAGAAAATCAGCAACGGGACGAAGTAAGACGTAAGGTTCCGGTTTAAACGGACAATGAGGTCCACAAAGAACTGAAGGATGAAAACGTAAGGTCAGGGGATATTAATTTTCCTATAAAAAACACACACAATCAAGATTTTCAAGAACATCCAGAAGTATCTTGGTAAGTTGAAGTCGAAGAAGTCGCAATGACCAACCCAGTATCTGAACCTATTGACACTATAACTTACCAAACGGAACCTCTGCTTGACTCTAGTAAGACAGCAAAACTCTAACGTAGGTTCATGACGTAAAGCCTGAGAAAACAACTGGTACTACCGATGAGGTAAAGAAGACTCCCTAAGGAAGGGTGTCATTATGTATATTACCAGTAGACTCAATTTAAGTGGGTAAGGACAGGTAAAATCAAGCGACTATGGATCATACAACTGCAAGTGAGAACGGTAGAGAACAAACTGGTGAAGGTTAAACGGAACTAAGTACCTGAATTGTTAGGTCAAAGGATACGTTATAACGAGAATGTCGTAGTCTAGAACGAAGATAGTGGTCAGTGAAGGTGTCGACCCATAACGAAAACGAGACCGAAGTAGGGAAGTAAGAAAGACCCCAATAAAGAGGTGACTAGAGGTCATCGTATAACCCGTGGTGACTGGACCCCTCAAGGGGAAAGTCATAGGATAGTAAAACGGAAAAATATGACAAGTACCCCAAGAGTTCCGTTCTTATGTCTTCACCAAACGGTAAGAGAAGAGGTCACTTGGTGTAAGACAGTCTGGAGACATGATACAGGGCGGGTAGAACCCAACGGGGCGCTCGTACCGAATCAAAGTAACTCAATGTGTTCCGACACCAGCATCACACTAGTCTAACTGATCAAAAGACACTGATACCGAAGTCACACAGACGAGAGACTACGGGAAAAGTTGTGGATGGTAGAATGAACCCAAAGAGAAGGGAACCCGCACTCCATAGAGAAGTGCCGACGAGATCGTTCCGTGTCGACGACGAGGAATGGAACCTACTCCCCACAGAGGAGTGGTGGCGGGAAGGACTAAAAGTTGCACCCTACCGAGGAGATCCGTGAGGACGGGGGATCGTCCACATACCAAAATAGAGACCCTAAAGATAAAACACGGTATCTAGATATAAAGACAGAAACACGGTCATGGTATGACAGAACTACTGACACCGAAACATCATCTCTGATTTCAGTCCGTCCAACTAATGAGGTCAAGGTAAGAAGAAAGAGTTCTAACGAAACCGACAAACTCCAAAAAACATAAAGGTATATTTAACACTTTAATAAACAAGATCGAGACACTTTTTATGGTAAACATCGAACTATCCCTAACGTAACATAGATATCTAACGAAATCCATCATATGAGTAAAAGTGATATAACTAAGAAGTCTAGGTACTTGTACCATATAAAGAGGTAGATAATCATAGGAGAAACTAAAGAAAGTCACCACAGAATATCAAAAGATATATATCCAGAAATCAAAGAAATCCATATATATAAGGATTCGTAAAATACGAAAAGCAACGTTACCACTTACCTTAACAAAGTAATTAAAGAGGAGATAAAAGAGTAATTATCACATATCTTTACGTTCCCTAAAGACACATAACCAAAATATAGGACGTTGAAATGATATAAGTAACTAATCGAGATCATTAAAAGACCACCTCAGAAATCCCAAAAGATACATCTCCTAGTACAGTAGACGTTTGTCACTCTCAAAATTAAGAAGAAAAGGTTGAACCTAAGGAAAATAAAGAAAAAGACGAGACTAACGACACCGGTTTTGAAGGTCTTGATACAACTTATCATCGCCACTTTCACCCGTGGGAACAGAACAAGGACTGAAATGTCCTTTACGGAAGTTAAAAAGTGGTAACTCCTATTTAAAACGACACCCAAACGGTATATCTCGAAAATAATACAACTCCATACAAGGAAGATAAGGACGAAAGACCTCTCCAAAAAAAAAAAATTAGTATTTACTTGCAACTTAGAACAGTTTCAGAAAGAGTCGTAGATAACTCTATTAGTATACCGAAAATCTAAAGTTAAACAATTACACCACTTAATGTAACTAAATAAACACCTATAACTTCTTAGGAACGTAGGGACCCTATTTCGGGTGAACCAGTACCACATACTAGAAAAATTACACAACAACCTAAGACTAACGATCTTAAAACAACTCCTAAAAACGTAGATACAAGTAGTCACTATGACCGGACAACAAAAGAAAACACACACACAGTAGAAACAGTCCAAAACCAAAATACCACTACCACCGGAGTATCTTACTCAAACCTTCAAATAGAAGGTGACGTTAAAAGACCTTCACAAACTCATCTTATCCACAATCGAGAAGAGATTTAAAAACCGTCTCAAGTCGACACTTCGGCAGACCTGGACCCGAAAACAAACGACCTTCCAAAGACTAATGTCAAAGTTAAAGACACGAACACTACTCAGACAATTATAAAAGATAAAGAAGGACCAAGTCAAAACCTTTCAACATAAAAACATTCTTAAACAGGTAAAGAAGATTCAAGAGGTAAAATAACCGGATATTAACGACTATCATCACAGAATACTAGGAAACATAAAGACACAACAGACAACACTGGAGAGGTAAAAGTAAAGATTAAAATAACTAAACTAATAAAAGGGAAACAAAGAACTACTCAGACCGATTACCAAACAATTTAAAAAAAAATAGGAAAGTTTCTTGGTCGAAAACCGAAACAACTAAAAACGATACCAGTGAAAACAAAGAAAACGTAAATAAAGACGGGGTTATAAATTCTAAAGAAAGGAAGATGATTGGGACCCCAAGAAGTAAAGAAGGAAAAGATCAACGAAATCCACATCTCAATCCAATAAATAAACTGAAAAAAAAAAGAATAAAGAACTCCATACAGACATAACGATACTTAAAGGGGGAAATGTGACGAAAATAACATAGGGTGTCCAAAATCCAACAACACAAAAGTAAAAAAATTTATATTTAATTAAAAAATTTAACCTCCGGTTAATGAAATGTTATAACGTGTTTTTTATTTTATGACACAAAAATAAAAATAAGTAAAGATACGTATAAAACTAAAGAAAAAATAAAGAAGACACTAAACAACAAATAAATCGTCGCACAACAAGTCGGAGGTTTACAACGGTAAAAATTATCAAAAAGAGGACATTAACTTTAGATTAGAATGACGTAACACCAGTCTTTTCTACGAACCTTACTAAAGTTACAAAAACTTAAATGGTTCCGATCTACATACCGGGTCCTACACTAGATAGGACCTCTTCAAAGGCACACGTGAACTTTTTTACCACTTTAAGTAATAAAACCCTACTTTAAAGGATACCAATAGTTAATCTAGATTGACCAGATAACATAGTAAATTTCAAAAACAAAGGAACAATTAAAAGACAAATAGACTAGGTAGGTATCCACAATCAACCCATAATCAGAGGGTGATAATAACACATTAACAATTAAAGGGGAAAGTAAAGAAGAATATCGACTCATTATAAGGTAACACACATAAATGGTGTTGAATAGATAAGTAGACAACTACCTGTAGATACAACGGAGGTACGGGATCGATAACATTCATCACGATGTTACTGGAAACCCCATGTATACACAACAACAACAACAACAACAATTAATACAAAAAAAGTCCGATATATTAGTCATCACCCTAACGATCCGGTATAACATCAAAACAAGGATTAAAAACTTCCTTATAGGTATGATAAAAGTTATCACAGACATATTCAAACGTAAGTATGACTGTCACTTTCTTCCAATGGAAAAGAGGTGTGAGAGAGATCGTAACTAATAAACATTTGAAAAACTACTACCGGTTAGACTGATCACACTCAATATGGAGTACACCAAAACTAAACGTAAAGAGATTATTACCTGACGTTCCTCTAGGTTGGTCAGGTAACGTTCCTCTAGTTGGGACCCTAAAGAAACCTTCCTTACTAAGATTTCGACTTCGAGGTCATAAAACCGGTGGAGAACGTTTCTCAACTGAGTAACCTTTTCTGAGACTACGACCCTCTCTAACCCCTGTCCTCCTCTTCCCCTACTGGCTTCTACTCTAGTGACCTACCGTAGTGCCTGAACTCCTACACTCAGGCTCACTTGAGGCCCTCTACCACTACCTGTCCCTCCGGACCGCACGACGTTAAGTACCCCAGTGTTTCTCAACCTGTGCTGACTCGCTGACTTGACTTGACTTGACTTATTACCCACTACCACTCGTAGAAAAGTAGACAGATAATTGTGGACAGATAACCGGTGGACATACAGAAGAAACCTCTTTAAAGGCAGAAAACTGTCGAAAACCTAACCCAACAAACAAAAAGAGTAGAACTCGAAGTACTCAAAGAGCATATAAAACCTCTGATCAGGAAACAGTCCAGAAAGTAAGTGATAATAAAAGAGGGTAAGACTCTTAAAAGAAAAAAAGTGGAACAAATATCAAAGGAAGCAACACATTTTAGAAATTCCAATGTAATCCAGGGTAAACAAATCAAAACAAAAATAAAGGTAATGATTCCACCTCAGTATCTCCTAGAACGACGTCAAATACAGTCCTAACAAGACGGATACAAAAGGAGATTCTTAAAATATCAAAAACTAGAATGTAAATCCAAAAATTAGGTAGAAATCAAATAAAAACAAACACCAGAATCCTTCACAAGATTACAGTGAGAAAACGTGTAACGACGGGTCAAAAGGGTCGTGGTAAAAAACTTTCTCTGACAGAAAAGAGGTTACGTATAAAAACGGAGGAAACAGTTTCTATTTCAAGGGTATCAACGTATATAAATAGAGACCCAGAAGACAGAACAAGGGAACCAGATATAAAGATAAAAACACTGTCATGGGATTACAGAACTACTGACATCGAAAAATCATATCAGACTTCAACCCTTCCAATTGAGTAGGTCGAGGTAAGAAGAAAGAGTTCTAACGAAACCGATAAGTCCCACAAAACACAAAGGTATTTTCAACATATTAATAAACAAGACCAAGACACTTTTTACGTTAATCATCAAACTAGTCCTAACGTAATTTATATGTCTAACGAAAACCATCATATCAGTAAAAACGTTATAACTATGAAGGTTAGGATCTTTTAACATATAGTGAGGTAGATAAACACAGTAGAAACAAAAGAAAGTAATCACAGAATATCAAAAGATATTCCAATCACAAGAAAGATATTCAAAAGATATCTGATCAAATAAAAAGTCGTCTATGAATAACTCTTGAATGCACAGGGTGATCATGAGACCTTACATCTACGACCTCTGAATGGTCTTATCCTGTTTTTTACAGGGACGAAATTGACTTGAATTTAAGATAAATCTTCACATCACCTTCGTTTTCTATTCTCTGTCCTTTTATTTATCTGTTCTTTTGTGTAGTTGAACACTATTCACGAATGTATCCACGACCTTTAGTCCAGTACACTATCCGTATGCAATAAATCCCGTCTCCAGAAGTCTTTTCTGAATAACTCCAAACCGTGACTTCAAAATCTATAGTCCTACTGAGTATTATTTCTCAGTTACGGACTCCAAGTCCTTGTCTCGTAAGGTCCCTCTCCTTCTCGATGTCACTTTTGGTTTTAATTTCATGGACGAACCACACATGTAAATGGAACTTACAACACCCACTTCTCACGTTTTACTCCAGTCCTGTCATCATTCTGACTCTAGTTTATCTTACAAAGTCGGTCTTTCTTCTCAAACTTTACCTCTGAAATATTATACTTAGGTTTTTATATCCGTCTCTAGTCAAGAAACAAGTACAGTTCTTTATGAATAATTTACGGTAAAAGACAAACGAATAAAAGACACTTATGGGGGACGGTAAAAAAAAGGAAAAACAAACACATTTATAACAGGATTTCGACATGATGTAGAAAACTTTAGATACGACGAAAATATTTGTCAAGAGTATTGAAATATAAACAACGTAAGTAAGAGAGTATTATATAAACTCCGTCAAGTATTTCCCTTATTTTTATTTTGTTTATCATAATTACTCTATATTGAAGATGACTCGTGAATCACAAACAGTCCGTAACCATGTTCACGAAGTCTTGATACAATGGTTTGAATAAATAGTGTTGTCAGGATTTTACATTGAAGATTTTTATTGATTCTTTAGTTCTGGTCGTTCGATTTCCTCGTTCACACTCTCGGTCATCACAATTACCACAATGAGAGAGACCTGGTTTATACCTTGACTCAAAGGTCATTATATATACCATATTAAGAAGATCAGTTTTTCCTCTTTTATCAAGAAGTTCCCTTTGTTATAAAAGGGTTCTGGTATATTAACTAAAAGGGTGTACCTTATAACGAATCCCTTATAATATAGTAGTATAAAGTAACAAAATTGTACATATAAGTAAGAAGGTGTAAAGATTAACGACTAATAATGTTAGCACTTTTACGTTTGTCGTCAGTACCTTATCAACGGTAATAGGTACCCGAAATTTTGAATGTCTTACACACAAACATTCTTTCGGGACCCTGTTATAGTTTCGACCAACAACAACAACAACAACAACAAAAAAGTCTTTACGACTGAGTAGTTTGTAAGGACCTCCGTGACTTTTGTGGGTCCACCACCCTACCTGTGTGCCTATCAAAGTCCAGAGTTTGAAGAGTTGTACTCGAGGGAGACGTCACAGTGAGATGCCACAGAAAGGCACCACCACCGTAACCGGATTGGGTATAAATCCGTGACCCGAGAATAAAACTAGTCATCTCTTAATTACATGTACTACCCTTTTCTGCACTGTTCTTCATAATCGGTGGTTACACTCTTGTAAGACTCTCATCGGACGACCTTCTACTCTGTGTACACTTCTACTGTGTGTACGGGTTTCAGTTGACCGGGGTCTACAGATTCATTTAGATGGATTTTAGTGTGTTTGGTACATCGGTCGTGGGTCGATCGAAGTATAAACGACTTGAGTCGTTTTCAAAAAACAACATACGGAAACTCAAAATCCGTCAAACAATAAGTCGTTTTCGATTGACTATGAAGACCCCTTCTTTGTTTATAGTTACTAAGACTTAACTTTCGCTAAGGATTTTAAGTAGAGACTTACACTTTTTTTTTTTACCCCCTTATGAACTTTGTTAAATAAAACAACTATAACTTTACAAACGTAAACGTGTTTAGATAGATTTATTTAGATTTTCTCGATACGGTTATTATATTTTATTCTTAAGATTCCTTCTTCTTTCGTTACAAAACTCCAGGTTAACTTCGTAAAAAAAAAAGAAAAACCACCGTGTAATTTGTACCTACCCAGAATGTCAACGATCATGGGAATACAATGTACATTCACACACTAACACAGTGTTAGAATATACAAAGAATGGGACTTTTCGTTCCCGGTAGTGTATACATAGCAACCTAATTAGTCTGGAACGAATACTGATTGTACGTTAATTCACTCATTTATAATAGGTAGACAAATATCTCTCGTTCCTAGAACGAAAAGTGTACGCGAAGAGTGACAGTAACAGGGACAAGTGTACTAACTCACCCCAAGTCACAATTTACTGTCCTATACTTAACAGAACAAAGAATAGTTATGTCATCCTAATATACTCAACATTCTTCTAAAACCTCCACCTGTATTTTAATTAAAATTAATACAGGTGTAAATCAAATAACTTGTAAATAAAATTATAATGATCTTTATTTAAGATATAAATAAAGAACCATAGAATTTTTAGTAGTTTTTACGTGACATGGTACTTTACAAATAGTGACCAACTTCCAGTGATTCGACGTATTTCCAAATGAAAGTCACGAAAAAAAAAAAAAAAAAAGGAGTACACGTAACACAGTAACAAAACATTACAACTAAGAATCATATCTTAGGTACAACCAGTTATGACAGTGAACTAAAAAGTAATGTTCAAAAACAGTCGTGACTTCTTTCTCTTTAGGTAAAGTTAGACTGAGTAAAACGTAAGATTCACGAAGAACTCAAGTCGTAGGACGATACTTACTAGGAAGTGTTGTTGGACTAACACGTAAAAATCTCCCTTGATATCAATAGTTGTGTATCGGGAGGAAAATTCAACCGAATAATAGATTATTACTCGACAACTGACTTTCGGTGTCATTTCTTGACGTACACATTTGTTTTTTAAGTCTTAGACATCATTCTTAGACATCATTCTTTTTGTTCACACAAATGTAAACCTTGTGACTTCTACCTCAATTTATAAGTAAAAACAACAACAAATACAAAGAGAAGTAATAAAAATTTTCCACTTGAAGTATGGGTGTTCGTTTCGTTCTCCCAAGGGAAAGGAGGTATGGAAGAGGTCCTGACCAACATCCAAAAAACTACTGCCAGTAAGACTGTTCACACTCCATTATGGAGTAACATCAAAACTAAATGTAAAGAGATTATTGCTCGTTTGATTTCTGTCGACTCGTGGTTTCCTAACTACGAAAACTTGACCCCACAACCTCTTATGAGAACTCTCGGGGAACCTGACGTCCCTCTAGTTTGGTCAGTTAGGATTTCCTTCAGTCAGGGCTTATAAGTAACCTTCCTGGCTACGACTTCGACTTCGAGGTTATGAAACCGGTGGACTACGTTTCTTCACTGAGAAACCTTTTTTGGGACTACCACACTTTCTGACTTCCGTCCTCCTCTTCCCCTACTGTCTCCTACTCTACCAACCTACCGTAGTGACTGCGCTACCTGCACTCAAACTCGGTCGTGGTCCTCGACCACTGCCTGTCCCTTCAGACCATAGGACGTCAGGTACCATAGTGTTTCTCCGTCTATGACGACCCGTTGACTTGACTTATTACTCACTACGACCCGTAGAAAGGTACACAAATAATCGGTAGACATATAGAAGAAATATTCTTCTTCTGTAATCTCTTACAGATAACTCACCAGATAGGTGAAAAACTAACTTTACAGACAAAAAAACCAGAACTCGACGTACTCGACGAACATATAAAACCTCTAGTTGGGAGACGTCCAACAAAGTAAACGATAGTAAAAGAGGGTAAGACTAACAATAGGAAAGTGGAACAAATATCAAAGGAGATGACACGTTTTTAAAAATTGAAATTAATCCGGGATAAACAAATAAAAACAAAAATAAAGACAATAAGCTCCTACACCCCGTATCTTCTAGAATTGTATTAAATATAGTCCCTGACACGACGCATACACCGGAATGAAAATTGAGAAATTATGTCAAACTTAAATAAAAACATACACCACAATCCTCTTTAAAATCAAAGTAAGAAAGTGTACCTCGACAAGTCAAAAGGGTCGTGGTGAATAATTTCTCTGACAGAAAAGAGGTAACATATAAGAACGGAGGAAACAGTTTATATTCCACGGGTAAGTTTATGTATATAATTTTACATACATTTTATGGACATTTTATCCATTGGTCACCCTTAAAAGACATACTACGTCCCTCAGGTTTTACCACAAGACAATGTTAGATCTCCCCATCTTACCTCACCCTTCACCTTTCCTCCACGTTCTCTCTCTCCAGTATACAATGCATACCAACTAAGTACAACTATATACCGTCTTTGATGGTGTTATAACATTTCGTTAATAGAAGGTTAATTTTTTTTAGTGGTATTCTTCACTTAAAAACACTATCGTTGGTTGATTCACCTCATTGTTAAAGATCGAACTAATTGGACCAAAAAGTAGATTCTTAGATAAGACTATTTTTGTGTTTTGAAGGTATAATTTTTATAATTAAAATTTCTACGTTAACGTCGTTGTATGTAACATATTATCAAATTGTCTTGAGTCTATAGTTATGAATTACTTTTGAACACAGTTCAGTCAAGAAGGAACTAAGAGCAGAGTAGTATCGTGTCTTAAATTTACTGTCTGGTCGTGTCGAGTTCGTCCGTCCTAAATAAACTCTTTCGTCATCTGTTATCCGTTTGTGAGAGTTCTGTACTCTCGTCTGGTTGGGACCGTCCTAACCGGGACAGGGTAAAAATAAAGGGAGAACATATAGGGAACAAGGGAGGGGACTCACCGGGGACCCCGGACTAACCGATACAGGATACGTTTATTGTGGGACATACAATAAGGGTTCTGGTTAGTCCCTTCCTATACGTTTACCCCGTATACAAGTTCTGGTTAGTCTCTTCTCCCACACAACCCGATCAAGAGGACAACCTTCAGAAGTGAGTCCACACGTCAAAGAAGAAGAGGAGGAGGAGGAGAAGAAGAAGGGTGCGAAGTACATATACCAGAAGATTGACGGTGAAGGAGATTAGCGGGTAAAACCCGGGGAAAGAGGGATGAGATTGTTCGATTGTAAAGGGGAGAGTTCTCTCTCCTCCGGCTTAAGAAACCCTTATCATCTCAACTCCAAAGGAACCCTATCCGTGTGGTTCTCTCCCTATCATTACTTTATCTCTGTCTCGTCATCCGAATAAGACTCTTCAATTTAAGGGACCTACAAGTAGTCTTACCGTAAATAGGTATCAAAATATATCCATAACTTCAAGAGAGTCCTCGAGTGTCCACATGACCCACAGAAGAGGAAAAGGGAAGGTACCGAACTGAGTTCTCACCACATGTCTCCTCAGCACAGGACCATGAATCTGACGACATCCCCATCTTTAAAACTATCCAGTACCCAGGAAAGTACACCCGAGCTTAACTCGGAAGTCCCCGTATATCACGGGTAGAAAGGTGTGGAACTAATCCTTAACCCAGGGACCCCGTATATCACCATCAGGGAGTCAGAAACCCCAGGACCAACTGTGGGGTGTTCACGTAAATAACTACCTGAACAGGTTGGAGGTATCACATTCTAGTCTCTCGAACTCAAAGATCTAGATTTTCCTCCAGTAATTGTATTTGTCAGAGAGTATATCGTGGAGTATCCCCGATTCTGACTGGACAAGAAATACTCAGTACACTCACGTTTCTGTCCGATAACCGTTTCAGAGGAGGTTGGACCTCCTCCAGAGGACCCAATAGAAAAACTAACGACTAGAATTCTTAAACGACCGAAAAAGATGAAAAGGACTTCTGACTCTGGAGGTACACGTCACCTTCATTATCTATTACGGGTCACGAAAAAATTTGAAACCCACTGAAATCTTCATTTACTCCAGGATAACAGTGAAACATCACTGGACCTGTCTGGTTCACTTTCACTTTCACAATCAGGGAGACAGTGCGTTGGGGTACCTGACAGCGAGTAGTCAGAGGAGACAGGTACTCTAAAGGGTCTGTTCTTATGACCTCACCCAACGGTAAAGGAAGAGGTCCCCTAGAAGGGTTGGGTTCCTAGATTCGCTCCAGAGGACGTAAAGTCCGTCTGTAATGGTATACTCGGTGGTCCCGTCTAGTTTGGCACCTTATTAAAGTACTTCGTCGAAAAAAAAAAAAAAATTGGTGAAGAAGTCGGGTTCACCCTTTCGGAAGTCACGTGGGATACTTCCGTAGACGTTACTGGTCATCTATTAATATAGGTACTCTCCGGACGTAAACCCATCAGATAAACGGTCAGAAGGGGACCCATATAAGGAACGACAACCTGTATGACCCAGATGACCCGAAAGTTTGAGTAACCCTCAATAAAACTACCGTCACTGTCTACTCTTCTGGTGAACGGTATACCAACAAACCTCCGGGTAAGGAGGTTATATAGAAAGGTCAATAGAAACCGCTCGAAACAGGGGATCTACTCACCACAGTACATCCCCCAATTGAGTAAAGGTAACCTCCATGGACCCGCCTTACTTTACAGGGAGGAAAACTAGAACAACTTTCGAGATTCAACTCCGAAATCAGAACTCTCAGAGTAGAAGCTATATACTTCCTCAAAGACCGTCCCATCTGACACCTTAATCCCACCATTGGGGATAATCCAGTAATGAGACATCATGACGAGAGAATCGACAGACTAGTCGTCGGACCAAGGGAACACGGTGGAGATATGAAGGAAAAACTACAGGGGACGCACCCCCTGACTTTGGAACTGACCGTCTACCTGACGAGTGTTCTCGAACTACTAAACCGATGGCATGAACTAACCCCTGGGAACCCATCAGTTCACCGGAGAGAAAAAGGTTTACCTTTGTACGTCCGTATCAACCTCAGTCACACTCATCGATGAGAAAAGGGAAAAGGGTCGAGATTACGAGGCCCGTCTCGATATTCGAGTCGGTTAACCCGATTTCAAGAATAACCATTTCCAAATCGGAGATACCAGAGTACTAACCTTTGATGTCGTATAGGACGAGAGGAAAAAGGTGGATTCTGTTTCTACGAGGGTAGTCACATGGTTTGAGAAGTCCTAACTAGTCTTCTAGATGACTATTAGTGAGAATCCCGAAACAGGTTACCAGATACCAGAGATCCGTTCTCACCTTCCCCTCTCTGAGAAGACCATTCCCATTCTCTCATCGTCCTAACTCACAGGACGTCCTCTGATACCAGTTAGGGTCCAAAAGGTTATGGTAATGAACTATAGACTCCTAGAAGACCAGACTGTGGGTGTTTACTGGAAAAGGTAACTCTTCAACTAAAGGGGTCACTAACCACTTATTCCAATCTAAAGGGGGTCACTCTCGAACTCCCGTGGGAGATTATACGTTACCGTCGACATAAAGTTTCGGTTCTTCGGGTAGGGATTCGATAACCCAGTTCAAAAAATCTATTCGTAGGGTGACCGATCACAAACCTGACGTTGGAGACTCAATCCCGAGGGTTCTGGTAAGGAAGGGAAAGTACTGATATGTCAACTTTACTGAAAAGAACCAGACCATCAGAGTCACGTCCTCGGGATTAGTTAGGGAGAAAATTCCATCTATAACAAAAAAGGATCCCACTAGCGGTACAGTTACCCTATCACAGTAGAACAGGGAAATCCAAGAGTATCTCCCCGACACGATATTATGGCATTGACCCATAGGTTTAAGACGTCATGAGTCGGGATTTTAACAAGTATCAACAAATACCCAGTATCCTGACCCATAAACCTCATAAGGGACACGAACTAGTCTCATTTCTGAAGAACAGGTACCCGTTAAACATAGGAATCGTTTGACGAAGACCCATCTGATTTACAAGGAACCGTGTCCTCTGGAATATAGTAACAAGGCGGTCCTTCAAATCTTCGACTTGGTACACAATCACCCGGGTAAGAAATAGTCGACTCGTTTCATTATTTATAGATGTATAACATAATAAAAAGAGGGGTCAGGGTTGAGATCTAGATCTTTCAGAACCGATTTTTCACTTTCAAAGAGTAACCACAGGTTGAAAAACGTTGGGGTGTCCGACATCGTATGGTCCAAGGAGACAGGTACCTTAAGAGGTCCGTTCTAATGACCTCACCCACCGTAAAGGGTAGAGGTCCTCTAGAAGGGTGGGGTCCCTAAATCGGGTCCAGAAGACGTTAGATCCGCCTAAGAGATGACAGACTCGGTGGCCCCTTTGGGATGTCCACCCTTGACAGATTTGTGACCCCATTATGGCAGGTTAAATGAACTATAAAAGGAGGACCCCGGATGATAAGTTTCCGTTTTTATTTGTCCCTAAAAGGCCGGTCACTATACCTTTTGTTACGTAGAAATTCTAGATCCTGTCATTTGGTGGAACGTTGTCTTCCCTAGAACGGTTTCTATTGTATACCTAACTCCTAGTAACACACGTCAGTCTTGTGTTGTAGTAAATATTAAGAATCCAGGACCTGGTATAAGGTACAAGGTGGGAAAAAGAAATGTCCTTTTTAACACCATAGGGTACAACGTAAGCACCCTTAATTATCAGATGTCCTTTCCTTGAATATATAGTCCTCAACATCAGGACGGGACCGAAGGAAAAAATAACCTATAGTAAGGGTGGACCCCTCGACTCACCCCAAAGACTCCCAATATTACTACCCGAAACGGTTCACAAGAACGGGTCCCTGGGGTACCAGGGTTTGAATCCCCAGTTAAATTAAAAGAGTCCCAAGAACCCGAAAGGGACGACCTCCCTATCACTCAGAAGAGACGACAGTAGTCTTCAACATTTCGGAACCCCTAACTCTACGGAGGGTACTGTTCTCACAAGGGGTCGAACCTCTTATACAGAGAAGGGTTGTCACCACATCCCGTGAGTCCTTGATGGTCTTTAACCACCCGATCAAAGACAAGTGGGGTCGTTATCTCTTCACGGACCCACCTAGAAAACCATTGAGAAGAAGGACACTGTCGGTTTTAGCATTCCTAAACCCCTTCTTCGGAAGTCTTATCCTCCAGTCCTGTCTCCTCCGTTAGGGACACAACTAGTCTTTTGAGGGTCTGGGTGTACGGTGTAGGTCAACGTGAGAACTAAGGTTAAGACGCTTCCAATAGACACTGTCCTCCCGACCGACCTCACCCGACGAAGTAAGAGTGACCTGGTAGTGTTCCCTCCAGAACCGTGAACTAAAACCCCAAGAACCCGGGGTTCCCGTTTCACGGTGGGTCACAGGACTAACTACCTTAAACTTCGTCCGGTACCATCCTCCGAACAGTGTTAAACTTGTACGAAATCGGGTTACGGAGTGGACAGATGTCTAGTCCGTAAATAAATAAATAAAAATATTGAACGAAAATTCCTTTTCGGAACCTGAGGGAAAGGACGAAGGTCAACATTTTCCGTAATCACCGACAGATCTAGTCGAGCAAGTCACTCCAGTACCTCAGGACAACAACATTGAAGACATTGAAATAAGAATAAAGACTACATGTAACCCAGTCATTAAACAGGAAATTATAGTGGACAGGGAGTGTCCTGTGATCCAGGTCCAACACTTGAAAATTTGCCTGAGAAAACCAGAAAGGTTTTTCCACTACCCCAAAAGTAACCTAGTATCTTTTTCGTTTTATTAAGGTCTTTTTTTTTAGATGAAGACGAAATAACTGATACGGTTTCGGAAACTAACACATCTGGTGTTGTTTGATACCCTTTAAGAAGTTCTTTATCCTTATGCTCTGGTGAAATGACCGGAGAACTCTTTAAACATACGTCCAGTCCTTCGTTATCAATCCTGACCTATACCTTGTTGTCTGACCAAGGTTTATCCTTTTCCTCACACAGTTCCGATATATAACAGTAGCACGAATAAATTGAATATACGTCTCATGTAGTACTCTTTACGACCCGACCTTCTTCGTGTTCGACCTTAGTTCTAACGGTCCTCTTTATAGTTATTTGAGTCTATACGTCGACTGTGGTGGGAATACCTTCTCTCATTTTTTCTTGATTTCTTGGCGAACTAGTTTCACTTTCTCCTCTCATTTTACAACCGAATTTGAGTTGTAACTTTTTCGAGTCTAGTACCGTAGACCAGGGTAGTGAAGTACCGTTTATGTACCCCCTCTGTTACCTTTGTTACTGTCTGAAATAAAGGAACCCGAGATTTTAGTGACGTATACCACTGACGTCGGTACTTTAATTTTCTGAGAACGAAGAACCCTTTTTTCAATACTGGTTGGATCTGTCGTATAATTTTTGGTCTCTGTAGTGAAACAGATGTTTCCAGACGGATCAGTTCCGATACCAAAAAGGTCACCAGTACATACCTACACTCTCAACCTAGTATTTCTTCCGACTCGTGTTTTGTTGACTACGAAAACTTGACACCACCATCTCTTCTGAGAACTCTCAGGGAACCTGACCTTCCTCTGGTTTGGTCGATTAGGAGTTCCTTTAGTCGGGGTTTATAAGTGACCTTCCTGACTACGACTTCGACTTCGAGGTTATTAAACCGGTGGACTACACTTCTTGATTGAGTAACCTTTTCTGGGACTACGACTTCCTCTTCCCCTGTTGTCTCCTCCTCTACCAACCTGCTATGGTGACTGAGCTAATTGTACTCAAACTCGTTCGAGACCCTTAAGAACTACCTGTCCCTTCGGACCGTACGACGTCAGGTACCCCAACGTTTCTCAACCTGTGTTGACTCCCTGATTTGACTTGACAGAAAATTCCTGAACTTTAAACTCAAAAAGTATCAGTGTACCTCCCACCGGTGTTAGACTGGTACGAAACAGAGGAAGTAAAAAAGGTAAAAAGACCCGGAACCAGAGGGAAAGGAAGAGGACTAACATTTTCCTTAATCACCGACAGACCTAGTAGAGTAGGTTGTTCCAGTGTCCCAGAACAACAACATTGAAGACATTGAATTAAGAATATAAACTACGTGTGACCCCGTCATTAAAAAAAAAAATTATAGTGGACAAGGAGTATCCTGAGATCCAGGTCCAATCACTTAAAACCTCCCGGTAAATATCAGAAAGGTTTTTCCACTACCTCAAAAGTAGCCCGACGACTCAATGATGACTCTGAGTCCGTATCGACTAATAAAAGACTACCCGACGAAAGTCAGGACGGAAATGTATCCATTCTTTTACCAGAGAAAAGAGTTACACAAGTCCCAGTAATATTAAGGTCAACCCTAGGTTTCTCTTTTGACGACAAAGGAGGTGACCTATAAATGACGAATTGTATACTTGGGAACACCCTAAAGGGTCACCGAGTCGTCATTTCTAAAACGGACGTTACGTCTTCTGTGTGCATTTGTACACAAGGTAGGAACACAACCCCTTTAAGGTACTTCCTCTCGTACCGTTGGGTAAAGTCATAAGAACGGACCTCTTAGGAAACCTGTCTCCTGTGACCGTCCGACATCAAGGATCCCAGCGTCTCAGTCGGTACTGACTTCGTTGACTCGTGTCGTATCGGGTCGTAGACACTTCGGGACATTGTATAAAAACCCGGAGGAAATACGGGGATCGTAGGAACCCCGGTCTATTCCAAACTAATTTATACTGATACTGTAGTGAGTTACAAGTCACTTTCCGGTACCACTATACAACTTCACGGAGAGATATATATGGACCCAGTAGGTACATCGAAGGGTTTAGGACAAACTAAACGGAATCGAGATCCTCCCTCTCTCGAATACCTAGGTCCAGTCAGACTTAAGGGGAGGTTAAAAATGGTTTCCCGTGTGAACTTGACCATCTCCCTTATTAAGACCTATGTGACTCCTTCCTCGTGATCCATTAAAACCTCGTCACCCTCCACTTAGAAGTACCCCAGAAGAAAAAGAACAAACAGACGTACATTGTGGTAAACAGATCGTCCAAATGAGTTCCGTACGTAGTTAGAGTATGAACTCCGTCTCAAAGAAATACAAAATTAACCTTCTTTTAAACCTGTATCCCCTAAAGACGGGTAAAGGGAACAAATAATGTCCTGTCTAGATTAACATCCTACTATAACATTAATTTCGAGGGTAAAAACCCCGGTCGTAAGAGGTAGGGGGTCTCCTATAAAACTGGTAAGTCACAATGTATTCTTAGAATTCGTAGAAACAGAGTCTTAGACTCCCAGTTTATCGAGGGTCAATAGTTCCTATATAGAATTCCTGTGGACAGTTCCTTAACTAACCAACAAAGGGTAGACCTTTTGGATCGGTCCCGTCTCCTTTTGGTCCTGTCTCTTTTTTTGATCATTTGGAGAGAATCGGGACCCTACTTAGGGTGTCTCTGGAGAAGAATCGGGACCTTACTTAGACTCTCACTCGGAAGGGACTGTGTCCAACTCCAAACGTTGGACTTTCCACTCGTAAGGGTCCAGATCCTAGTCTGGGGTTCTGTAAGGTACTCTGAGGACCCTAGGAACTGATGTCAAACCGTAGGGACACTAGAGATTACACCAACTACAGTCCATTCAGACTTAAACTCCGGAAGGGGTCGTACATACCGCTGTCTATGGACCCGTACGGTTCCAGTCACTCACATAGGTAAAACCAACGTCTGACTCTCTGTCTTAGGACCCAGTCTTATACCTAGAGTTCCGTCGGGTCCAAGGAACTTCGGGGGACATGACTTTGTCTCTCAGGAGTACTAGGAACTGTCACTACTCTGGTACCAACCCTTTCTTAATCCCGACCGGTCGGTACCACCCTTATTTACCGTGTCACATCTCGGTGGGTTCTATCATAGACATTTGACCCCCTACCTGGAGTTCCTATGAAGAAATGATATAGTACTCCTAGAGTTTTGGGTCCTGTTCCATAAAGGATATCACCCTAATGGGGTAAAACCCCAAGTAAGATTAACCATTGGCTTTACCACTATCG
Organism: Capra ibex; assembly: GCA_006410555.1. Lineage (NCBI taxonomy): Eukaryota > Metazoa > Chordata > Mammalia > Artiodactyla > Bovidae > Capra > Capra ibex. Next base: position 44,157,537 of record SJYO01000647.1, read on the forward strand.
TTTCATCTAAACAACCAGACGAATTTCCTCATTCCGAACGAAGGTGGGAGTCAACGAATTTCCCAGGAGAAGACGTTTCTCACGTACAGGCTCCGTGGTCTGAGAATCTCTGGTTCCCTTTCCTTAAATGAGTTTTCCTTATACCCCTCCCGAGACCTCCGAGTTTAATCTTCCCACTGTAAGGTCAAATCCCCCTTAAAAGGGTTCAACATCTCTATGCGAACTTTTTGAACCTTGGTCCGCCAAACATCCGTCTCAAGGGTTTCGTCACTCCCGACGAACCTACTCGTCTCATCGGGGGACTCTCTCCGACAGTCAACTATTTAAAGATCCTACTGAACCCACGGACACCTGGTCAATCTAAATGTCTCACCGTATACCACACGGAAGTCCACAGAATTCTCTGTACTCTCTACCTCCTCACAGGACTTTGTGTAACCCCTACCATCTCTGGGACAACGGACCCCCTTAAAAGAGTTTACCCCAAGGGTCCCGGTGGAGAGACCGGTTGGAGGTTCCTCTAGTACCTACGTTGTACGTACAGGTGTCTGGAGGGTCTTACATGTTCAGAAATCCCTTTCTCATCACGGGTTGGAGGGGTTTCAGTAAACGTCGTATCGTATCTCCTTCCTCCTCGTCCCTCGACTCTATACAACTCGTCACTCAGTCTCGTCTACGCTTTTCTTTTTACTCCTGGGGTTGAGTATCAGGATGTTGTCGTCGGTTCCCCTTCACCAAAGTCACAAAACGAACATGGTTGTACACGGACTCAACATGTCTTCGACAGAACGACGCCCCTCTGTAATTGATAGGCCGGGTAAGGTACTCGGAAAATGGGACAGTGTCTTGTAGGAGTTCACCGTCCACAGGATTACCGAAAATTTACGGATTCAGTACGGGTGTGTTAAAATTAGTCGGATTTTTTACGACCTGACCTTCTTTGTGTTCGACCTTAGTTCTAACGGTCCTCTTTATAGTTATTGGAGTCTATACGTCTACTGTGGTGGGAATACCGTCTTTCACTTCTCCTCGATTTTTCGGAGAACTACTTTCATTTTCTCCTCTCACTTTTGCAACCGAATTTGGAGTTGTAAGTCTTTTGCTTCTAGTACCGTAGACCAGCGTAGTGAAGTACCTTTTATCTACCCCTTTGTCATCTTTGTCACACTCTGAAAAAAAACACCCCCCCCCCCCCCCNACACTCTGAAAAAAAACCCCCCCCCCCCTCCCCCCGAGGTTTTAGTGACGTCTACCATAAACGTCGGCACTTTAATTTTCTACGAATGAGGAACCTTCTTTTCAATACTGGTTGGATCTATCATATAAGTTTTCGTCTCTGTGATGAAACGGCTGATTCCAGGTAGATCAGTTCCGATACCAAAAAGGACACCAGTACCTACCTACACTCTCAACCGGACATTTCTTCCGACTCGTGGTTTCTTAACTACGGAAACTTGACACCATAACCTCTTCTGAGAACTATCAGGGAACCTGACGTTCCTCTAGGTTGGTCAGGTAAGACTTCCTCTAGTCGGGACCCTAAAGAAACCTTCCTTACTACGATTTCGACTTCGAGGTCATGAAACCGGTGGAGTACGTTTCTCAGCTGAGTAACCTTTTCTGAGACTATGACCCTCCCTAACCCCCGCCCTCCTCTTCCCCTGCTGTCTCCTACTCTACCGACCTACCGTAGTGCCTGAGCTACTTTCACTCAGACTTAATTGAGGCCCTCTACCACTACCTGTCCCTTCGGACCGCACGACGCTAAGTACCCCAGTGTTTCTCAGTCTGTGCTGACTCGCTGACTTGACTTGACTTGACTTAGGAGTCAAATTTCCTCTTTCTTCTTTCTACTCGGGAGTGGGGGAACCCATCGTCGATAACCCCGTACGAAAACCTTATATGGTCCCTCATTACAACCGGTCTCAAGGAGTTAACGAAGGTGACGGTGAGTGGACAAGCTTCTTCCAATTTCCTCTGTTTTCTACTTTTTACCACCTCCTCCGGAATCTCCGTCGTCTGAAGGGGTAGGTAACGAATCTCATCGTATCTACACCCCGTCTTCCTGTCCTCCTTTCCTCAAATTCCATTCCTGTGAATGGATTTTATCCATCTTACAATGTGTTCCGAATTACCTTTGTTCCTGTGTCATAAACCATATCAACTAGATCTGATAAAATCCCTTTTAAAAAACACTACAGTCTTCAAAGGTTTGATTAATGAAACGTCCACTATCAAACCTCTTCCATTACTGTGTGGTGAGGTCATGGGAACGGACTCTTTAGGGTACCCTCCTCCTCGGACCATCCGACGTCAGATACCCCAGTGATTCTCAGTCTGCGCTGATACACTGAAGTGAAAGTGGAAAGTGAAAGTACGTAACCTCTTCCTTTACCGTTGAGTGAGGTCACAACAACGGACCTTTTAGGGTCCCTGTCCCCTCGAACCACCCAACGGTAGATACCCCAGCGTGTCTCAACCTGTACTGATTTCACTGAATCGTCGTCATCGTCAGGGTGAGACGTGTGTGGTGTGTCCGGAGGGTTTGGTAGTGTCGAGTATTACAAAGGTAATTCGGAACACATTGTAAGATGGATAAAACTAAAAATGGAGGATCTATAAATACACATGATCTGTAATTCACATGATTTGTAATTCACATGATTTGTCATGTGAAATTTCATGACAGTGTACCATCAAAAATTTAATTTTAAAATATAACATTGAGTAAATAAAACGTATTTAACATATCATTTAGACATTCGAACATCCACTGTACACAATATAAAGTCTACAAACATAAGATGTTGTTGAGTGACTTTCTTCGACATAAATTATACACCTTCTTCTCTCTCTATAAGGGAAAAAATCCGAGTCGGAATACCCCATCCACCGGTGATCAGTCTCTTACAATTGGGACCAAAATAATGTCTCATGAAGATAGGAATAAACAGAAGAGTTTAACTCTTATTGATACTACTAATTAGAAACGCTAAAGTGAATCCATAAACACATCCGTATAGGAAATGTGCAATGTTCTTACACTACTTCACCCTTAGTAGTGGAACAAAATGACTCTTTCTTGAACTCCTAAAACTTTGTAATTTATAGAACAGTATACAGTCCAATATTGATGACCCACCGTCTAGATCCTGAATTTTAGTCACACAAATTGACATCTCCACCATAAGAATTGGGTGGTAGTCCGACAGTCGTATCGAGAGATACGACTATATTTTATAAACCATTTAATCTTACCGTTAAGAAATGAAATTTGACCCTTTAAATTTAAAAGTTCACTTCTAAAAGACTACTTTATAATAGGAAATCTCTGAATCACCCAAAAAAAATAAAATTAAAATTAAAAAAACATAACGTGTAATTACACCAAAAGTCATAGCGGAAAAGACACGGTATATGTAAGAGACTAACGTAGACTCCCCCCTTCTCAAAAGTCGTTTTGTACTGTATCTTCCATCCGAACAAAGTTAAAGTAAAGTTAAATCCCCGAATTATAGACTACTAAGTTACAGATTCAGTCTGTAGTATAAGATGAATCTTTACGTTAAGGAAAGACATAATTAATATCAAGTTTAAATATCTGAACATTACTTCTATAATCCTATTGGTTATTGAGGATAGTTATCTCCTCTGGTCCCAAACTAAGGACCTAGTCCTTACCGTTAAGTTAGGTCAAAAGAACGGACCCTTTAGAGTACCTGCCTGCTGGGTGACTCTACGACAGGTACCCCAGTGTTTTCTCACTCTGTCTTAAATCGTTGATTTGTCGTTGTTGTAATATGGAAAGATTCCGTCTATTATGGATCGACCATTAAATATAAAATGAACGAAATCCACTGGACCTTACATTCATTATAAAACAGAATTTAATCCTTAAAACACTATTTTGTTTATCATTTTAACACACTATAAAGTTAGTCTTACATAGTAAAAAAGTTGATAGAGTAAACTTCAAAAGTACAGATAAGTATTAGTTAGGAACAGTAAACAATTATACCTTTTATTCCTTAAACAAAGAGGGACCATAAATGAAAGTGTCTATAAGAGACGACCTGAAACAGTAACATGTCACCTCATTCGTGTTATACACATAAGATCAAAAACAAAGAGGTCGTAATATATAAGGAAATCCTTATACTGTTTTCATACTTCTGTATGTAACCGTTTCAAAAATAAAAATTATATACTATAATTTCCAAACTCAATTTCATTTCGAAACGGCGACTAGCTCGTAAGTGAAGTTGGTGATTTGAAGAGACGTCACTTAATATAAACTATAAGGGATTCTTATCTTCTACGTCACACACAACCAAGACATAATTGTATAGACACACAAACTTACCAAAAGATGCATTACAAATAACGTACAACAATATGAAAGATAAAAATTTCCATTATTAGGTTGTTTAATTTTAACGTACTATTGTATTCGTATTTATTTTACACTATGTACCGTATTTAAAAGTATGTAGACTACTTAGTCTCTTCATTTAAGTACTTGTACAATTTTCGTACATTCTATACATGTACTGTTTTGAAAAAATCCTAAACATTTGTCGTTTTGTGAGAAGGAGACTGACAAACTTATATACAGAGGGTGACAGTATTAATATTTTAGACCTGTTTTATGGTTTTCACTTTGATGTCATCAAGGGGGATAGATATCCCCTGTGTGAGGTTCTGGAGGTTACCTCCTGATTTTGACATGGTTTGGGGAATTTATGAAAAAAATAGGATGTGTATGAACGGACACCATTCCAAATGAAATATTTAGTCCGTGTCATTCTCGAAATTTTATATAGATTATTATTTTATTTCGTTAATATCTGAATCTCTTACTTAAAGACCAAGTACCGTCCCTTCCGTATCAAGTTCTCAAACCTTACATGTACAAGTGTGACGATATAGATTTTACCTATTGTTTGTTCAGGATGACATATCGTGTCCCTTGAGACAAGCTACAATACACCGTCGGACCTACCCTCTCCTCAAACCCCTCTTACTTATATACATATCCATACCGACTCAGGGAAGCGCCAAGTGAACTTTGGTATTGTTGTAACAATGAGTCGATACTCACGAACGATTCAGTAAGTCAGTACAGACTGAAAAACACTGGGACATCTGGTATCGGGTGATCCGAGAAGACAGGTACCCTAAGAGGTCCGTTGTGATGACCTCACTTAACGATACAGGAGGAGGTCCCCTAGAAGGACTGGGTCTCTAGTTTGGACGTAGAGAGTACAGAGGACGTAACCCTCCGGTTAAGAAATGACAATCTCGGTGGACTCTTCGGAACAATTAGTCGATATGAGGTTTTATTTTTCAATTTTCTTTTTTTTTTTCTTGTTAACGTTGTCATATAACATTTTTTTACAATACACTTACACCGGAGAGAGAGAGTTTTATAGAATGACATGTGTAAATTACGGAAAAAAGTAAAAAGAAGAATTCCCCTCAGAGGTTAATGGTACAAATTTCACCTCTTTTACCGTTGTCTTTTCATCGGATAAACAGTTTCTTCATTGGGATGAAACATAATATAGGTATATATATATATATGTGTGTGTTCAAAATAAAACTAATTATAATGGAAAGTATTGAGAAAGTTACGAAAATAGAAAGTTATAATAATACGACATTATAAAACAAACCCAAAGAATATGTATAGTGTTTCGACCTAAAAAAACAAAAAAACAAACAAACAAATTGTGTCAGATTGTTGAGGGTGGAACATTAAACCCCAAAATATACTAATACGAATACCAATTAATTTGAAAATAAAATAATCAGAATCAATAACACTATCCAAAACGAAACAAGGTAAAAGGAAAAACAGAAGAAAATTTAAGGTTGAAAAGGTTAACTTAAAAAATAATAAGTTAAAAAGTTTTTACATAAAATAAAATAAAAAATTTATATTTACATAAATAAACTTAACCTCCGATTTATGAAATGTTATAACATAACCAAAACGGTATGTAGTCGTACTTAGGAGGTGCCCACATGTGTACAAGGGGTAGGACTTGGGGGGAGGCTGGTCACGTGGTCGGGGCTCGTAGGATTTAGCACGTAGTTTTGACCTAACGTCTAAGCAAAGTGTATACTATAATATGTACAAAGTTACAGTAAGAGAGTTTAGTGGGGAGGAAGTGGAAGAGGGTTTCTCAGGTTTTCTGACAAGATATATAGACACAGACAAAACGACAGAGTGTATGTTCAAATAGCAATCTTACTATATGAGATATAGTTTAAGATATTCGATGGAAACTTTACGAATAATATGTGTTAATTGTCTATTTTAGTTATAAAATTGAGGTAGGTACTTGACATTTTCCTTAATTACTGTGAAGTTATAACGGGTGCCTTAGATATAAAATGTTCAAGGTTATAAGATCAAGACACACACTCACCCACACACGAACCACGTAAGATTTGGTGTGACACCCGTGATGATATCGACAGGAATAACGTTACGAACTGATCTAAGTGGTCGCATAAATGTATAAAGTAACGAGTGAGTATGATTTCACCAAACGGTAAAGGAAGAGGTCACCTGGTGTAAGACAGTCTGGAGAGGTGGTACTGGGCGGGTAGAACCCAACGGGGCGCCCGTACTGTATCAAAGAAACTCAATCTGTTCCGACACCAGGATCACACTAATCTAACTGATCAAAAGACACTCATACCAAAGTCACACAGACGGGAGACTTCGGGAGAACGTTGTGGATGGTAGAATGAACCCAAAGAGAATGGAACCCGCCCCCCATATAGAAGTGCCGACGAGGTCGTTTCTGTTCGGCGACGAGGAATGGAACCTGTTTCCCATAGTGGAGTGACTACGGGAAGGACTGGAAGTTGCACCCTATCGAGGAGAGCCGAGAGGGCGTTGGTACGTCGTTGGTGAGGAACCAACACCCAAACGAGGAGGGTCGGTGTCGGGGACCGGAGGCCCCACCCCAACGAAGAGGACTTTCTCCTTGAGAGGTCCAGTCATCTACGGGTTATACCGTGACCTCTAGTCACTCCTTTATTGAGGTCTTTCTTACTTCCCTCCCTCGGTTTCGTTTTCGTTATGGGTCGACACCTACACTGAATACTATCTTCGTTACAGGTTACGAAATTTCTCGTTTTAACGTATCCTTGGACCTTACAGTCCAGGTACTTAGTTGTGTTTAACCTTCACTAGTTTGTTCTCTACCGTTCTCACTTGCAGCTGTAAAATCCTCAGTCGTTTGATTTTACCTGACCTTACCCACTTAAATTGAGTCTACTGGTAGTATAGATGATGACGTCCGTCCTTAGGGAGTCTTCTTTACCTCATCGGTAGTACCAGTTGTTTTCTCAGACTTTACGTCATGAACCTACGTTAGAGTTTTTGCTGTCTTACTAGAGACAAGTAGAGGTTCCGTTTGGTAAGTTATAGTGTCAATAGGTTCAGATACGGGGTTGGTCATTACGACTTCTTCGACTTCAACTTGCCAAGATACTTCTGGATGTTCTAGAAAATCTTGATTGTGCGGTTTTTCTACAGGAAAAGTAATATCTCCTGACCTTACGTTTTCATCCCTCAGTTCTTTGTGGACCTAATTATCCGTTGAAACCGGAACCTTACGACTTACTCGTCCCGTTTCTGATTCTCTCAAAACGGTTCTTTTACGTTACTAGTATCGTTTGTGGGAGAAGGTTGTTGTGTTCTCTTCTGAGATGTGTACCTATAGTGGTCTACCAGTTGTGGCTTTAGTCTAACTAATATAAGAGACGTCGGTTTTACCTCTTCGAGATATGTCAGTTGTTTTTGTTCTGGTCCTCGACTGACACCGTCTCTAGTACTTGAGGAATAATGGTTTAAGTCTGAATTTAACTTCTTTCATCCCTTTTGGTGATCTGGTAAGTCCATACTGGATTTAGTTTATGGAATACTAATATGTCACCTTCACTCTTTATCTAAATTCTAGATAAATCTAGATGATTCTAAATATCTAGACTATCTATCTCACGGACTACTTGATACTTTCCTCTAAACACTGTAACATGTCCTCTGTCCCTAGTTCTGGTAGGAGTACCTTTACTTTACGTTTTTTCGTTTTACCGACAGACCCCTCCGGAATGTTTATCGATATGTTTCTTCTCTCCACTTTTTGTTTCCTCCTTTCCTTTCTATATCCGTAGACTTGCGTCTCAAGTTTGCTTATCGTTCTTCTCTATTCTTTCGGAAGAAGTCACTAGTTACGTTTCTTTATCTCCTTTTCTTGTCTTACCCTTTCTGATATCTAGAGAAATTCTTTTAATCTCTATGGTTCCCTTATAAAGTACGTTCCTATCCGAGTTATTTCCTGTCTTTACCATACCTGGATTGTCTTCGTCTTCTATAATTCTTCTCCACCGTTCTTTTGTTTCTTCTTGACATGTTTTTTACTAGAAGTGCTGGGTCTATGAGTGTTACCACACTGGTGAGTAGATCTCGGTCTGTAGGACCTTACACTTCATTTTAGACGGAATCTTTCGTAGTGATGCTTACTTCGATCACCTCCACTACCTTATGGATAACTCGATAAAGGTTAGGACTTTTTTCTACGACACTTTCACGACGTGAGTTCTACGGTCGTTTAAACCTTTTGAGTCGTCACCGGTGTCCTGACCTTTTCCAGTCAAAAGTAAGGTTAGTGTTTGTTTTCATAACGGTTTTTTACGACTTTGATGGCGTGTTAACGAGAGTAGAGTGTACGATCATTTCAATACGAGTTTTAAGAGGTTCAGTCCGAAGTCGTTATGCACTTGTTACTTGACGGACTTCAAGTTCGACCAAAATCTTTTCCGTCTCATTGGTCTCTAGTTTAACGGTTGTAGATGACCTAGTACCTTTTTCGTTCTCTCAAGGTCTTTTTGTAGATAAAGACGAAATAACTGATACGGTTGCGGAAACTGACACACCTAGCCTTATTTGACACCTTTTAAGACTTTCTCTACCTTTATGGTCTGGTGAACTGAACGGAGAACTCTTTAGACATACGTCCAGTCCTACGTGGTCAATCGTGACTTGTACCTTGTTGTCTGACCAAGGTTTATCCTTTTCCTCATGTAGTTCCGACATATAACAGTAGGACGAATAACTTGAATATACGTCTCATGTAGTACGGTTTTCGACCTAACCTTCTTTGTGTTCGACCTTTGTTCTAATAGTCCTCTTTATAGTTATTTGAGTCTATACGTCTAATGTGGTGGGACTACCGTCTTTCACTTCTCCTTGATTTTTCGGAGAACTACTTTCACTTTCACCTCTTTCTTTTTCAATCGAATTTCGAGTTGTAAGTCTATTTTTTCTAGTACCGTAGGGCAGGGTAGTGAAGTACCCTTTATCTACCCCTTTGTCACCTTTATCACAGTCTGAAATAAAAAAACCCGAGGTCTTAGTGACGTCTACCACTAACGTCGGTACTTTAATTTTCTACGAATGAGGAACCTTCTTTTCTATACTGGTTTGATCTATCGTATAAGTTTTCGTCTCTGTAATGAAACGGCTGATGCCATCCAGAGCAGTTCCGATAGTAAAAGGGTCATTAGTACATACCTACACTCTTAACCTGACACTTCTTCCGACTCATGGCTTCTTAACTACGAAAACCTGATACCACAACATCTTCTGAGAACTCTCAGGGAACCTGACGTTTCTCTAGGATTGTCAGGTAAGACTACCTCTAGTCGGGACCCTAAACAAACCTTCCTTACTACGATTTCGACTTCGAGGTCATGAAGCATTTGGAGTACCCTTCTTAACTGAGTAACCTTTCCTGAGACTACGACCCTCCCTAACCCCCGTCCTCCTCTTCCCCAGCTGTCTCCTGTTCTACCGACCTACCGTAGTGCCTGAGCTACCTGTACTCAGACTCACTTGAGGGTCTCAACCGCTACCTGACCCTCCGGACCACACGACACTAAGTACCCCAGTGTTTCTCAGTCTGTGCTGACTCGTCGAGTTGACTCGGTTAACGAGTGATGAGAAACCTAGAGATCAGACAAAAAAAATTTAATAAAGAAATAACATATACTGGTAAGACCCAGAAACAACGAAACGACACCGAAAGAGATCAACGTCTTTTGTTCCCTGAGAGATCATCTCTGAAGAACTATGTCACTGAAGAGAACAACGACTCATGTTCGAGATCCTACGAGTCCGAATCATCAATACCACATACTTGAATCAACGAGACATCATACACCTTAGGAGGTCCTGGTCCACACTTTGGACACGTGGGATGTGAATTAAAAAAATTTAATTAAATAAATAAACACAAACAATCGGTGGGGATACAGAAGAGACCTCTTTACAGATAAATCAAGAAACCGGGTAAAAAACTAACCCAACAAATAAAAAGACTTTAACTCCACGTCCTCAACGAACATATAAAAACTCTAATCAACAAACAGTTAACGAAGTAAACGATAATAAAAGAGGGTAAGTCTTCCGACAGAAAAGTGGGACGAATATAAAAGGAAACAACACGTCTTCGAAAATTAAAATTAATCTAGGGTAAACAAATAAAAACGAAAATAAAGGTCTTAAGACCCCTCACCTAGTATCTCCTAGGACGACACTAAATACAGCCTCTCACAAAACGGATACAAGAGGAGATCCTCAAAATATCAAAAACCAGAATGTAAATCTAGAAATTAGGTAAATCTTAAATAAAAACACATGCCACAATCTTTCACAAAATCAAAAAAAAAAAAAGTGTTCACCAACTGGTCAAAAGGGTCGTGGTGAACAATTTCTCTAACAGAAATAAGGTAATATATAAGAACGGAGGGAACAGTTTCTATTCCACAGGTATACACACACCTAAATAGAGACCCGAAACGTTTATCTTGACGGAATACTGGGTCGTTAGGGTGACGACCCGTATGTGTGGCTCCTTTGGTCTTAACTTTGTNCTTAACTTTCTCTGTGTACATGGGGTTACAAGTAGTGTCGTGACAAATATTGTCGGTCCTGTACCTTTGTTGGATCTACAGGTAGTCGTCTACTTACCTATTNACACACACCTAAATAGAGACCCGAAACGTTTATCTTGACGGAATACTGGGTCGTTAGGGTGACGACCCGTATGTGTGGCTCCTTTGGTCTTAACTTTGTCTGTGTACATGGGGTTACAAGTAGCGTCGTGACAAATATTGTCGGTCCTGTACCTTTGTTGGATCTACATGTAGTCGTCTACTTACCTATTCTTTCGACACCGTGTATATGTTTTACCTCATAATGAGTCGGAAATTTTTCTTATGTAAACTTAGTCAAGATTACTCTACCTACTTTGACCTCGGCTAATATGTCTCACTTCATTCGGTCTTTCTTTTTGTGGTTATGTCATATGATTGTGTGTATATATACCTTAAATCTTTCTATCGTTACTACTGGGACATATGTTCTGTCGTTTTCTCTGTGTCTACACATCTCACCTGAAAACCTGAGTCTCCCTCTTCCTCTCCCACCCTACTAAACCCTCTTACCGTAACTTTGTACATATGATAGTACATTCTTTACTTAGCGGTCAGATACAGGCTACGTCCTATGTCCCACGAACCCCGACCACGTGTCCCTACTGGGGCTCTCTACAATACCCCTCCCTCCACCCTCCCCCTAAGTACAAACCCCTAAGTACAGTTAAATACCGTTTTGGTTATGTCATAACATTTCATTTTATTTCATTTTTATTAAAAAATTTATTTTTATTTATTTTAGTTTTTCTTACTTTCTGTTTTTATTTATTTATTTATTTTAAATAAATAAAAACCGACACGACCCAGAAGTAGTGACACGTCCGAAATAGATCAACGTCACTCACTCCCGACGGGAGATCAAAGGGAGAAGTCCGAAGAGTAACATCACCGAAGAGAAAAACGTTTCGTACCTATGATCCGTGTCTTCGAAGTCATCAACGTCAGGGTTCGAGATCTCGTGTCCGAGTTGTCAACACCGTGTACCTGAACCAACGAGAAGTCGTACACCCTGACAAGTCTGACAAGTCTTCTTGGGTAGACAGGAAGTAACTGACCACTCAAGAAATTGTGACTCTGTCCCCTTTCGGGGACACATGGGACGTAAACATCTCACTGACTTACTATCAATTAGTACAGACTGAGAAACTCTGGGGTACCCGACATCGGACGGTCCCAGGAAAGAGGTACCTTAAGAGGTCTGTTCTTAAGACTTCACCCAACGGTAAAGGAAGAAGTCCCTTAGAGGGGCTGGATCTCTAGTTTGTTTTCAGAGGACGTGACGTCCGTCTAAAAAATGGAAGACTCGGTGTTACTTTCGGATTATAATTCTCTATAAAGATTTTGGATATTCATCAAGGCAAGTCAGTGAGTCATCACAGGTTGAGAAACCCTGGGGTATTTAACGTCGTGCGGTCCGGAGGAACAGGTAGTGGTTGAGGGCGTCAAGGAAGTCTGAGCACAGGTAACTCAGTCTCCACGGTAGGTCGGTAGAGTAGGAACCAACAGGGGAAGAGGAGGACGGGGGTTAGGGAGGAACATAGTTTCAGAAAAGGTTCCTCAGTTGAGAAGCGTACTCCACCGGTTTCATGACCTCACAGTCGAAATCGTAGTAAGGAAGGTTTCTTTAAGGTCCCAACTAGAGGAGTCTTACCTGACCAACCTAGAGGAACGTCAGGTTCCCTGAGAGTTCTCAGAAGAGGTTGTGGTGTCAAGTTTTCGTAGTTAAGAAACCGTGAGTCGAAAGAAGTGTCAGGTTGGGAGTGTAGGTATGTACTGGTGACCTTTTTGGTATCGGAACTGATCTGTCTACAAACAACCGTTTTATTACAGAGACTAAAACTTATACGATAGATTCAACCAGTATTGAAAGGAAGGTTCCTCATTCACAGAAAATTAAAGTACCGACGTCAGTGGTCGATATCACTAAAACCTCGGGGGGTTTTATTTCAGACTGTGATAAAGGTGACAAAGGGGTAGATAAAGGGTACTTCACTACCCTGGTCTACGGTACTAGAAGTAAAAGACTTACAACTCGAAATTCGGTTGCAAAAGTGAGAGGAGAAAGTGAAAGTAGTTCACCGAAAAATCAAGGAGAAGTGAAAGACGGTATTCCCACTACAGTAGACGTATAGACTCCAATAACTATAAAGAGGGTCGTTAGAACTAACGTCGAACACGGAGTACTATATGATACGTATATTCAATTTATTCGTCTCACTGTTATATGTCGGAACTGCATGAGGAAAAGGATAAACCCTGGTCAGACAACAAGGCAAAGGTCAAGATTGATAACGAAGGACTAAACGTATATCCAAAGAGTTCTCCGTTCAGTCCACCAGACCATAAGGGTAGCGAACTTCTTATAAGGTGTCAAATAACACTGATGTGTCAGTTTCTGAAACCGTATCAGTTCTTTCGTCTTTATCTACAAAAAGACCTAGAGAAAACGAAAAAGGTACTAGGTCACCTACAACCTTTAAACTAGAGACCAAGGAGACGGAAAAGATTTTGGTCGAACTTGTAGTCCTTCAAGTACCAAGTGTATGACTACTTCGGACCTTACTTCTTAAAACTCGGAATGAATGATCGCATACTCTACTCACGTTAACATACCATCAAAATCGTAAGAAACCGTAACGGAAAGAAACCTTAATCTTACTTTTGACTGGTAAAGGTCAGGACACCGGTGACAACTCAAAAGGTTTAAATGACCCTATGACTCACGTCGTGAAAGTGTCGTAGTAGAAAGTCCCAAACTTTATCGAGTTGACCTTAAGGTAATGGAGGTGATCGAAACAAACATCACTACGAAAGATTCCGGGTAAACTGAAGTGTAAGGTCTTATAGACCGAGATCCACTTACTAGTATGGTAGTATTAAAAGACCCAGTACTTATAGAAAAAACATATAAAGAAGACACATAAGATCGGTGGAGGAGAATTATAGAAGACGAAGACAATCAAAGTATGGTAAAGACAGGAAATAACTCGGGTAGAAACGTACTTTATATGGGAACCACAGAGATTAAAAGAATTTCTCTAGAGATCAGAAGGGGGTAAGACAACAAAAGGAGATAAAGAAACGTAACTACCGACTCTTTCCGAAAGAATAGAGAAGAACGATAAAAAACCTTGAGACATAAGTCTACGAATATAGAAAGGAAAATAGGAAACCAAAAGTGAAGAGAAGAAAAGTATCGATAAACATTCAAGAGGGGTCTGTCGGTAAAACGAAAAAAACGTAAAGAAAAGGTACCTTTACCAGAACTAGGGACAGAGGACATGTAACAGTTCTCGGAGGTAGGTGTCAAGTAGTCCGTGAGATAGTCTAGATCAGGAAATTTACATAAAGAGTCAAGGTGACATATTAGTATTCTCTAAACTAATCCAGTATTGACTTACCAGATCACCAAAAGGGATGAAAAAAGTTAAATTCAGACTTAAACCGTTATTTCTCGAGTACTATACTCGGTGTTAGTCGAGGCCTAGAACAAAAACGACTGACATATCTCGAAGAGGTAGAAACCGACGTTTCTTATATTAGTTAGACTAAAGCCACAACTAGTAGATCACTACAGGTGCTCATCTCAGAAGAGAACACAACAACCTTCTCCCACAAACAGTACTGGCCACGCAAGAGAACCCGTTTGAGATAATCAGAAACGGGACGAGTAAGTCGTAAGGTTCCGGTTTCAACGGACAATGAGGTCCACAAAGAACTGAAGGATGAAAACGTAAGGTCAGGAGATATTACTTTTCCTGTAGAAAAAACCCACAATCAAGATTTTCCAGAACAACCAGAAGAATCTTGTTAAATTGAAGTCGAAGAAGTCGTAATGACCAACCCCGTATCTGAACCTAATGACAATATAATTTACCAAACGGAACCTTTACTTGTCTCTAGTATGACAGTAAATACTCTAATGTCAGGTTCATAACGTAAAGCCTGAGAAAACAACTGGTACTACCGATGAGTTAAAGAAGACTCCCTAAGGACGGGAGTCATCGTTTATATTAACAGTAGACTCAATTTAAGTGGGTAAGGTCAGGTAAAATCAAGAGACTAATGATCTTACAGCTGCAAGTGAGAACAGTAGAGGACAAACTGGTGAAAGTTAAACGGAACTAAGTACTTGGACTGTAAGGTCCAAGGATACGTAATAACGAGAAATGCCGGAACCTGGAACGAAGATAATGGTCAGTGTACGTGTCGACCCATAACAAAAACGAAACTGAGGTAGGGAAGTAAGAAAAACCTCAATAAAGAGGTGACTAGAGATCATAGTATAACCCGTGAATGACTGGACCCCTCAAGAAGAAAGTCATAAGATAGTAAAACGGAAAAGTATGACAAGTACCCCAAGAGTTCCGTTCTTATGACTTCACCAAATGGAAAGGGAAGAGGTCACTTGGTGTAAGACAGTCTAGAGAGATGGTACTGGGTGGGTAGAACCCACCGGGGTGTCCCGTACCGAATTAAAGTAATTAAATCTGTACCAACACCAGGGTCACACTAATCTGACTGATCAAAAGACACTAATGTCAAAGTCATACAGATGTGAGACTACGGGAGAACGTTGTGGATGGTAGATGAGCCCAAAGAGAATGGAACCTGCACCCCATAGAGAAGTGCAAACGAGGTCGTTTCGTGTCGGTGACGAGGAATGGAGCCTGCTCTCCATAGAGGACTGACTGGGGGGAGGACTGGAACTTGCACCTCGTCGAGGAGATCCGGGAAGACGCGGGTCCGTCGGTGGCGAGGAACCTACATCCCAACGAGGAGAGCCGACGGCGGGGACTGGAGCCGACCCCCATAGAGGAAGGTCGATGGTGGGTTCACACCCACCGACAGTACCGTGAGTTCACGACGGCTCTCCTCGATAGGGTGCAGACTCCAGTCCCCGTCTTCGGTCCTGACGTACGGGCTCCCCACCGCCGGTTCTCCTCAATGGTGAAAAGTAGTATCCCCTGACATTACGTTCTTATCTTTCTGTTCTCTATGAACATCATTATACTTTTAAACTGGAACCTCGTGTTTACGTTTTCCCGTTTCCGATTGTCTCAAAACGGTTCTTTTACGTACCCAGTACCGTCTATGACATAAGGTTGTTGTGTTCTCTGCTGAGATGTGTACCTGTAGTGGTCTAACAGTTATGGTTTTAGTCTAACTAGTACAATAAACGTCGGTTTCTACGTCTTCGAGATATGTCAGTCGTTTTTGTTCTGGTCCTCGACTGACACCGAGTCTTACACTTGAAGAATAACGGTTTAAGTCTGAATTGAACTTCTTTCATCCCTTTTGGAGATCTGGTAAGTCAATCCCTGATTTAGTTTAGGAAGTACTAATACGTCACCTTTACTGTTTAGTTAAGTTCCGTAGTCTAACCTATCTATCTCACGGACTTCTTGATACCTGTCTCCAAGTGTTGTAGTATGTCCTCCGTCTCTATTTTTTGTAGGGGTTCTTTTTCTTTACGTTATCCATTTTATCAACAGACTCCGACGGAATGTTTATCGATTCTTTTTTTCTC
This sequence comes from Capra ibex, assembly GCA_006410555.1. Taxonomy (NCBI): domain Eukaryota; kingdom Metazoa; phylum Chordata; class Mammalia; order Artiodactyla; family Bovidae; genus Capra; species Capra ibex. The sequence continues at coordinate 44,174,083 of SJYO01000647.1, forward strand.
TTCGCTTTCCGTTTCCTCTTTTCCTTTCTATATAAGTAGACTTACGTCTCAAAGTTTCTTATCGTTCCTCTCTAAAAGAATTCACTAGTTACGTTTCTTTATCCCCTTTTGTTGTTTCACCCTTTTTGATCTCTAGAGAAGTTCTTTTTATCTCTATGGTTCCTTTGTAAAATACGTTTCTACCCGTGTTTTTTTCCTGTCTTTAACATACCTAGAGTGTCTTCGTCTTCACCAATTCTTCTACACCGTTCTTATGTGTCTTCTTGATGTGCTATTTTGTAGAATTATTGGTCAATTGGTTTCACAACACTCGTGAGTGGATGTCGGTCTGTAGGACCTCACACTTCAGTACACCCGGAATCCTTCGTAGTGATGCTTGTTTCGATCACCTCCACTACCTTAAGGTTGACTTGATAAAGTCTAGGATATTCTACTACGATAATTTCACGACGTGAGTTATACGTCGTTAAATGTGTCAAGAATGAAACAGGAGAGAAGGTGTCCGGTAACCGATGTAATAGGAAGTTAAAGAATTCCAGGGAAAGACATGGTAGAATAAAGGAGTGATATTCTACCGAAAAGACTCACGTCACTAGAGAGGAGTGGAAGTCAAAGGGTGACCACAACGATTACGGAAAAAAAAAAAAAATTAACGAGAAAAGGAAAAGATGGGGTGGGAAGAAAGTACGATAGACGAAGCCTCCCTAAAAAAGAACAGGAAAATCTACAGACTTCAGAAGGGAATTACAAGTCTTACACGAGGGACTCTTGACAAAGAAAACAACTACATAAGAACTACAAAAACTCTATACTGTAGGTGTAGGAGGATAAGAAGGTAGAACTGAGGAGAAGGAGAACTCAGTAGAAAGGTTCTTCTTCGGAACAAAGGTGAGAGGTTAGATTCGTTCGGTCGTTTAAGTAATAAAGAAAGAGGGTATATAAATAATAATATTTATTAGGACATTACCCGTACCCCACGTATGTTGAAAAGTGTAGTCATAAAAACGGTCTATTTGTCGGTCGTCACTTTTACAACCTAATATAACAGTAAGGTAAAAAATAAGAAAAACTCTTTGGAGGTATAATAAAAGGGTCACCGATATTGGTCGATTTAAACATAGGATGTTGAACTGACTTTTTGAATAATTAATATAATCGAAAGACCACCTCAGATGCCAAAAGACATATATTATATAGTAGATGATTATTATTATCAAAATGAATAGGGAAAGTTTAAACTTACAAAAGAACAGATTATAGAGACTGGTCCTGAAGTTATCATACAATTGACTTTTACCCTTTTAACTCGTAGGAACAGAAAAAGACCTTGAATCTCCTTTTCGAAAGTCTAAAAGTGTAACTCCCACCATAGACACTCAAACAACATATACCGGAAAAATTACAACTCCATATAAAGGACGTAGGAATCTTATTTGGTTTGAATTAGTACCAAACATTATGAGAATTTTATAACAACTTAAGTTAAATGATTATAAAACTAATCCTATAAATTTAGGTATAAGAGTCCTAATAATCGGATATTCGAATAAAAGAACACTACGGGAACACACTAAAACTATAGTCTCATCATGACCGAAGGATTTCACTCAGACTTTCACGAAAGAAAGAAACACAGAAAACTTTCACAAACTTTTCCTGAGATAACTAAGAGACTTGTAAACTATCTTAAGAGGTCACTCCTAGAGACTATTGTTTGAAGATATACAACTCTCCAAAGACTACTGACTAAATTAGAGGAATGACAATTAGTCAGACAAGTCTAAAAGAAAAAGAAGTACTAAGTGTGAATCTACCAATATACAAAGATCCTAACGTAGATAAATAAAGTCAAACAGGTTGCACAAGTATCAGATAATCCAGGAAACATAAATACACTATGTTAACATTAGAGAAAAGAAAGTCAAGACTCAAATAAATAAACTAACTCAAGAGAGAGAAAAGACTCAGAGTAATTTCACAAAAACTGTAAAACTATAAAAGTCCCTTGGTCTAGATTCAAGGTAACTAGAAAAGATAATAGAAAAAGTAACATAAAGAAAATAAAAAAGGAGGTAAAAATCAATAAAGGAAGAAATATGACTGAAACCCGAAACATATAAGTAGAAAAAAGATTAAGAAACTCCATATCTCAACCGAACAATAAACTCTAAAAGGAAGAAAGAACTTCATCAATAAATAACGTCCTTCAAAGGAGAATTAACCACAAAAAGTAAAATTAAACAGAGTTTCATAGAAAATTTAAAGAGAAAAGTAAACAAGTAACTCGACACGTCATCGTAATACGAATTAGAAATGTATAACTGTAAAGTCCAAAGAAGAACATAAACTAAAGATCAAAGTATCTCGATAGCAACCTTTTCTAAGAATTACACTAGAATTTGAAAATTTAAACGATTTTGTAAAAAAACCGTATTGACACTAGATAGGACCTATTAGAATGTACAGTAAACCTTCTTACATATAAGACAACGAAAACCTATCTTGTAATACACATACAGTTAATTGAAATAGATAAGATTGTACATCAGTTCCGATACCAAAAAGGTCATCAGTACATACCTACACTTTCAACCTGACACTTCTTTCTACTTGTGGCTTATTAACTACGAAAACTTTACACCACAACCTCTTCTGAGAACTCTCAGGGTACCTGACGTTCCTCTAGGTTGGACAGGTAAGATTTCCTCTAGTCAGGACCCACAAGAAACCTTCCTTACTACGATTTCGACTTTGAGGTCATGAAACCGGTGGAGTACACTTCTCAACTGCGTAACCTTTTCAGAGACTACGATCCTCTCTAACCCCTGTCCTCCTTTTCCCCTACTGTCTCCTACTCTACCGACCTACCGTAGTGACTGTGCTACCTGCACCCAAACCGACTTGCGGCCCTCAACCACTACCTGTCCCTCCGGACCGCACGACGTTAAGTACACTGACGTTCCTCAGTCTGTGTTGACTCGTTGACTTGACTTGACTGGACTAAGATTGTACAGTTTCTTATAAGTTTGATGACGTGTCAACATGAGTAGAGTGTACGATCATTTCATTACGAGTTCTAAGAGGTTCGGTCCGAAGTTGTTATGTACTTGGTACTTGAGGATCTACAATCTCGACCAAACTCTTTTCCGTCTCCTTGTTCTCTAGTTTAACGGTTGTCAAGTCCCTTCAAAAGTCTTAAAAAAAAAAAAGACTCATTCAAAAGACGGGGAAAGTGAGCGAGAGAGAGAGAAAAGCAAGATTCTGAAGACATTACGTTTACAATCAAGTGAACAACGAGATATTCAGAGAACGACGACGACGACGATACAGCGAAGTCAGGACAGACTGAAACACACTGGGGTATCTGCCGTCGGGTAGTCCGAGGTGGTAGGGACCCTAAGAGGTCCGTTCTTGTGTCCTCACCCAACGGTAAAGGAAGAGGTTACGTAGTTTCACTTTTCACTTTCACTTCCGCAAATCAGCACAGGTTGAGAATCGCTGGGGTACCTGACGTCGGATGGTCCAAGGAGACGGGTGTCCTAAAAGGTCCGTTCTCATGACCTCACCCAACGGTCACGGAAGAGGTTATTCAGAGAATTCAATGGAAATAATTTTTTTGTTTGTTTGTTTGTTTTTTTTGAGTAAAGAAAAATAAAACGATGACATTAACCCACTCAAGACGGGACGAAAAAGTAAGTGACTAGTAAAGAGAACCAAATAGATCAGACGAAAACTGGGAAAAACACATATAAAGTCAAGTAATTAACATAATAAATCGAGACACCGAAGACAGACGATAAAAGAACTAAAATAAGAGAAACAATTTTAAAAGTGACGAAAACAGATGGTTATAAACTCATAGAAACACTGATATGAAAATAGAAATAGTCCATTTAATGAATAGAGGTAAAGTTATTCCGGAAAAAAGGGGACTCCGAAATAGAACAAGAAAGTAAACGTAGTATATGGAGAAAGAAATAAAAAGAACTGAGGGACACAAACAAAAAGAAATATAAAGAACTGAGGGACACAAACAAAGATACGTAATTTACTTTGTTGTCTCGAACATCTTGACCAGGATACATTTTCTGTTTTGAAGAGTAAGTTGAGACGTGATCGATAACCAACAGAGAGTTTGGATACACTAACAGGTTTGTCGGATAAAATAAAATTATTGATGGTCATTAATTCCCATACGAATTCTATCAGTCACATGTTTCCCATCCTAGAGTCAATCACTGATCTAAATCTAATTAACCTTTGATCTAGGGGTCTGTCGTAGAAAATCTCTTACGTTTATAGATTATGGGGGACCCAACGTCAGTGACTTTGACCCCGTTGTCTGTTTACACCTTCGAGGAAATATGTTCTGTGGTGAGTCGACATGATTCCCTCTCGTCCTGGTGTTTCTGTAGTAAGAGAACGAACACATGAACTTCCTGTGGAAGTATCGGAAGACTACACACCATCTGGACTTCGGACGGGAAGTCCAGATTTAAGGTCCTCTTCATTCAGTAAGAGAAAGTATCTTTCCGACCCTCCTACAATGTCACGGGACCCCACTGTCTATCGGTTCTTGAGAGAGAGGTTAACAATCTCAGGAGACCCTAGGTTCTAGTGTCCCTGGGGACCGGTTATCTCGGTCCGTTAGTTCCCCTTACAGGACCCTTCTTCGATATTTTTTGGTACATGGTCTGTATTTTGGATCCCGAGGTCTATACATATGGTCACAGGACATTCTCTAGGACCGTATTCTCATATCCTATCCCTTTTGTTTTTCACGTACGGAGAGGAGACTCCAGAGTCCTTCAAACAAAACAAAACATATATAAGTTATAAATTAACTTAAGTTAAAAACCATTAATTTTAAAAGAGAAGACGATTCATATATTTACATAACTAATACAGACGAAAATAAAGATACTTCTGTTGAGTTCCAAATCCCTCCGTCAAGAAGTTTCATTGATAAGGAAGGATGACGGTTTCGTATAACTCTACTAAGACAAAATAAAAAGTATCATTTTTACTTAAAATTAGAAATAAAAATATTTTATGTATAACAACACCGAAGTTTACTGTTACCGTACATCATCTTTATCACTTTTATAATTATTATTGTTGTTACACTTAGTCACCTTCAATAATATTTACAATGAAAATAACTAATCCTTCTTCTCACCTAACTTGCTAAATAACATAAACGTCTGTCTTGGAACGATAGTCCAAATAAGTGTAACGACAAAAACAAGTCAGTGATTTAGCACAACTGAAAAACTCTGGGGCACCTAACGTCGTACGGTCCGAAGAAACAGGAAGTGATAGAGGACCTCAAACGAGTTAAATACAGATAACTCAACCACTAATATAGATTAGTTTAGTAGGAGACGGTGGGGGAAGAGGAAAACGGTAGTTACAAAGGATTATTGTAATTCTTTAACACTAGTCTAGTAGTTTAGAGAATTCACTTAAAACTTTTACTTTTACAAACGGAAACGGAGTTATTGTTATTATTTTTGTCTGTGTCAAGAGTTGGTGCCCACACTTTCTGAAAGATGACTTCATCAAAACCAAATCGATTATTCTTACTAAAAGTAACCTATTCATTAGAAAAAAAAAAAAAAGGTAAAGATGGTGTATTTGATGTAAATACACCTATGTTTCACATACGTAACACAATCTTCGTCGAAGTAAAACAGATTATCAGTATGATTAAGATGAAACCGTTACAACTAAATTAACTTTTTCATCTTTTCCCACCGTAACATCCTTGTCACCACATAAGACGATACTCGTGTAGGATTGTTTACTATCTAACAAAATTTAACCTTTCTCGTAGTTATTTGTTATTAAGGTAGTTGTAATTGATTTAAAACGAAAAGAATAACAATTAAAAATTAAACACGAAAGATAAAGGTATCGATGTACCTTTCAAATTTTATTAAAAATATCTCTCAAGTCCAGTCTCCTCTTATTCCGATCACGATACTTACAACATAATATCTGTTAGTTATGATTATTTATATGTATAATCGAGTCACTTAGACGTTCTTACTAATAATAAAATAAGGGACTGTTATAGACCTTTTCAATGAGAGATGTCGTACTTTAAAATACAACAATTATATAATCGGAAGTATAATGGTTTGTTTGTTGAAAGATTATAGGTTTTTGATGAATTTTACTGTTATACTACCCAATCTACCGATCACGGGATCTTTCGACACAAGGTAATTTAAGTAAGAGAATTAAAAAAAAAGTAAAACCTAACCTGCTTAAAGAAAATATTGTACTAAAACGAAACGACAATTACGGAAATATAAAATTATATAAACTATTAAAAAATTAATTGTTTATGAACCTCTGTTACGATAATTCTGTCTGTTCCTGAGAACCGAATTAAATGTCATACTGATTATGTCTCCTTTTATTAAATCTTTTAGTCTTTTTTTTACTGAAATTAAATGGGTTTTTCTTTTCCCTCTAAAATATATAGAATCCAAATAGGTACTTTGCAAACGTACACACATCTACAATCCTTCATCGTCCATATGATTTAAGAGTTTTACCAAAACAATATTTTACAATTAACGGAAGTAAAGGGAGAACGTATTCCATAATAGAAATTTACTAAAATATTTTAGAGTATAAATAACGATATATCCTGTATCTATTGATTTTAATTTAGTATTCTTTAAAATGAATATGACGTTAAAGAAAAAATTAACTAATTAAATAAATAAAATGAAATGTTATAACATAACCAAAACGGTACGTAACTGAACTTAGACGGTACTCATATGTACATAAGAGGTAGGACTTGGGGGGAGGGTGGGGCGAAGGGTATGGTAGGGAGACCCAGTAGGATCACGTGGTCGGGGCTCGTGGGAAATAGTACGTAGTTTGGACCTGACCGTTAAGTAAAGTGTATACTATAATATGTACAAAGTTAAGGTAAGAGGGTTTAGTAGGGTGGGAGAGGGAGAGGGTGTCTCAGGTTTTATGACAAGTTATGTAGACGTAGAGCAAACGACAGAGTGTCCCAATAACAATGGAAGAAAAATTTTAGGTACATATATACAATGATATGACATAACTACAAAAAGAAAGACCGAATGAAGTGAGACATATTATCCGAGTTCAAAGTAGGTGGAGTAATCTTGACTAAGTTTACATAAGAAAAATTACAGACTCATTACGAGGTAACACATATGCATGGTGTCGAAAGAATAGGTAATAAGACGACTACCTGTAGATCCAACGAAGGTATAGGACCGATAATATTTGTCATAACACTACTTGTAACGTCATGTGTACAGAGAAAGTTAAGACCAAAGGAGGTACACATATGGGTCGTCACCCTAACGACCCAGTATTCCGTCAAGATATAGGTCAAACAAACAAAAAAAAAATTGAAAAATAAAAATGAAATAAAATGAAATATTATGACATAACTTAGAGGTGTGACAAGAGGTATCACCGACATGATCAAACGTAAGGATGGTCGTCACATTCTTACAAGGGAAAAGAGGTGTGGGAGAGGTCGTAAATAACGAACATCTGAAAACCTAGTGTCGGTAAGACTGACCACACTTCACCATGGAGTGACACCAGAACTAAACGTAAAGAGACTGTTATTTACTACAACTCGTAGAAAAGTACACAAACAATCGGTACACATACAGAAGAAACCTCTTTACAGATAAATCGAGAAACCGGGTAAAAAACTAACCCAGTAAATAAAAAGACCTTAACTCGACGTATTGAACGAACATATAAAAACTCTAATCAACAAACGGTCAACGAAGTAAACGATAATAAAAGAGGGTAAGTCTTCCGACAGAAAAGTGGGACGAATATCAAAGGAAACAACACGTCTTCGAAAATTAAAATTAATCCAGAGTAAACAACTAAAAACCAGAATAAAGGTTATAAGACCCTCCACCCAGTATCTCCTAGGACGAAACTAAATACAGTCTCTCACAAAAAGGATACAAGAGAAGGTCCTCAAAATATTAAAGACCAGAATGCAAATCTAGAAATTAAGTAAAACTCAAAGGAAAACACATACCACAATCTTTCACAAGATCAAAGTAAGAAAACGTTCACCAACTGGTCAAAAGGGTCGTGGTGAATAATTTCTCTAACAGAAAGTAGGTAACATATAAGAACAGAGGAAACAACTTCGATTCCACAAGTATCCACACACCTAAATAGAGACCCGAAAGATAAAACAAGGTAACTAGATATACAGACAGAAACACGGTCATGGTATGACAGAACTACTGACACCGAAACATCATCTCGGACTTCAGTCCGTCCAATTAAGGACGTCAAGGTAAGAAGTAAGAGTACTAACGAAACCGATAAGCTCCAAAATTAAAGTGTTAAACATACCTTTATGTCTTCGAAAATTAAAACTAATTCAGGGTAAACAAATAAAAACGAAAATAAAGGTTATAAAACCCTCCACACAGTATCTCCTAGGACAACACCAAATACAACCTCTCACAAAACGGATACAAAAGGAGATCCTCAAATTATCAAAGACCAGAATGTAAATCTAGAAATTAGGTAAAACTCAATTAAAAACACACACCACAATCCAGAGACACCCTCTCCCACCCTACTAAACCTATTTACCGTAACTTTGTATATATTATCGTATATTCTTAGTTTAGCGGTCAGGTCCAAGTTACGTCCTATATCCTACTGACCCAGACCACGTGACCCTGCTGGGTCTCCCTACCATGCCGTTTCCTCCACCCTCCCTCCAAGTCCTACCCCTTGTGCACATGTGGACACCGTCTAAGTACAACTACATACCGTTTTGGTTATGTTATAACATTTCATTAATTGGAGGTTAATTTTATTTATTTAAATTTAAATTTTTTTAACAAGATCAAAGTAAGAAAATGTTCTCCAACTGGTCAAAAGGGTCGTGGTGCACAATTTCTCTAACAGAAAAGAGGTATCATATAAGAACGGAGAAAACAGTTTCTATTCAACAGGTATCCACACACCTAAATAGAGACCCGAAAGACAAAACAAGGTAACTAGATATAAAGACAGAAACACGGTCATGGTTTGACAGAACTACTGACATCGAAACATCATCTCTGATTACAGTCCGTCCAACTAAGGAGGTCAAGGTAGGAAGAAAGAGTTCTAACGAAACCGATCAGTTCCAAAAAAAAACATAAAGGTATGTATATCACTTTAATAAACAAGACGAAGAGACTTTTTATGGTAACCATCGAACTATCCCTAACGTAACTTAGATATCTAACGAAGAACAGAACGCACATGTTGTGAGGCTCGGGGTCCTCTTCAAGGGATGTAGATCGGAGTTCCGGGCCATGAAGAACAACGGAGAGGTGTGTGTCTGAAACACATACGGTACCCCCGGTTAGAAGTACAACTGTCACCCCGCAGGGTCGAGTATGAAGGCAGAGAACACCATCCTAAAAGAGAATGGGGACCAGAATACCGTGAACACGGACAACAGGGTTCTCTAAAGGTAGCGAACCGTGACCGACCTTTCTCGAAGTTAAAGAAACACAGAGTAGTTGCATCAGAAGGGACCACCGAGTCGACTATTTCTTAGACGGATGTTACAACCTCTGGACGAAAACTAGGGTCCTAACGCTTCTAGGGGACCTCTTCCTTTATCGATAGGTGAAGTCGTAAGACCGGACTTCTTAAGGTACCCCAGTGTTTCTCAGTCTGTACTAACTCGTCGAAAGTGAATAGTGACTTTATATTAGTGTCGGAAGGGACCACTGAGGGTCCATTTCTTAGGCGAACGTTAAGTCCTCTGGCCTCAAGCTAGGGACCCAGTCCTTCTATGGGACCTCCTCCCTCCTGTACTGTTGGATGTGGTCATGAGAACGGGTCTCTTAGGGTACCTGTCTCCTCGGACCGTCCGATGTCAGGTATCCCAGCCTGGCTCAGTCTGTGTTGACTGCGTTGATTCGTCGTCGTTGTTATTTCATATTAGTGTGTATTTTCTTCGTATTTAATTTACTCTTAAAATATTATCGTTAAATATTACGGAAGAAACATTAAAAATAACTTAGTTATCAAAATTTTATTAACATTACAAAAATATGATAAATTAATATATAATATTAAATTTACAAGTCTATTTATTAAATAAAGTTTTATTTTCTGTATCGTAATTTTTTTCTATATCGTGAATTATCTAATTTTATTTCTCCTTTAATCTACTTTGATTAAAATATTGAGACTAATAGTATCATTAAAAATATCTGTCTTTACCATCTTTACTGTCTATAAATACCATTATTTAATCTAAACTTCTATGTAAAAAGAGTCATTACGGTCAACTCATTGTCTATAAAAATTTATAGAATCGAGAATGAAATAAGTAATAAACGACACTATCGTTACCTACTTCTTTTCGTGAGTATGGGTTCACTTAGTAGAAAATGTGTACCAGGTAGAAAGTTATGATCTTTTAGACCCCCTGAGTACTTCTTTTCATAATTTGTGGAAGTCACTTTAATTTTTTTTTTTTTTCTTTGTGACATTAATGATTTGAATTACGCCTATTTCTTTTGTCATCGTATTTACTTACCAAAGATATCAGAAAAAAAAAAAAAATTTAAAATTTTAGAAATTAAGAATGTACGCAAGGGTTTGTACTTGGGGGGAGGGTGGAGGGAGGGGTGTTGTAGAGAGACCCAGTAGGGGTACGTGGTCGGGGTTCAGAAGTAGAAGACAGATGACTGTCGTTTACAAGATTACCAACCCATTCGTGGAATGTCTCCAGTTCTTTGTAATATGGAGGACATGAAGTAGATTTCAACCATGTCGCGGTATTACACGATTTTAAATTAAAAGAGAAACAAGACGAAGTGTACAAGGAAACGAGGAAAGTTCATTACAGAGTTTATTTGAAGAAAGTCATGTCGGTCACGGTGTCTTAGGTAGAGACAAGTTGGATTCCTACTTTATCTACGTAATCACCGTTCGTGTTTCTTTTAACTTTGTTGATAGATTTTTGAAAAGTTAAGACTATAGACAAGTGGGGTCACAGTGAAATCAAGTAGAAAACATACACAGTAATTATAAAAGTACCTAGGACTACCGACACAAAGTACCTTTCCGGTTTAATAAGGTGACCATAAATTGTTTAAATTTCATTACATTTGTCTCAGACACTTACTGAACGTAATGTAAATCTTCACTTACATAAATGGTTTTAAATTAGTGACTATAGTGATTTCGAATGAAACAAAACAACAATTAGAAACAAAAGTCATTTGACAAAGGTGAGACCTGTTAAAGTTCAAACGGAAAAATTAAAAAAAAAAGTTGTTTCGTCCGAAATAAAAAAAATTAAAAAAAAAAAAAAATGATATAAAATGAAATGTTATGACATAACCAAAATGGTATGTAACTGTACTTAGGTGGTGCCCACATGTACGCTAGGGTTTGTACTTGGGGGGAGGGTGGAGGGAGGGGTGTTGTAGGGAGACCCAGTAGGGGCACGTGGTCGGGGTTCGTACGACATAGGACGTAGTCTGTATCTGACCACTAAGCTAAGAATGTACTAGAGTTTTCATACACGATAAAACTTTACACAAATTGAAAAAGACCATATACGTCGTAAAGATTAGTATCACAATGTCATTCTCCTTGGGGTTAGTTATGTTTCGCTAAAACATAGGAGTTAAAATTTAACTAAGAACATCACTAAGAGGTAAGTATCTTTTATCACACGATAGACGAAACGACTTTGAACATAAACTACCAAAAATTTAAAATTTAGTCACTAACTCGACATACGATTCAGTGAAGTCAGCAGAGGTTGAGAAACATTGGGACACCTGACATAGGACTGTCAAAGGAGATAGGTACCCTAAAAGGTCCGTTCTTATGACCTCACCCACCGGTACGGGAGGAGGTCCCTTAGAAGGGTTGGATCCCTAGTTTGGGTGTAAAGGACACAGATGACGTAACCGACCGTCTAAGAAATGGATGACTCGCTGGACTCTTCGGGTTGGATACTAAGTCCAATTATCAGGATCGTGGAACACCAGTCAGTTATATACAAGACAAAACAAGGGATTATTCGGATCGTCGCAATCGTGACCCCGTTCTGTCGACTTATATATAAGAATGAAGTCATGTGTTATACAAACACACACACACACACACACACCACACACACACACACACACACACACACACACCAACTTTAATCTCCCGGTAACATCGGAGAGACGTAACTAGACACAAGAGGTTTACAAAGGTAGGAACGATTGAGGTATATGAACGAGAACCTGGTTGTTCCTGTCTCCCCTGACACTATTCTCCAACCCAATTATGAAACCTAATTATCTAAGATAAGTGTAAAACATATGTAGGACATGGTCACGATATCCTGTTTGTGATCATGTAGTTTGAGAATACTGAGGTGAAAAGACAAATACGTCGTGGGTTTTTACAAACAACGGGATTGCATTTCTTTCTCACTCAGATTTAAGTGAATTCACATACATCCACTACAACTTTTAAAAGTCTGTTATGGTACTTTCGTTGCTAACAGTCCTAATCACTCCCCTATCGAGGAGAGGACCTTTTCTATATAAGACACCATTCTTCGTCTTGTTTCGAACTAGTTATATTTCACAGTGCTCGTCTGGTTCAGATCCAGGACTCGAGGAATGAAAAGGAATACGAAAAGATTTTTTTAACTAAAGTGTCTGAAATTCCTTTTTTTTTACGTCTTCCCGAAAGGTGTAGGTTCTCTTCAAAACATCAACGAGGTCACGGTTTGTGGGTTCGAGTCTAAGGATCATTTGACGTCGTGAACCTTCAGTCAAGGTCTCCATACACATGTGTGAGGGAGGTGAGACGAAACTAAGACTACACAAAGTCTCCAAGACACGAGTCAAAGATAAAGGTTCGTGACTATCTTATAAAATATTTAGATATTTTTACTTTGTCTCCATTTGAGTAGTTTTTTTTTAATTCTGAATTGTAAGTGAATGATGTTTATATCAGAAAGGTACAATAACTTAATAAACTGCTCTTATCTTTATAGAAGTGAGAGAGGTAAGAGAACAGATCAGATATTTTCTTTAAAAGGAAAATCTATAATAGTTCATATGAAAGCGATTTTGTTATACTTCCTGTCTTTCCCTTTCACTGTTGTAGATATTCTAGTTTAAGAATACAAGGGGTAAAGGAAACCTTTTAAATAATAGTCCATTGTCTTTTGAATCGGTAAATAAACTTATTTCGTTAATTATATTTTCATCTCTAATATGAAAGATTATTCTAAATCCATACTAGATTCTTTGTAGTGAATACATATGAGACGGTATAGGTGAGGGGTTAGTGTGTATGTACTACATTTGTCGTTTTGTGAAACACAAGTTCCTAGGTACCTTGGTATACAAGACAACTTCCTATGATAGTTATAATCATTATATTATGGTTTACAAACACTATATTAGTATAAATCTTCCACAACGTCAGTTCTAAGATAACTCGTTAGTAAAGATACAACGACTGATACATCTCAATCTACTTATATAAACAAGGTTTACTTTCAGGTGTTCCCCAACTTTCGTCTACTACTAAAGTCTCTTTCCATTCCAAAAAGATCGATCAATAGATGTCTCCCGTACGTCTTCTACTTCAACCACTCCAGTCGGTTGTGGTCTGTTTTTTTGGGACATTACGGTACACCTTTAGTAACTTAAAATCCATATGTTATACAGTCGTCTTCGAACAGTCATCACTGACCATATTAGTCCTTAAAAAAAAAAAAATTGTCCTTCGATTTTCACCGTTGTTATGTATGAGATAAACACGGTAAATAATTGAAACGTAGGTATACAACATTTAAACCTACGGTAAGGCACGACTACGGTGTTCATAACATAAGTCACCAATCGGTGAAATATTTAGGATTACACAAACGAAGAGCCAGACCGACGAACTACTTGTCGTATTACGTAAACAGATTTCATTTCGGAAGGTTTAGGATGGAAGTTCCGGTTTGACGGAACACACGATGGAAGGAAGGTTCCCGTCCTCTGTCGGAGAGATCTCAGGAGACTTACAGAAGTCGTCCAAAACGCCGGAAAGAAATGAGATTAAAAAAAGAGGAGACCGAAGTCGTGTGAACAGTAACGACAGACCATAGGACAACGATAGAGGAGATGTCTGTCATTACCGACACGTTCCACTGGAAGGGATTTAACTATAGGGTGGAGGTGTAAAATAGAGTCTTGGTCAGTAAGTCGTAACGAGGAACGGTTGACCCTAAGTGATCATGAACGAAAAAGTAGTAACCGATCATCGTAGTACTCAGAGTCTTCGTTTAGACTGGTATAGATGACCCAGTTTTCACTGACATGACTTACTTTAGGGGAGTGGTCGAGTGATCAACAAAAGTGAAAAATGAAAAGAGGGTGTCGGGATAAGGTTAAGTTGTCCAAGGACAGATCCAAAATGAATAGGAACTTCTATACATGTACGATTCACTAAACATTTTATGTCAAGAGACCACAGAGTCTACCATTTATTAGAGAGACGTCACGTCCAGTGGACACAAGTTAGGGACCTAGCCCTTCTAGGGGACCTCTTCCCTTACCGATGGGTGAGGTCGTAAGAACGAACCTCTTAGGGTACCTGTCTTCTCGCACCGCCGGTACCTCAGAGTTTCTCAACCTTTGTATGAAGGTAGAAATTGCTACAGAACAGTTCTTGGAAAGCAACACAAAAAAACGAAATCAGCGGTATGTGAGTTCTGTCAAATTAAGGAGTACTTAAGACCTGATGACTCGGAAGAACCCTTATCCGTAAAAGAAAAAGTGACCACTTTTAAAAGTTGTCTGTTTAAGGTCCATCAGACTTGTAACATAAAGACCCCTTTTTGTATTGTTTACGGTATTTAATACCATCTTATCAATTTTATTACTTAAGAGTAGAATACTGTAGTAGTCGTAGGTACCGGGGTCTTTGACTTTAGTCTGTCAAGAACCACAAAATCTTCTGAGAGTCCGGGATCTAACAAAGTCCCCGTCATTTGTCTTTCAACGAGAGTCGTGTCTTGGACCACGTATGAGTGACCGTTTGTATGATAGGAACAAAGATTTAGACTTTAACATATGTGCCCTTCAGGTAACAGTTAACACATAAAGGGGAAACACCTAGGTCGAGATCTCCGTATATCATTAAAAGATAACGACAAGTAAACAAACGAACGAATAAGAACGAAATTTTTTTTTTAAGTCCCTAAAAGGACTTTACGTAGAGTGAAACCGAGAAAAGAGAATTCAAGTCTTATCCTAATCCATTTGTAAATATAAGACGTAGGACGTTTTTCAAAAGAAGATAATCAAGTAAATAAAAAGAAAAAATACAAAACAAAAGAGGAACACATTAAGAATGATAATGCATAGTCGAAAGGACCTAGATAAAAGGTACAGAGACTATAAAGGAAGTACTAGAAATAGATAAGTACATGAAACGAAACATAAATTAGAAAGACATGTTTTAAAGACTAAAGTCAGTAGAGAAGAATTAAATTTGATGAAATAAAAACAGAACGAAACTCAAGGGGATCTGCTCCTGTTACATCTTTTTAACTCAATACACTTCAAATAAACCTTTCTTTAGAGACCTTTGGAACCATATCCTCATTCCTTCGTTTTATTCTTTGCATTCCTTTGGGTACATTACACGTAAGAGTTTGTCCGATTTCTGTATGGAAGTGGACACGTGTCTCGTCAACGAAACACGTTGACTATTCGAAAGAAACTTCGTCGACTTCAAATCGTCAACTTGAATTCGTTTGTTTGGATACCCCGTTGTTACCGACCGCGGTGTAGATTCACACCTCTTCCGACCCAACAAATATTCGACCGAGAGAGGTTAGTGATCAACTGTTGACTAGGCATCTCTTAACTCAGGACCGCATAGAAGGGACCAGACACGAATTCATCCCGATAGGGCGTTCCGGTCTGGTTCGGAGGTCGTTCTTTTATTTATTTACGACCAATGTACTTCTATTACTTCGGTTACTTACACCCATCTCATACGTGTCGTAGACAATGTTTCTCATAACCACCTTAAATATGTTATTCTTTTAGAAGAGGGTCGGGTCTTAGCACAGATTTTGTTTGTTTGTTTGTTTGTTTGTTTTTGTTGTTGGTTTTTTTTTTTTTTGGAAAAACATCTCTTCTTCTACTAAAATAATAATAATTCGTAATCTAGACTTACACTACCCGTAGTACCTGGTAAGTAGTTCTCTGCTCTTCTGGTCCTCTCTAGAGTAGGAAAATATCGGTTCGTTTATGTTTGGTAACGTATAAAAAAGAGTTAGATTTTTTGTTCATTAGGGGTTCATTCTCCAGAACTATCTTGTGTCTCTCGTAGGATTGAAACGTACTAATAACCAATCGATTAACCCAAGTAGGTCCTTTTTTGTTTGAAGAACATAGAAATACTGTCCTTCATCAAAACGTTGGGCCTCGTTCCGGGGATGGTTTCAATCAAAAAATGGTAGGGGAGTGTCTTTGATCTTCTGTCTACGAACAGAGGTACGGACGTAAATTTTCCGCGGAGATATAGGAACTCTTTCTGTAGGGATCTAGTATTTCGACTGTTTCCGGATTGAATATAGAAGGTTTCCTAAATATATGAAAAGAAAAAAAAATTAAAAAAAATTAAAAAATTTAAAATTTTAGAAATTAAGAATGTACGCAAGGGTTTGTACTTGGGGGGAGGGTGGAGGGAGGGGGGTTGTAGAGAGACCCAGTAGGGGTACATGGTCGGGGTTCGTACGACGTGGGATGCAGTCTGTACCTGACCGCTAAGTTTCTCTGCTCTTTCATGAATGTTAGTCTTCAAAAGATTTAATTTCCGTGACCCTCCCCTTTTTTTTACGAGGTTCTTTTTCCTCACTCCCATTAGGAGAAGGGATTAAAAGTTGTCTTCTTTGATTCAGAGAATAAAAATAAACATTAACAAAAATTTAACCTTTAGTTCAGAAAAATTTTGGTACTTTACAAACACGGACGTAAAATAGAGTTGTCGACTGACTTTACACAAATAAGTTCACAAAGGGAAGGACGTTAAGTCAACTGAACATCAGTTACACAAGTCTACAGACGGACTGAAAGGACAGACACCGACCCTCATAATATACAGTAAAAAATAAACAGTCGAATCTATACCAATAACTTTAACTTATTAAATACTTCAGGAAATTTATCATTCCCCTTTTGTCTCCAGGGACACCCTGTGACTAGGGATCCAAAGGTTTTTGGGACCGAAAGGCTCTAAAGACGGTTGGAGTTTCGTTTCGTACACTTTGGATGAAGAACCAATGAAGAGTCGACGACTCAAGTCCCTCTTAGTAATGTGGTTATGTCCCTCTAAGGACTCAACCCTTCTAGGGGAACTCCACCTGAACCGTTGGGTGACTTCAAAATAACAGACCTCTTAGGGTACCTGTCTTTTGGGACCGACCGGTACCAGGTATCCCAATTTTTCTCAGTCTGTGTTGACTTCACTGAACCGTACGTTCGTGTGAGAAAGAGGTGTTTCAAGTTTAGGAACTAGGGTCCGAGAAAGACCCTAGATGAGGGGAGAAAGAGACGGAGTGGTGACCGGAGGTTGTGTTCACGAAAGTGTAGGTGTAATGTCAAAGGAGATAAATTGGGTTTGTTTCGGACACCCACCTAATCCTTTTCGTCTGCGATCTCTTGATGTAAAACCATTAACACCGGGGTCAAGCAAGATAAAGGTGTTCTATTTATAAAAACTCATAGAATGAATTATTCGTTTTCTGAAAATTTAATTTACAGAAAGTAAAAAATTAAGTTCTCAAACTGGACACTAGTTTGGAAGGACATCCAAAGTAATGTAGTTCTAACTACCGGATTTACGTTTCCTTTAGGTTTTTTCTCCCTTATACACATATACATACCGATTAAGAGAAACGACATGTTGTCTTTGATTGTGTTCTAACACAAAACTGATATAAAGTTATTTTTAATATTATTTTATTAACTACCGGAAAAAAAGACGAATTTATTACATTACTGGGAACACAACATAGCTCTATGAGAAGTAACAAAACCTATTTTGTAAAAGTCTCAAACGTTTTGGTTTGATAGGAACTACAAGGGATCTCACATACCAAACTAACAAGACTTAACTCTCAGTAAGTGAGATCATTTGGGAGTTGAGGGTTTGAGTTCGTATTTCTTAGAAAACAAACCATGAAGGATGGAGAGACTAAAGTTTAATAACTGGATAAATTTTTTATGATGGAAAACAGAGTAACTACAAAGACCGGGAAGTGAGAAGTACTTAAATCTATCATAATCCAACTCACATGTCGAGACTTTTCTATGGGAGTGTCTCGACCGGCAAACCCGGTGTCTACGATATTAGATCCTCTCAAGAACGGACAAGTCAGAGCCCCTCGTTCCGTTTCCGTTTTCTTTGACTCTAGGAGAAGTCCCCGTCGGTAACGTAGAGATGGTGTCTGTTTATACATATGTATATATACATGTGTGTGTGTGTGTGTGTATATATGTAAATATGTGTATATATGTAAACATGTTGTAGGGAAACCTCCTACGTTGAACTTACCTACTTACATGATCTTTTCTTAAAGATGTATTCACATCAATGTTTACGAAAATTTAAGTCTGTTAGGGTAAGTCAGGTTCCATATTTATTAAGTAAACAAAGATAAACTTAAAGCACCATCTCTTACGACATATATATTATCTGTAAATAATGACTTCTCTTAAACTTAATTTTCTTTCAAGAGACTCGTAATTATTATTATTATTATTATTTAGACGTCTTTTGTCATTCAATATTGAGACTCCTATTTTATACTGTTCTCATTAACGATTTCATTCTTTGTTTTATATTTTGAAAACACATGATACATAATACACAAAAGTTGTAAAGAAACAAATCGAATAAGGACAGTGACCATCTCAAAAGTCCTCTTATTAATCCTATAAACTTACGTAACGGAAAAAATCAAGTATAAACAAAAATATAACGAAACTTGGAATCTATAAATCGTATTATTATAAATCGTT
Organism: Capra ibex; assembly: GCA_006410555.1. Classification (NCBI taxonomy): domain Eukaryota; kingdom Metazoa; phylum Chordata; class Mammalia; order Artiodactyla; family Bovidae; genus Capra; species Capra ibex. Next base: position 44,193,195 of record SJYO01000647.1, read on the forward strand.
CAGTATAAACTGATTACGATAACAACAATAATAATAGTAAAATGGAAACTTTTTAATTTTCCAGTTTTGATCACTCCAGTGTAGTTTTAAATATGTGATAACTCCTCTTCTCGACGCTAAAAACGAGATCGTGGGTACTAGTCTTAGACCTGACAACTTCGATTATACTGTACACAAGAAAGTCTCAATATAGTAGGTAAACTGTACGACATACTAAGTAAACTTTCAATTTTAAGTTCTTGTATCTACACCACTAAAATTATAAAAAAGAATAAGACTTTGTACACTCGAGAAACCGAATCTCATTAAAAGTTTACATACTAGAGAATCTCTTTTCATCATGTAAATTTAATTAAATTGTTATTAATCGAAAAAGGTTATCAGTACATACCTACACTCTCGACCCGGTATTTCTTCCGACTTGTGGTTTCTGTCGCTTTCTCTGTGTCTACATACCTTGTCAGAAAACCTGAGACACCCTCTCCCTCTCCCACCCTGCTAAACCCCCTTACTGTGACTTTGTACATATTATAGTATATTCTTTACTTAGCGGTGAGGTCCAAGCTATGTGTTACGAACCCCGACCACATGACCCTACTGGGTCTCCCTACCATGGTCCTCCCTCCACCCTCCCCCCAAGTCATACCCCTTGTACACATACGGGAGCGGCTTAAGTGCAACTACACACCGTCCTGGCTATGTTATGACATTTCATTAATTGGAGGTTATTTTATTTATTTAATTTTTTTTTTTTTCTTAACTACGAGAATTGGACACCAGGAACTCTTCTGAGAACTCTCAGGGAACCTGACGTTCCTTTAGGTTGCTCAGTCAGGATTTTCTTTAGTTGGGACTTATAAGTAACCTTTCTTATTCTTTCGACTTTCTTTCGACTTTCTTTCGACTTCGAGGTCATGACACCGGTGGACGACACTGCTCCATTGAGTGACCTTTTCTGGGACTACGATCCCTTGTGTCTTCCGTCCTCCTCTTACCCTACTGTCCCCTTCTCTACCAACCTACCGTAGTGACTGAGTTACCTGTACTCAAACTTGTTCGAGTCCCTCTACCATTTCCTGTCCTTTCGGACCACATAACGTCGGGTACTCCAGTGTTTCTCAACCTGTGGTGACTCGGTGACTTGACTTGACTTCTTAAGAACGTAGGGATCTTATTTGGGTTAGACTAGTACCACATACTCGAAAGACTACAGAACCACTTAAGACAAACGATCATAAAACAATTCCTAAAAACGTAGATACAAGTAGTAACTATAACCGTACATCAAAAGAAAAAAACACAACAGAAACAGACCACAACCATAGTCCCACTACCACCTGAATTTCCTACTCAAACCTTCACAAGGAAGGGCACGTCACAAAATTCTCTCAAAATCCTATCCGTAATCGAAAAGAGATTTACTAACTATTTTAAGACACTTCAGTATACCAGGACCCTAAAACAAAACCCCCTCTAAAAACTAGTGTCGAAGTTAAAGTCACAAACATTAACCCAACAAGTATTAAAGATAAAGTTCCATGTCAGAACCTTCTAACTTGAAAAGATTCTTAGACAGGTAAAGAAGGTCCAAAAGTTAAAATAACGGTATATCAACAAGTATTCTCAGAAAACGTTAGGAAACATAAAGACACAATGGACAACATTGGAGAGGAAAAAGTAAAGATTAAAAGAACTTAACTAAGAAGAGAAAAAAAAGAACTACTCAGACAGATTTACAAACAGTGAAAAAAATAGAAGAGTTTCTTGACGGAAATCAAAATAATTAGAAATGATAACAACGAAAGTAAATTAAAAGTAAATAAATACGAGTCAAGAAATAAAAGAAAGGAAGATTAAAACTCCGAAGAACAAGAAAAAAGATGTCAACAAAATCGACATGTCAATCCAACAGATAGGCCACAAAAAGAACAAAGAACTCCATCCTAACATAACGATATTTGAAGAGAGAATATTGACGAAAACGGCGTATCCAAAACTCAACAACAGAAAAGGAAAAGTAAACAAATATCTATAAAAAAAAAGGGAAAACTAAAGAAGTCATTGTATAACCAATAAATCTTTACATAAAAAATTAGAGGTAAACAAAAATAAAAAATGTCCAAAAGAGAACATTAGTTACAGATGAAAATATCGTAACACCAATCTCTTCTACAAACTGTGTTAAGGTTAAAAGAATTTATATGACTCCAAAGTAAACACTGGGATCTACACTAGATAGGACCTCTTACAAGGTACATGTAAACTCTTCTTCCACATAAGAAGACGTAAACTTACCTTACAGGACTTCTATAGTTACTCTAGGTAGAGTAGATCATGTAGTAAATTCTGAACACAAAGAGATTAATTAAAAGACAAAACTACTAGACAAATAACCACACTCACCCCAAAATTTCAAAGGATAATAATAACAATAATGGTAATAATAATAACCCTCTTTAGAGTTATTGGAGTATATACGTCTACTGTGGTGGGAATACCGTCTTTGACTTCTTGATTTCTCGGAGAACTACGTTCACTTTCTCCTCTCACTTTTTCAACCGAATTTCGAGTTGTAAGTCTTTTGCTTTTAGTACCGTAGGCTAGGGTAGTAAAGTACCCTTTATCTACCCCTTTTTCACCTTTGTCACCGACTGAAATAAAAACTCCCGAGGTTTCAGTGACGTCTACCACTAACGTCGGTACTTTAATTTTCTGCGAATGAGGAACCTTCCTTTCAATATTGGTTGGATCTATCATAAAATTTTTCGTTTCTGTAATGAAACAGTCATTTACAGGTAAACAATTCCGATACCAAAAAGGTCATCAGCACATACCTAAACTCTCAACCTGACACTTCTTTCTACTCGCGGTTTCTTAACTACGAAAGCTTGATACCACAACTCTTCTGAGAACACTCAGGGAACCTGACGTTCCTCTAAGTTGGTCAGGTAGAATTTCCTCTAATCAGGACCCACAAGTCACCTTCCTAACTACAACTTCGCCTTCGAGGTTATGAAACCGGTTGACTAACCTTCTCGATTGAGTAAACTTTTCTGGGACTACGACCCTTTCTAATTCCAGTCCTCCTCTTCCCCCACTGTCTCCTACTCTACCAACCTACCGTAGTGATTGAGTTACCTGTACCCAAACCCATCTGAGGTCCGTTACCACTACCCGTCCCTGCGGACCGTATGACACCAAGTAACCTAACATTTGTCAGTCTGTACTGACTCACTTGACTTTACTTGACTGATAATAACACAATGACAATTAAAGAGGAAAATATAGACGACCACAAACAGAATACATAACTCCACGAGGATACAACTCCCGAATCTATAAATGTTAACGACAGAAGGAGAACCTAACTAGGGAACTAGTAATACACCAAAGGGAGAAATAGAGAACCTTAGAAGAAATAAAATTCCAGATAAAACAGACTATACTCCTAACGATGAAGTCGAAAGAAAACGAAGGATAAACGTACTTTATCTAAAAAGGTAGGAAAGTGAAAATCAGATATAGACAGAAATCCAAACTTCACCCAAAGAACGTCTGTAGTATACATACCCAGAACAAAAACATAGGTAAGACGATCGGACACAGAAAACCAACCTCGTAAATTAGGTAAATGTAAATTTCATTAATAACTATATATACAAGGATAACGGTAAAAGAATCAACAAAACACAACTAAAACGCCTACAAAAAGATTGAGAACATAAAGAACTGATATATGTAGGGAAATTGTAAACAACATTTTAACCAAACGATTATGTCTTAACAGAATTAAAAACGAACAGACTTTTCGAAAAATAAAGAGATAGTTAAAACTTACTCTAAGAACGACCCATGTCATTAGAAACAACACGTAAAGGGGGTATGAAATTTATATGGGACGGTAAGAGAAGACCGGACGTCTCAAGGACGACTTTCTAGTCGACACTTTGTATACTCCAAAAGGATCATAAAATGAACAACGAAAAGGGAACTAATAAAATTATAAGAAAGAAACACAAATCAGAAATAATCAAACTAATTATACCCAGAACCGTATAAAGACGAACCCAAATTGGACATACCCTGAAAAACAGGGAGAACTTGAACTAACTGATAAAGGAAAGGGTACGACCCCTTTAAAAGTTGATATTAGAGAAGTTTTTAAAAAGTATGTGATAGAAAGAGAGAATAAGAAGACCTTAGGGATATTAAACTTAAAACCACACAGACTAAAACAAGGTCTGCAGAGACTCTGATAGGAGTCAAGAAAAGTGAGAAAAATGAAATAAGACGAGAAGTCTTCAATAAAGGTGGTAAAATAGAAGGTCAAGTGACTAAGCAGGAAGACGAAGTCTTTAAGACGATAACTAAGGAAGATCTACGATTCAACGAAGTCAGCACAGGTTAAGACACACTGGGGTCTTTACCGTCGGGTCATCCGAGGGGGTAGGGACCCTAAGAGGTCCGTTCTTGTGACCTCACCCAACGGTAAAGGAAGAGGTTACGTACTTTCACTTTCACTTCAGTGAGTCAGCACAGGTTGGGAGTCGTTGAGATACCTGACGTCGGAAGGTCCGAGGAGACAGGTACCCTAAAAGGTCTGTTCTCATGACCTCACCCCACGGTAACGGAAGAGGCTAAGAGAGAGACTAACGCAGATCTCATAAAAATTAAAGACATTAACAAAACAAACAGAAAAATACAAAGTCAAGTCAAGTCTCCGAGTCAACACAAACTGAGAAACACTGGAGTACTCACTTAAGACCTTCTACCACTACCTGTCCTTCCGGACCGTTCGACGCTAAGTACCCTAGTGTTTCTCAGCCTGTACTGACTCGCTGACTTGACTTGACTTGACTTAACTTAACTCCGGAGGGACAGTTAGTGGTTGAGGGCCTCAGATGGGTTTGAGTACAGGTAGCTCAACCACTACGGTAGGTCGGTAGAGTAGGAGACAGCAGGGGAAGAGGAGGACAGGAGTTAGGGAGGTTCGTAGTCCCAGAAAAGGTTACTCAGTTAAGAAGTGTACTCCATCATTTCATAACCTCGAAGTCGAAGTCGTAGTCAGGAAGGTTAGTTTTGGGTCCTGACTAGAGGAAATCCTACCTGAGCAACCTGGAGGTACGTCAGGTTCCCTGAGAGTTCTCAGAAGAGGTTGTGGTGTCAAGTTTTCGTAGTTAAGAAGTCACGACTCGAAAGAAGTGTCAGGTTGACAGTGTAGGTAAGTACCGGTGACCTTTTTGGTATCGGAACTGATCTGCCTGGAAATAAGCGTTTCGTTACAGAGACGAAAACTTATACGATAGATCCAACGAGTATTGAAAGGAAGGCTCCTCATTCGCAGAAAATAAAAGTACCGACGTTAGTAATAGACGTCACTAAAACCTCGGAGGATTTTTATTTCAGACTGTGACAAAGGTGAAAAAGGGGTAGATAAAGGGTACTTCACTACCCTGGTCTACGGTACTAGAAGAAAAAGACTTACAACTCGAAATTCGGTTGAAAAAGTGAGAGGAGAAAGTGAAAGTAGTTCTCCGAAAAATCAACGAGAAGTGAAAGACGGTATTCCCACCACAGTAGATGTATAGACTCCAATAACTATAAAGAGCGTCGTTAGAACTAAGGTCGAACACAAAGAAGGTCGGGTCGCAAAGAGTATTACATGAGACGTATATTCAATTTATTCTTCCCATTGTTATATATCGGAACTACATGAGGAAAACGATAAAACTTGGTTAGACAACAAGGTACAGGTCAAAGTGGACAACGAAGGACTGGACGTATATCTAAAGAGTTCTGCGTACAGTCCACCAGACCATAAGGGTAGAGAAAGTCTCAAAAGGTGTAAAATAACACTAGGTGTGTCAGTTTCCGAAACTACATCAGTTATTACGTCCTTATCTATAAATAAAAAAAGGTCTTGAGAGAACGAAAAAGGTACTAGGTCGCTTACAACCTTTAAACCAGAGACCAAGGAGACGGAAAAGATTTTGGTCGAACTTGTAACCTTCAAACGTTAAGTGTATAACGACTTCGGACCGAACCTCTTAAAACTCGTAATGAAATGATCATACACTCTACTCACGTTAACACGTGGAAAAGAAATTAATAAGATGTAGAAACAATTGACTAAGAAAGTAAAGGAGGTAAGAGAAAAAATCCAAAGACTAGTAGTAATGAGAGTAATAAGACTTTATAAAAAGTATATCAAACGGATGAAGGAGAAGTAAATAAACCTGAAGAAACAAAGATGAAACAAGAGAGTAAACACATCATAAAGAGACAGAAAAGTAGTAAAAAAAAAATTTGAATAACACAAACTCCAGGGGAAAAGAGTCCGAAGTTCCTACTTAATAAAGAAGGAAAAATAAAGATTAAAGGATTTCAACCAGGTCAACAAACACATTTGAAACATGTCCCACTCGAAGTACGACTCAACACACACACACACACACACACACACACACACACACACACAAAGGAGACTACCTGTTCCGACTTACTCCACCATTAGGACAGACGATTACTAACCCAAACATAAAAACAAAACAAACAACAAATGTACTCCTCAGGACGTGTCCACTAACACATTATGGTCTATAACATAAGTTCACAAAAGGAAATACACTCAAGAGTGATAAACTATGAGGGATGCCAATCAAGAGACCATCAGATCCCAGAACCTCAGTCAAGTGGGTGAGTTTTGTGAGTAATATTCAAGTTTTACTCTTAATAAAGTCTAAAGAGTCTTTCGAACAGAGTGTATTTTCCAGGACTTCACTACGAGAGTAACATACACTTCGGTTCTCTGTCCTTAATCGTCGTCAGGATAAAAAAAAAAAAATAGGAAACTTTAAATCACTTAGTTAACGATCAAACCCTCTCCTCTCAGTTCTTTTCATTTTATGTTAATTATAATACATACCATTGAAAACTCGAAGAGTTTCCCGAGTCGTCTAATTGTTAGGTGGATGTTATATCATCTGTGTCCAAGCTCGGGACCCAGGACTTCTAAAGAACCTCGTCTCGTACCGTTGGGTGAGATCGCAATAAAGAATCTTTCAGAATACGTACCTGTCTCCTCGGTACACCCTATGTTGGATATACAACGTTTCTCAGTCTGTACTGACTCGTTCGTACACAATTAAAAAGTGACGTAAAATGAAGGGACTTTAGGAACGTTTTACTCGACCTGAACTTAGGGTTGAAACGACTCCAATGAATTCAGAAAATTTGAGTTATACGATTAAACTTAATACACTTATGATACGTTACAATAACTTTCTAATTTCTGTTGTACTCATTTTTTGAAACGTGTGTATTCATTTCAGTCTTCGTAGACTTGACTTGACTAGTCAGTACAGATTATTGAGTCCACGTCACGAGTGTTTTTAGAACCCATACTTCGAGTGAGACTTACTTCCGGTTGTATTACGAATTGTCGGTAACGAAATTGAATGAGGACATACTCCGCCGTTTACTATCGTCTCACTACCCATCCTGGACAAGGGTACCCTTACTCGTACACTCTCTTCGGAGGCAAAACGAGTCAAAGTACCTCTTGTTGATTGGTGAAGTGGTGGAGAGTTTTTCATAGACATTTTAGGATCAAAAGAATTTCTTGTCACCGTAGCACCCAAGTAACCGACGTTTACTAATGAAAAGCCTGTGTTTTTGTTATAAAAGAATCTCACCTCAATTACCGTAAAGACAGTGAAGAAAAACCCCTAAATCATAAAAAGTAAATCGACTAATTTTATATGTCGATTAATACGGTCTAAATTTTTTTTTAGTTTGAGAATTTTTAATAAAACTTTAGAAATTTACTGAATACAGTCTAAAAATGAAAGGTGAATACCTTTTGAACGAATCTAATATACGAAAACAGTAGAGGAGTCATTTACAATTTAACTACATTTTACTCACATAAACATAAATATTTTTATTGAAAAAAGTGTCCTTCTTCTTAATTCTTTTTCACCCCTTCGGTTCATACGGGTGAACTCACTACTTGAAGTACATAATTAACTTCACAAACGAGGTGGCCCCCTCCGAATAAGTGCATACTCAGTACGAAACCTTCTCTAATTTTTTAAAGACCAAGGACATTCATGAAAAGTAAAAATGTTTCTAAAAAGAGTAGTCAAGGATAATTTTTACACGGAACTAGAAGTGACTGAAAGATCTTTTCTTTGTACAACGTCTAATTAATAAACATCTCAATTACACTTTCACTTTTGTCTTTATGTTTTTCGTGAATCGTGTCCGAGACCGTACAACGATGGTTCACTATTAAACCGACATCAAAAAGAAGTCTTATAATGTACGGTACGATAGGAAGTCTCGGTACTTCTCATTCTGTTAATTGTGATTTCGAATTTATGGATTGACTTCAACATATGAAAAGAAAACAAAGACTTAATGAACAATCAACTGTACATAATAAGTATTAGAAATTAAAACTTTTTCTGTTAAAACTTGTATCTTTTATAAAGGTCCATATTACCTTCCCCTTTCTCTGAGTTGTACGTCATACACATTACTGTTAGTATCATAAACCTTACTAACACATGAAAATATGTTATCATACGGTCCAGACGGAGTAATATTTTATATTACATTTGATTAGTTATAATTATTTTGATTTGTGAATAACTGTAGTACGTTGTCAGTCTTTTTATGTTAGTAAAACGTAACATACTCTCTTTGTCTTACAAGTCACAAGTCTTTTGCATTCGGTCGTATAAACCCAAACGTAAAACTTATCTTAGGAGATGACTAAAAGGCTCTTTATCTTCTTCTAATTTATTACTTCGAAAGGATTTCCAGTTGTTAAATCGTAAGGTCCTTCTCCAACAAACTTGTCGTTCGAAGCGTAGTCCGAAGCTGGACCCTTACTTTATTAATCTCTTACGACTCTATTTCAAAAGACCTAACAGGACCGTCTACAGAAGTCGTTTCTCTCTTTTTCTCATCGACTCTAAATAGACACGTTACTTCTTTGTGATATCAAAAAATTTGATTCATTATTTGAGTCTCCTTTACACCCATTCTAAGTAACTAACCGTCAGTAAAAGTTTTATCCCTCTTTTTTTGTCTTAAATTGTTATTTTTTCATATTTTTATAATGGTGTGTTGGATAAACATACGGGTCAAAATTTCAAAGTCAGTTCTTCTCAAATATCTTATTAGGGTATGGTGAGACTCATAAGGTATTGAAATATATGTGGGTCTTAAACACGGGTTAAATAATCGACCATTAATAGACTTGTAGAAGGATTCATCTAGGATATAAAGAATTGTTACTCCTACGATACAGGAGAGAAGGAAGACAAAAATTTGATTTACGGACCAAGTTAAGTCAAGTCAAGTCAAGTGAGCGAGTCAACACAGGCTGAAAAACGATGGGGTACTTAACGTCGTGCGGTCCGGAGGGACAGATAGTCGTTGTGGGCCTCAAGTGAGTTTGAGTAGAGGTAGCTCAGCCACTACTGTAGAGTAGGAGACAGCAGGGAAGAGGAGGACGGGGGTTAGGGAGGGTCGTAGTCTCAAAAAAGGTTTCTCAGTTGAGCACGTACTCCACCGGTTTCATGACCTCAAAGTCGATATCGTAGTAAGGGAGGTTTCTTGTGGGTCCTGGTTAGAAATCTTACCTGACCAACCTAGAGGAACGTTCAGGTTCCCTAAGAGTTCTCAGAAGAGGTTGTGGTGTCAAGTTTTCGTAGTTAAGAAACCGTGAGTAGAAAGAAGTGTCGGGTTGAGAGTTTAGGTATGTACTGTTGTCCTTTTTGGTATCGGAACTGATCTGCCTGGAATCGATCGTTTTATTACAGAGACAAAAACTTATACGATAGATCCAACCAGTATTGAAAGGAAGTCTCCTCATTCGTAGAAAATTAAAGTACCGACGTTAGTGGTAGACGTCACTAAAACCTCACTTTGTTGTTGTTGTTGTTGTTGTTGTTGTGTCAGACTGTGACAAAGGTGACAAAGGGGTAGATAAAGGGTGCTTCATTACCCTGGTCTATGGTACTAGAAGCAAAAGACTTACAACTCGAAATTCGGTTGAAAAGTGAAAGGAGAAAGTGAAAGTAGTTCTCCGACATATCAAGGAGAAGTGAAAGACGGTATTCCCACCATAGTAGATGTATAGACTCTAATAACTATAATGGGACCGTTAGAACTAAGGTCGAACACGAAGAAGGTCAGGTCGTAAAGAGTACTATACTAAACGTATATTCAATTTATTCGCCCCACTGTTATATGTCGGAACTGGATGATGAAAAGGATAAACTCTGGTCAGACAACAAGGTACAGGTCAAGATTAACAACGAAGGACTGGACGTATATCCAAAGAGTTCTTCGTCCAGTCCACCAGACCATAAGGGAAGAGAAAGTCTTAAAAGGTGTCAAATAACACTAGGTGTGTCAGTTTCTGAAACCGTATCAGTTATTACGTCTTTATCTACAGAAAGACCATGAGAGAACGAAAAAGGTACTAGGTCGTCTACAACCGTTAAACTAGAGACTAGGGAGACGGAAAAGATTTTGGTCGAACTTGTAGACCTTCAAGTGCCAAGTGCATAACTACTTCGGACTGAACCTCATAAAACTCGTAGTGAAATAATCGCACACTCTACTCACGTTGATACACCACCAAACTCGTAAGAAACCATAACGGAAAGAAACCCTAACCTTACTTTTGACTGAAAAAGGTCAGGACACCGGTGTCGACTCAAAAGGTTTAAACGACCGTATAACTCACGTCGTGAAAGTGTCGTAGTAGAAAGTCCTAAACTTTATCGAGTTGACCTTAAGGTAGTGGAGGTCATCGAAACAAGTATCACTCCGAAAGATACCGGGTGAACTGAAGTGTAAGGTCCCATAGACCGAGATCCACTCACTAGTATGGTAGCACTAATAAACCCAACACTTCTAAAAAAACATGTCAAGAAGACACATAAGAACGGTGGAGAAGAATTATAGAAGACGAAGACAATTCAGGTATGATAAAGACAGGAAATAACTCGGGTAGAAACGTACTTTACAAGGGAAACATAGAGATTAAAAGAACTTCTCTAGAGATCAGAAAGGGTAAGACAACAAACGGAGATAAAGAAACGTAACTAGTGACTTCTTCCGAAAGAATAGAGAGGAACGATAAGGAACCTTGAGACGTAAGTCTGCGAATATAGAAAGGAAAAGAGAAAACGAAAAGCGAAGAGAAGAAAAGTATCGATAAACATTCCGGAGAGGTGCGTCGGTAAAACGAAAAAAACGTAAAGAAAAAGTACCCCTACTAGAACTAGGGACAGAGGACATGTTACAGTACTTGGAGACAGGTGTTAAGTAGTCCGTGACATAGTCTAGATCAGGGAATTTAGATAAAGAGTGAAGGTGACATATTAGTATTCCCTAAACTAAATCCAGTATGGACTTACCGAATCACGAAAAGGGTTGAAAGAAGATAAATTCAGACTTAAACCGTTACTTCCCGAGCACTAGACTCGGTGTCAGTCGAGGTCCAGAAAAAAAAAAAAAAAAAAAAAAACGACTGGCATATCTCGAAGAGGCATAAACCGACGTTTCTTATATTAGTTAGACTAAAGTCCCAACTGGTAGACCACTACAAGTACATATCTCAGAAGAGAACACAACAACCTTCCACAAACGATACTGGTCACACAAGAGAACCTTTTTAAGATAATCTGAAACAGGACGAAGTAAGGTATAAGGTTCCTGTTTAAACAGACAATGAGGTCCACAAAGAATTGAAGGATGAAAACTTAAGGTCAGGGGATATTACTTTTCCTGTAGAAAACCCCCCATAATCAAGATTTTCCAGAACATCCAGAAGTATCTTGACAAATTGAAGTCGAAGAAGTCGTAATGACCAACCCCGTGTCTGAACCTAATGACACTATAACTTACCAACTGGAATCTTTCCTTGTCTCTAGTACGACAGCAAAAACTCTAACATAGGTTCATGACGTAAAGTCTGAGAAAACAACTGGCACTACCGATAAGGTAAAGAAGATTCCCTAAGGACGGGGGTCATCATCTGTATTACCAGTAGAATCAATTTAAGTAGGTAGTAACAATAAAATAAAGCGACTAAGGATCTTACAGTTGGAAGTGTGAACGGTAGAGGATAAACTGGTCAAGGTTAAACGGAAATAAGTACCTGGACTGTAAGGTCCAAGGATACGTTAAAACGAGAAATGTCGTAACCTGGAACGAAGATAGTGGTCAGTGTAGGTGTTGACCCATAACGAAAACGAAACCGAGGAAGGAAAGTAAGAACGACCTCAATAAAGAGGTGACTAGAGGTCATCGTATAACCCGTAAATGACTGGACCCCTCAAGGGGAAAACCATAGGATAGTAACACGGAAAAGTATGACAAGTACCCCAAGAGTTCCGTTCTTATGACTTCACCGAACGGTAAGGGAAGAGGTCACCTGGTGTAAGACAGTCTAGAAAGGTGGTACTCGGTGGACAGAACCCACCGTGTGTGCCGTACCGAATCAAAGTAACTCATTCTGGTCCAACACCAGGATCACACTAATCTAAATGATATCAAAAGACACTAATACCAAAGTCACACAGAAGGGAAACTACGGGAGAACGTTGTGGATGGTAGAATAAGCGTAAAGAGAATGGCACCAGCACCCCATAGAGAAGTACCGACGAGGTCGTTTCACGACGGTGACGAGGAATGGAAGCTGCTCCCCATAGAGGAGTGGAGGTGAGGAGGACTGGATCTTGTACCTCATCGAAGAGATCCGAGAGGACGCGGGTCCGTCGGTGGCGAGGAACCTACACCCCAACGAGGAGAGCCGGCGGTGGGGCCGGAGAGTGCACCCCATCGAGGAGAGCCGACGCGAACAGGTGGCAACTTCGGCGGACGTGAACACGTGTCAAAGTTTACGGACCGCGACAACCCATTTATCAAAATGATATAAATCGAGTCTGATCGGGCTTAAGACCACTAGATTGACAATAGTTCTTTCAGATATTAATGGACGTAATGATTAAGTAAAACACTGACATCTGTTCAGTCAATTTAAAGGTGTTGAAATCGAAGTCAAGGCAAGTTAACGAGTCAACACAGACTAAGAAACACTGGGGTACCTGATGTCGTACGGTCTGAAGGGACAGGAAGTGGTTGAGGACCTCGAACTAGTTTTAGTACAGGTAACTCAGTCACTACGGTAGGTTGGTAGAGTAGAAGACAACAGGGGAAGAGGAGGACGGAAGTTAGAAAAGGTCGTAGTCCCAGAAAAGGTTTCTCAGTCAACAAGAGTAGTTTACCGGTTTCATAACCTAAAAGTCGCCGTAGTTAGGAAGGTTACTTATAAGTCCTGACTAAAGGAAAACCTGACTGAAATCGAATAAGTAGAAATTTTTCTTCCATTACTATTATCCATAATACTTATGAGTCGTCTATAAAAATAACACTTATTATTATTATTGTACGTATCACTTATAATTTACCCCATTACCTATGTTTTCCTGTGTCTTTTAATATTTCCTACAATGTACAAAATAATGTATAATATACATTCATTTAACAGTAAAAGTTATATTATATAATAACATTATCTTAGAACCTTACTGTAAAACTTCATTTTATACATTCTACTTTATGACAAAGTAATGATGTTCTAAAATCTGGATCCGACATCCGATCCAACTGGGATAAAATAATATTTATGGTCGCTATGTAAAACGAATGAAGAACCTGAAGAACTATGACATTAGTAAAGTAAATAAATAAGAGGTGACTTAATAGGAGACACACCCGTCCCGACCGGTTCCGAAATCATGAGGAGTGTAAATCTCAGTATTGACCGTGTGATTGACAAACTATCAGACTACCTCCATCAGTGACCTCTACTACGTCCCCCAATTTGTCGATAAACCCACTCTAAACCCCTTGTCAGTCGTACAAGAGGGATTTGTTCAGATGTACACCAACTTTTGGAAGGAAACCAGTCACACAAGACGAGGACGAAGGAGAGTCAAAATAGAGACGGGTAGGTTAACAAGGAGTGACACGTAGGTTGTAAGGTCCGAAGGAGAAATGATTACAGGAAACTACTAAGAAGAGGTTTTATAACTGGTGACCAGGGTCGAGTGTCCCATCGTAACGTCCTTTAAGAAGGGAGTGGTATGTCAGATTTCGTCGGAAGGACATAAACATGTCGGGATAAGATAACACAGACGTTGTGTCAGACTGTGAGTCAAAGACGTCAAGTCACAGAACAGTGAGGGACCGGGAGAAGTGATTATATAAAAGGTGTATTGAAACACGGTCCATGTATTCCTTCGTGAATTGTTTACAAAAAATACTTACTTATTTGGAAATTTTTATAAGACTATAGAGAGTTACAACTTAATCGTTTAAAATGTTAGTTACTTCGTTATGGTAAATCATTTACAACGGGTAAAACGTAACGACCAGAGTCGTGGTCCGTCTCCTATCGTAGACAGGTGAAGTAAGTAGTAATCTTGACGTTCCTTACTTTTAATTGACGGTCAAGAAAAAGTAAATAGACCTTAGTGAATCACTAAGTCCAAAGAAAACCGTAAATATACTTCCAGATAGCTTTACGATTGTACAGTTCTATGATTATAAATGTTTATAGTGTCCACTTCTTAATATGGGTCCTTCGTCGTTCGACTTTGTTGTGTCTTCCGATGACAGTCTGCTGCAGGAGACTGCAGTCTAAGGAGACATGTACAATGTAGTGTGAGGAGATTGCACGTCGTAGAAAGGTACCAATTTTGGAAGTGGAGATAGACACAGTGAGTTGCAGATATGTCGAACAGGATGTTACCCGATATTAGCAGATTCTAACGGTTGACATCTTGTATACTGAGTTATAATAACGACACACCTTTTAAAAGTCGACCTATGAAAGGTAAGTCAGAATAGTTTTGTTTATCTCACCGTCCAGTTATTTCGTAGTTATTTAACTTGAGACGACTAAAATTTAGAGATTATGTAACTCTTCCATGACATAATTTGTGAAGGTATATAATCGATTAAACAGAGCGTTTGTTCCAATCTTCATAGTTTATTTAATAAACTGTTATTACTGTTTTTCCTATATTTTGGGATTTGATTATGTATAAAGTTATACACTTATGGGAAGAGGAGTGAAATATTCGATATTTTCCTTTGTACATAACAGTGATAATGTAAAACATTGTGAGGAACATTGTTTTGTAACTGACCAAACTAGAGTAACGTTAGGTTCTTTGGGAGTTCTTTGAAGAGGTCGTGGTGTCAAACTTTCGTAGTTAAGAAGACGTGAGTCGGAAATGGCCCCAGGTCGAGGTCGTCCTAGGTCTCTATAGACTTCGTACTTGCCGTAGCCGTTCTCTATATATCTCTCTCTATTTCTTTCTTACAATGTCAATTCTTTTATCTCCTCGTTTTCTCCAACTATAAGGAACCAAATGTATCTTTCTGTTATTTCGGGGACGTACCCTGAACAAGACAAGTACCTCCGTTGTCCATGGGAGAGTCACCCCGTTTCCACGTCTCGTGGAAGAACTCTCCCAGAATCTTCGGACCCGTCCTTTCACTTGAGTCTCCCGGGGACGTGAGGTCCCTCAGTTGGACTTTTCTTTTCTTTATTTCTTACTGTAGCCCTCTGGTTCAAAGTCATTCGTTCCAGACAGTGAAATAAATGTCTCCCTCGAAAATATGAAACTCAACATGTAACTCGTTTCACTTTTCATGTCTCAGTCGAGTTGTAAGGTAGTCATAATTGAAAATAACTATGGTCCAAAGTAGGACGTATGGTAAAGTATTTGTTCCCAGAATAAAAAACATGTAATAGAAAACCGGGTCTCCGGAGAACTGTAAAATACTGGGGAAAAACTATTTCCAACCAGTGGATTTTGTAAATGAAAGGGAACTTTACAAAAAAAGAATTTAACGAATCGGACACAGTGGGAATTTCATGTCTCAATGTAAAAGTACCTCGTTTCTAAGTCACCCAATGTCGTTTCTTTCTTGAATAATTGAGTTTCAGATTACAACGATTACAATTCCGATGATGAACGAAAAAGATATAGAATTGATATACGTGAGGGTCCTTGTGTTACCTATTCCCTACACCCTTAAACCGTCGTTCGTAACCGAGTTGTTACAACGTTCTCAGACCTATTTGGACGGTTCATTCGATCTTACGATTGTCCCCCAAGTTTAACTTTATGAGGAAAGTACGGGTCCTCTAAATAGTTGATCTCAGGATTCAATTAAAAAGGGTCTTTTTCCACCAGACCCTATCGGTGGACAATTACAGTCTTCTCAACCACTTTCCGTATTTTATCATTCTGTCTGTCTAAGACCAAACCCCCATCTACGAGCTCGTTCAGGTCCCCCAGGGAACTCAAGACTAGACCAAACGAGCAGTCCAAAGAGGTGTACTGGAACAGTACCCACCCTAGCCGGGTCCCTCTGGGAGCTCAGGACTTCGGAACGAACAGTCCAGAGGAAGTGTACTGAAACAGTACCTACCCTAGAGGGCACGACCGATGACCGTACCGGGTTGAGAGTTAGACATGTACTGATGACTTTTGTAGTGTCGAAACTGATATACCCGGAAACAACCGTTTCACCACAGAGACGAAAAACTAAACGACAGATCCAAACAGTATTGAAATGAAGGTTCCTCGTTCACAGAACATTAAAGTACCAACGTCAGTGACAGGTGTCACTAAAACTTCGGGTTATTTTCTTTTAGAGAATAACAAAAATTGGAGGTGAGAAGATAAAAAGTACTTCACTACCCTGTTCTACTATACTAGAAATAAAATACTTACAACTCAAAATTCGGTCGAAAAAGTGAGAGTAAAAAGTGGAAGGAGTTCTCCGAGAAAGTCAAGTCAAGTCAGCGAGTCAGCACAGACTGAGAAACACTGGGGTACTTTATATCGTGCGGTCCGGAGGGACAGGTAGTGGGACGAATAAATTGAATATTCTCCGAGAAATCAGGAAGTGAAAGACGGTAATTCCACCACAGTAGACGTATTGACTCTAATAACCATAAAGAGGATCTTTAGAACTAAGGTCGAACGTGAAGTAGGACGGACCGTAAAACGTACTACATGAGACGTATATTCAATTTATTAGTCCCACTGTTGTATATCGGAACTACATGAGGAAAGGGTTAAAACTCGGTCAGTCAACAAGACACAGGTCAAGATTCACAATGTAGAACTGGGTGTTTGTTCTAATAGTCCTCTGTCCATTCTTCCAGATTATAAGGACACAGAAATTATTAAAAGGTCGAATAACACTAGGTGTTTCAGTTACTGAAATCGTATTAGTCACCTCTTTTTAATCTACTAAAAGAAACTTTAAGAGGACGAACGGGATACTAGTTTACCTACGACCGTTAAATTAGAGGTAACGAGACGGAAAAGATTTGTGTCGACAATGAGGACCTTTATGGAACTTCCTAACACATGTAATAAAGGGATTGTACACTTTACTCGTGTTAATATACCATCAATCGTAAAGGAAAGAAACCCTGACCTTTCTTTTAACTGGATAAGGGTACGACACCTGTGACGACTCACAAGATTTAAACGATTGTATGACTCACGTCATAAAATTGTCGTGGTAGAAAATCCTAAAATTTATCGAGTCGACCTTAAGATAGTGGAGGTGATCGGAACAAACGTCATTACGAAGGATTCCGGGTGAACTGAAGTGTGAGGTCCTAAAGACCGAGAGACACTCACTGGTGTGTTGACACCAATAGATCCAGTAGTTCTGGAAAAAACATATCAAGAAGGAACATAAGAACGGCAGAGAAGGATTAGATAAAACGAAGACAATCCAGGAATATAAAAGACCGTAAATAGTACGGGTAGGAACGTACTTTACAAGGGCACTTTGTAGGTTAAAAGAACTTCTCTATAGATCAAAAAAAAGGTAACAAAACAAAAGGAGATAAATAAACGTAACAAATAAATTCCTCTGGAAGAATAGAGAGGAACGATAAGATACCTTGAGACGTAAGTGACCTCGTAAAGAAATGAAAAGAGGGTCGGAAAGGGAAGACAAAGAAGGAATCAATTTATATTTGGACGGACTTTGTTGGTGAAACAGAAGAACGTAATGAAAAAGAAAGACTGCCAAAACCAATGACGGAGGACATGTTACAATACTTGAAGACAGGTATCAAGAAGTCCGTGAGACAGATGGTCTATATTAGGGAATTTAAACAAACAATAGAGGTGACATATTAGTACACTAAACTAAATTCAGCATAACTTACCTGATAGAGACAAGGGATGAATGAAGTTAAATTCGGACTCAAAACGTTACTCTCCCGAAAGGAACACCGAGTGGACCATTTCTTAGGCGGACACTACACTCTCTGGACCCAAACTAAGGACCCAACCCTTCTAGGGGACTTCTTCTCTTTCCGATGGGTGAGGTCATAAGACCGGACCTCTTAAGTGTTTCTCAGTCCGTTCTGACTCACTGAAAGTGAAAGTGAAAACGTTACTCCTCGAGTACTAGACTCGGTCAGTTTACGTCCAGAAAGGGGTTGGGGGCAAAGGGGGAGGTGGGTCTCACATATCTAAGAGGTAGAAACCGACGTTTCTTATATAAGTTAGACAAAACGATAACTGGAAAACTACTAAAGGTTCCTATCTCAGTAGAGAACACAACGATCCTTTCTAACAAACGATACTGGTTACATAACAGAACTGTTTCGGGTCAATGTAAACACGATGAGGTTTTTGTTCAAGTCGAGTCAAGTAAAGTCAGTGTGTCAGTACAGGCTGACTAACACTGGGGTACTTAGTGTCGTCCGGTCCGGAGGAACAAATAATGGTTGAGGACCTCAAGTGAGTCTCAGCGCAGGTAGCTCAGTCACTACGGTAGGTCGTAGACAGGAGACAGCAGGGGAAGAGGAGGACGGGGGTTAGGGAGGTTCGTAGTCTCAGAAAAGGTCACTCAGTTGAGAAGCGTACTCCACCGGTTTCATGACCTCAAAGTCGAAATCGTAGTCAGGAAGGATTCTTTAGGTTCCCGACTAGAGGAAGTCTTACCTAACCAACCTAGAGGAACGTAAGATTCCCTGAGAGTTCTCAGAAGAGGTTGTCGTGTCAAGTTTTCGTAGTTAAGAAGCCGTCAGTCGGAAGAAGTGTCAGGTTGAGAGTGTAGGTATTTGCTGGTGACCTTTTTGTTATCGGAACTGACCTACCTGGAAACAACCGTTTCATTACAGAGGCGAAAACTTATACGATAGATCCAACCAGTTTTGAAAAGAAGGTTTCTCAGTCACGGAAAATTAAAGTACCGACGTTAGTGGTAGACGTCGCTAAAACCTCGGGGAGTTTTATTTCCGACTGTGACAAATGTGAGAAAGGGGTAAATAATAAAGAGTACTTCACTACCCTGGTCTACGGTACTAGAAGCTAAAGACTTACAATTCGAAATTTGGTTGTAAAAGTGAGAGGTGAAAGTGAAAGGAGTTCTCCGAAATATCAAGGAGAAGTGAAAGACAGTATTCCCACCACAGTAGACGTATAGACTGCAATAACTCTAAAGAGGGTCGTTAGAACTAAGGTCGTATACGAAGAAGGACGGGTCGCAAAGAGAACTACATGAGACGTATATTCAATGTATTAGCCCCACTGTTATATGTCCGAACTGCATGAGGAAAAGGATAAACCTTGGTCAGACAACAAGGTACAGGTCAAGATTGACAACGAAGGACTGGACGTATCTCCAAAGAGTTCTCCGTCCAGCCCCCAGACCATAAGGGTAGAGAAAGTCTTAAAAGGTGTAAATAACACTAGGTGTATCAGTTTCCGAAATTCCGTAACAGTTATTTCGTCTTTACCTACTAAAAGACCTTGAGAGAACGAAAATGGTACTAGGTCACCTACAACCGTTAAACTAGAGACCAGGGAGACGGAAAAGATTTTGGTCGAACTTGTAGACTTTCAAGTGCCAAGTGCATAACTACTTCGGACCGAACCTCTTAAAACTCGTAATGAAATGATCGTACACTCTACTCACTTTAACACGACATCAAACTCGTAAGAAACCGTAACGGAAAGAAACCCTAACCTTACTTATGACTGGAAAAGGTCAGGACACCGGTGACGACTCAAAAGGTTTAAACGACCGTATGACTCACGTCGTGAAAGTGTCGTAGTAGAAAGTCCTAAACTTTATCGAGTTGACCTTAAGGTAATGTAGGTTATCGAAACAAGTATCACTATAAAAGATTCCGGGTGAACTGAAGTGTAAGGTCGTACAGAACGAGATCCACTCACTAGTGTCGTAACACTAATAGAACCAGCACTTCTTTTAAAAACATGTCAAGAAAACACAAAAGAACGGTGGAGAAGAATTATAGAAGACGAAGACAATCCAGGTATGGTAAAGAAAGGAAATAGGTGGGTAGAAGAGTACTTTACGAAGGAACTATAGGGATTAAAAGGACTTCTCTAGAGATCAGCAAAGGTAAGACAACAAACGGAGATAAAGAAACATAGTTAGTGACTTCTTCCGAAAGAATAGAGAGGAACGATAAGAAACCTTGAGAAGTAAGTCTACGAATACAAAAAGGAAAAGTAGAAACGAAAAACCAAGAGAAGAAAAGTTTCGATAAACATTCCGGAGGAGTTTACCGGTAAAATGAAAAAAACGTAAAGCAAAGGTAACCCTATGAGAACTAGGGAGAGAGGACATGTTACAGTACTTGGAGGCAGGTATTAAGTAATCCGTTATATAGATAGTCTAGATCAGGGAATTTAGATAAAGATAGAAGGTGACATATTAGTATTCCCTAAACTAAATCCAGTATGGACTTACCGGTGGGACGAATAAATTGAATATACATCTCATTTAGTACTTTTTACGACCTGACCCTCTTTGTGTTCGACCTTAATTCTAACGGCCCTCTTTGTAGTTATTGGTGTCTATACGTCTACTGTGGTGGGAATACCGTCTTTCACTTCTCGTTGATATTTCGGAGAACTACTTTCACTTTCACCTTTCACTTTTTCAAACGAATTTCTAGTTGTAAGTCTTTTGCTTTTAGTACCGTAGACCAGGGTAGTGAAGTACCCTTTATCTACCCCTTTGTCACCTTTGTCAAAATCTGAATTAAAAAAACCCGAGGTTTTAGTGAAGTCTACCAATGACGTCCGTACTTTAATTTTCTGCGAAGGATGAACCTTCTTTTCAATACTGGTTGGATCTATCGTATAAGTTTTCGTCTCTGTAATGAAACGGCTGATTCCAGGCAGATCAGTTCCAATACCAAAAAGGACACCAGTACATACCTATTCTCTCAACCTGAAACTTCTTCCGACTGACGGCTTCTTAACTACGAAAACTTGACACCACAACCTCTTCTGAGAACTCTCAGGGAACCTGACGTTCCTCTAGGTTGGTCAGGTAAGATTTCCTCTAGTCGGGACTCTACAGAAACCTTCCTTACTACGATTTCGACTTTGAGGTCATGAAACCGATCGAGTACCTTTCACAATTGAGTAACCCTTTCTGAAACTAGGACCCTCCCTAACCCCAGTCCTCTTTTTCTCCTGCTGTCTCCTACTCTACCGACCTACCGTAGTGACTAAGTTACCTACACTCAGATTCACTTGAGGCCCTCAACCACTACCCGTCCCTCCGGACCACATGACACTAAGTATCTCAGCGTTTCTCAGTCTGTGCGGACTCACTGACTTGATATGACTTTACTGACTGACTTACCGGAACACCAAAAGGGATGAAAGACGTTAAATTCAGACTTAAACCGTTATTCCTCAAGGACTGAATCGGTGTCAGTCGAGGACCCAAAAAAAACAACAACAACAATAACAACAACAACAACTAACATATCTCGCAGAGGTAGAAACCGACGTTTCTTATATTAGTTAGACTAAAACCACAACTGGTAGACAACTACATGTACACACCTCCGAAGAGAACAAAACAATGTTCTCCCACAAACGATACTGGTCACGTAAAAAAACCGTTTTGAGATAATCAGAAACAGGACGAAGTAAGGTGGAAGGTTCCGGTTTAAAAGGACAATGAGGTCCACAAAGAACTGAAGAATGAAAACATAAGGTCAAGGGATATTACTTTTCCTGTTGAAAAACTCCCACAATCAAGATTTTCCAGAACATCCAGAAGTATCTTAGCAAGTTGAAGTCGAAGAAGTCACAATGACCAACCCCGTATCTAAACGTAATAACACTATAACTTACCAAATGGAACATTTGCTTGTCTCTAGTAAGACAGCAAAAACTCTAACGTAGGTTTATGACGTAAAGTCTGAGAAAACAACTGGTACTACCGATAAGGTAAAGAAGATTCCCTAAGGACGGGTGTCATCATCTATATTACCAGTAGACTCAATTTAAGTGGGTAGGGTCAAACAAAATCAAGGGACTAAGGATCTTACAGTTGTAAGTGAGAACGATAGAGGACATACTGGTGAAGGTTATATGGAACTAAGTACCTGAAATGTAAGATCTAAATTCTTTAAAACGAGAAATGTTGTAACATGGAACGAAGATAGTGGTCAGTGTAGTCATTGACCCATAACGAAAGCGAAACCGAGGAAGGGAAGTAAGAAAGACCTCAATAAAGAGGTGATTAGAAGTCATCGTATAACCCGTGGATGACTGGACCCCTCAAGGAGAAAGTCATAGTATAGTGAATCGGAAAAGCATGACAAGTACCCCAGAGTTCCGTTCTTATGACTTCAGCAAACGGTAAGGGAAGAGGTCACCCGGTGTAAGACAGTCTGGAGACGTGACTCTGGGCGGGTAGAACCCACTGGGGGTCTCGTACCGAACCAAAGTAACTCAATCTGTTCCGACACCAGGATCACACTAATCTAACTGATCAAAAGACACTCATACCAAAGTCACACAGACGGGAGACTATGGGAGAATGTTGTGGAAGGTAGAATGAACCCAAAGAGAATGGGACCTGTACCACATAAAGAAGTGCCGATGAGGTCGTTTAGTGACGGTGACGAGGAATGGAACCCACTCCTCATATTATTTGAACGGACAATTAGGTCGATAGAGAAGGATGAAAACGTAATATTAAGGGACACACATTTTCCTATAGAGAGAGAGAGAGAGAAAAAAAAAAAAAAACCATAATCTAAATCCAGAACATTCAGAAGTATCTTGGTCAGTTGAAATCGTAATTACTAACCCCATATCTGAACCTAATGACACTTAAACTTACCAAACGGAACCCTTACTTCCCGTAGGACAGTAAAAACTCTAACGTGGGGTAAGGACGTAAAACCTGAGAAAACAACTGGTGATTCGTACCCGTCGACACTGAGTCGTGTGATTCGTGCCGGCTTTCCTCAATGGGGGGCAGACTCCAGTCCCCGTCACCGGCTCTCACGGTCCGACGCTTCCACGTCCTTGTCTTCTCTCCTCGATGGGACTCAGGTTCCAGTCACCGCCGGTCCTCCTCTGTGGGACGTGGGCTCCAGTTCCAGTCGTCGGCTCTCCTCGATGGGGTACAGACTCCGGTCCCTATCGACCCTCTTCGGTAGAGAACGGGCTCCGGTCCCCACCACCGGGACTCCTCGGTGGGGTACGGGCTCCGGTCCCCACCGTCGGTCCTCCTCGTTGGACTCCTCACCACTAACGCGCCCGGGTCCTCCCGGATCTCCTCGATAGGGTGTAACTTCCAGTCCTTCCCACCACCATTCCTCTATGGGGAGTAGGTTACATTCCTCGTCGTGGACGAAACGACCTCGTCGGTATTTCTCTATAGGGTGCGGGTTCCTTTGTCTTTGGGTTCATTCTACCATCCACAACGTTCTCCCGTATTCTCCCGTCTGTGTGACTTTGACATGAGTGTCTTTCGATCAGTTAGATTAGTGTGATCCTGGTGTCGGAACAGATTGAGTTACTTTGGTTCGGTACGGGTGCCCCGTTGTGTTCTACCCACCCAGTACCACCTCTCCAGACTGTCTTACTCCAGGTTGCCTCTTCCCTTACCGTTTGGTGAAGTCATAAGAACGGAACTCTTGGGGTACTTGTCATACTTTTCCGTTTTACTATCCTATGACTTTCCCCTTGAGGGGTCCAGTCATCCACGGGTTATACGATGACCTCTAGTCACCTCTTTATTGAGGTCTTTCTTACTTGCCTACCTCAGTTTCGTTTTTGTTATGGGTCCACACCTACACTGACCACTATCTTCGTTCCAGGTTACGACATTTCTCGTTATAACGTATCCTTGGACCTTACATTCCTGGTACTTAGTTCGGTTTAACCTTCACCAGTTTGTCCTCTGCCGTTCTCACTTGCAGCTGTAAGATCCTTAGTCGTTTGATTTTACATGATCTTACCCACTTAAATTGAGTCTACTGGTAATATAGATGATGACACCCGTCCTTAGGGAATCTCCTTTACTTCATCGGTAGTACCAGTTGTTTTCTCAGACTTTACGTCATGAATCTACGTCAGAGTTTTTGCTGTCTTATTAGACAAACAGAGGTACCGTTTGGTACATTATATTGTCAATAGGTTCACATACGAGGTTCGTCATTACGACTTCTTCGACTTTAACTTGACAAGATATTTCTGGATGTTCTGGAAAATAAAAAATAAATAAAAAAAAATTAAATTTTAGAAATTAAGAATGTACGTAAGGGTTTGTACTTGGGGGGAGGGTGGAGGGAGGGGTGTTGTAGAGAGACCCAGTAGGGGTACGTGGTCGGGGTTCGTACGACATAGGACGCAGTCTGTATCTGACCGCTAAGTTAAGAATGTACTATCATATGTACAATCTTACGGTAAGAGGGTTTAGTAGGGTGGGAGAGGGAGAGGGAGACTCAGGTTTTCAGGCAATATGTGTAGACACAGAAAAAAGGACAGAACGTATGTCCCAGCAGTAACGGTAGAAGGATTTAAGGTATATATACACAATCATATGACATAACCACAAAAAGAAAGACCGAATGAAGTGAGACATATTAGCCGAGGTCAAAGTAGGTAGAGTAGTCTTGACTAAGTTTACTTAAGAAAAATTGCCGACTCATTATGAGGTAACACATATACATGGTGTCGAAAGAATAGGTAAGTAGACGACTACCTGTAGATCCAACAAAGGTACAGGACCGATAATATTTGTCACGACGCTACTTGTAACCCCATGTACACAGAGAAAGTTAAGACCAAAGGAGCCACACATACGGGTCGTCACCCTAACGACCCAGTATTCCATCAAGATAAACGTTAAAAAATTCCTTAGAGGTGTGACAAGAGGTATCACCGACATGATCAAACGTAAGGGTGGTTGTCACATCCTCCCAAGGGAAAAGAGGTGTGGGAGAGGTCGTAAATAACGAACGTCTAAAAACCTAGCGTCGGTAAGACTGACCACACTTCACCATGGAGTAACACCAAAACTAAACGTAAAGAGATTATTACTCACTACAACTCGTAGAAAAGTACACAAACAATCGGTAGGCATACAGAAGAAACCTCTTTACAGATAAATCAATAAACCGGGTAAAAAACTAACCCAGCAAATAAAAAGACCTTAACTCGACGTCTTCAACGAACATATAAAAACTCTAATCAACAAACAGTCAACGAAGTAAACGATAATAAAAGAGGGTAAGTCTTCCGACAGAAAAGTAGAAGGAATATAAAAGGAAACAACACGTCTTCGAAAATTAAAATTAATCTAGGGTAAACAAATAAAAACGAAAATAAAGGTCTTAAATGTTCTGGAAAATCTTGATTGTGGGGTTTCTCTACAGGAAAAGTAATATCGCTTGAACTTACGTTTTCATCCTTCAGTTCTTTGTGGACTTCATTGTCTGTTTAAACTGGAACCTTAAGTCTTACTTCGTCCTGTTTCTGATTATCTCAAAACGGTTCTTTTACGTGACCAGTATCGTTTGTGAGAGAACGTTGTTGTGTCCTCTTCTAAGATGTGTACCTGTAGTGGTCTACCAGTTGTGGTTTTAGTCTGACTAATATAAGAAACGTTGGTTTCTACCTCTTCGAGATATGTCAGATTTTTTTGTTCTGGTCCTCGACTGACACCGAGTCTAGTACTTGAGGTATAATGGTTTAAGTCTGAATTTAACTTCTTTCATCCCTTTTAGCGATCCGGTAAGTCCATACTGGATTTAGTTTAGGGAATACTAATATATCACCTTGACTCTTTATCTAATTTCCCGGATCTAGACTATCTATTTCACGGACTACTTGATATCTTACTCTAAGCACTGTAACATGTTCTCTCCCTTAGTTCTGGTAGGGGTACCTTTTCTTTACGTTTTTTCGTTTTACCGTCAGACCCCTCCGGAATGTTTATCGACACTTTTCTTCTCTCCGGTTTTAGTTTCTCTTTTCCTTTCTTATTCGTAGACTTACGTCTCAAGGTCTCTTATCGTTCTTCACTATTCTTTCGGAAGAAGTCGGTAGTTACGTTTCTTTATCTCCTTTTGTTGTCTTTCCCTTTCTGATCTCTAGAGAAGTTCTTTTAATCTCTATGGTTCCCTTGTAAAGTACGTTTCTACCCGAGCTATTTCCTGTCTTTACCATACCTGGATTGTCTTCGTCTTCTATAATTCTTTTGCACTGTTCTTATGTGTCTTCTTGACATGTTCTTTCTAGAAGTGCTGTGTCTATTAGTACTACCACACTAGTGAGTAGATCTCGGTCTGTAGGACCTTACGCTTCAGTTCACCCGGAATCTTACGTAGTTATACTTGTTTCTATCACCTCCACTAGCTTAAGGTCAACTCGATAAAGTTTAGGACTTTCTACTACGACACTATCACGACGTAAGTCATCCGGTCGTTTAAACCTTTAGAGTCGTCACCGGAGTCCTGACCTTTTACAGTCAAAAGTAAGGTTAGGGTTTCTTTACGTTACGGTTTCTTACGAGTTTGATGTCGTGTTAACGTGAGTAGAGTGTACGATCATTTCATTACGAGTTTTAAGAGGTTCGGTCCGAAGTCGTTATGTACTTGGCACTTGAAGGTCTACAAGTTCGACGAAAATCTGTTCCGTCTCCTTGGTCTCTAGTATAACGGTTGTAGGAGACCTAGTACCTTTTTCGTTCTCTCAAGGTCTTTTTGTACATAAAGACGAAATAACTCATGCGGAAGTCGGAAACTGACACACCTAGTGTTATTTGACACCTTTTAAGACTTTCTCTACCCTTATGGTCTGGTAGACTACAAGGAGAACTCTTTAGACATACGTCCAGTCCTTCGTTGTCAATTTTGACCTGTACCTTGTTGTCTGACCAAGGTTTATACTTTTCCTCATGCAGTTTCGACATATAACAGTGGGACGAATGAATTGAAGATACGTCTCATGTAGTACTCTTTGTGACCTGACCTTCTTTGGGTTCGACCTTAGTTCTAACGGCCCTCTTTATAGTTATTGGAGTCTATACGTCTACTGTGGTGGGAATACCGTCTTTCACTTCTCCTTGATTTTTCGCAGGACTACTTTCACTTTCTCCTCTCACTTTTTCAACCGAATTTCGAGTTGTAAGTCTTTTGTTTCTAGTACCGTAGACCAGGGTAATGAAGTCCCCTTTATCTACCCCTTTGTCACCCTTGTAACAGTCTGAAATAAAACCCCCCGAGGTTTTAGTGACGTCTACCACTAACGTCGGTACTTTAATTTTCTACGAATGAGGAACCTTCCTTTCAATACTGGTTGGATCTATCGTATAAGTTTTCGTCTCTGTAATAAAACGGTTGATTCCAGGCAGATCAGTTCCGATACCAAAAGGGACACCAGTACATACCTACACTCTCAACCTGACACTTCTTCAGACTCACGTCTTCTTAACTACGAAAACTTGACACCACAACCTCTTCTGAGAACTCTCAGGGAACCTGACGTTCCTCTAGGTTGGTCAGGTAAGACTTCCTCTAGTCGGGACCCTAAAGAAACCTTCCTTACTACGACTTCGACTTTGAGGTCATGAAACAGGTGGAGTACGCTTCACAGCTGAGTAACCTTTTCTGAGACTACGACCTTCCCTAACCCCTGTCCTCTTCTTCCCCTGGTGTCTCCTACTTTACCGAGCTACCGTAGTGACTAAGCTACCCGTACTTAGACTCACTCGAGGCCCTCAACCACTACCTGTCCCTCCGGACCGTACGACGCTAAGTACCCCAGTGTTTCTCAGTCTGTGCTGACTAACTGACTTGACTTGACTTGACAACTGGTACTACCGTTAGGTAAAGAAGATTCTCTAAGAACGGGTATCAATAGATATATTACTATTGCACTTAATTTAAGCGAGTAAAGACAGGTAAAATCAAGTCACTAAGAATTCCACAGTTACAAGTGAGAAGGGTAGAGCACGAACTGACACAGGATAAATGGAACTGAGTACCTGCATTACAAGTTCCAAGGAAAAGTTATGACAAGAAATCTCGTAGTCTGAAATGAAAGTGGTGACCTGTACAGGTGTCGACTCTATTAATTAAAGAAGAAACCGAGTCCGTGAAGCAAGAAAGATCTCACTACTCATTAACGGGAGACGAGAAGGGGTCATCGTACAACCTATGAAAGACTGGACTAGTCCGAGTAGAAGGTCACAGTATAGAAAAACGTAAAAGTATGGTAAGTAACTCAAGAGCTCCGTTCTTATGACCTCCCAAATGGTAAAGAAGGAGGTCACCTGTTACACAACAGTCTCTAGAAGTGATACTGGGTAGACAGAACCCACTGGGACTTACCGTATCGAATATTGAAGTAACTGAACACGTTAGGGAAAGTGGTGTTATTCCGACAATTGGTACTTCCCCTTTAAAAGTACGTGACTTTTTTCTAAATATCGTAAACCCATCTAATATTTGTATTCTTATAAATCTTTATCTAGAGTACAAAATATATGTATATATATATATATATATATATATATGTGTGATGTATGATATAAGTATGATGTTAAACTGATTTTCATTTTTAAACCAGTCTCACTTATATATGCCTTTTGGGTGGTCGATCGATTTCGTTATAACTATATATAGTTCTGGTACTCAACCCCGTACCGTCCATGTAAAGCAGACTGACTGTCTCTTCAAGTGTTATGTTCCTTTGTTGTAGAAAGTTCGCACTTTTACTACCCCTTACCTCATTTTGTTATTGTAAGTCACGTCTCCCCTTTCTCTTGAGTGTTGGACCGACAGTAGAAAGTAACAATGCCACCAACAATATTACAATAGTTCACAGGTGTCTAAAGATAGAAGGTTTGGTTACTTAAGGGAAAATGAAGGGTAATAATTGGTACGAGACAATTATTACCTAGAGGTGAGAAGGGGTTATCGTATAACCTGTGGTAGACTGGACACTCCGAGTAGAAGGTCACAGTATAGAAAAACGGAAAAGGATGTACTTTAATTTTCTACGAACGAAGAACCTTCTTTTCGATACTGTTTAGATCTGTCGTACCATTTTTCGTCTCTGTAATTAAACGACTGTTCCCAGGTATATCAGTTTCAATATCAAAAAGTCATCAGTGCATACCTATACCCTCAATCTGACATTTCTTCCGACTCCTGACTTCTTAACTACAAAAGTTTGACACCACAACCTCTTCTGACAACTCTCAGGGAACCTGACATTCCTCGAATTTGGTCATTTAGGATTTCCTTTAGTCAGTATTTATAAGTAAACTTCCTGACTACGACTTCGATTTTGAGGTCACAAAACCGGTGGACTACGTTTCTGACCTGAGTAACCTTTTATGAGAATACGACCCTTTCTAACTTCCATCCTCCTCTTTCTCTACTGTCTTCTACTGTACAAACCTACCGTAGTGGTTGAGTTACCTGTACGCAGACTCGTTCTAAATCCTCTGCCACTTCCTGTCTTTTCGGACTGTAGGACGTCAGGTACCCCAGAGTTTCTCAACCTGTGCTGACTCGTTGACTTGTTGTTGACAAGTACACAACAGTAACGTTTTTATTATGTCACTAAACGGTAAGGGAGGAGGTCATCTGGTACAAAAAAGTCTTGAGAAGAGATACCGGACAGACTGGACCCACTAGGACGTGTAGTACCGAGTCTCTAGGTGACTTAATACGTTCAGGGAAGTGGTGTTTTTCTGACACTACGAATTTCCCCTGTTGTGAAGTTAACACCCACACAGACCACAACTTTCATTTCAGGTTACGACATTTCTTATTATAACGTATCCTTGGACCTTTAAATCCATGTATTTAGTTTAACCTACATGAATTCGTCCTTTACCGTTGTCACTAGTTACCGTAGAATCTTTAATCACTTGATTTTAACTATCCCCTACTCGTTTAAATTAAGTTTACTGGTAATATGATGGTATTCTGAGGGAATTTTATTTACTTTACTTAAAGCACCAGTTGTCTTCTCAGGTTTTATGTCATAAACCACGTCACAGTTTTTGTTGTCCTACGGGAACCAAGTAAAGGTTCTGTTTGGTAAGTCGTAGTGTCATTGGGTTCAGATACTGAGTTGGTGATAAAGACTTCTTCAATTTCAAGTGAACAAGGCACTTCTGAATATTCTTGAAGACTTAGATTATGGTCTTTTCTACACGAAAATTAGTGTCCCTTAATTTAATGTTTTCATCCTTCTCTATGGACCTAATTGTCCGTTCGAACCAGAACTTTATGCTTTACTTCGTTCTGTTTCCATTGACTCAAAACAGTTCTCTTGTGTAACCAGTATCCTTTGTTGGAAAAGATTGTTGTGTTCTCTACTGATATAGGTACCTTTAGTGGTTTTACAGTCATGGTTTTCGTCTAACTCATATAATAACCGTCGGTTTCTACCTTTAAAGGTATGTCAGTGGTCTAGTTCTGTACCTGGACTGACACCGAGTCTAGAACTTGAGGAGTAACGTTTTAAGTCTAATTTAACTTCTGTCATTCCTTTAGTGATCCGGTAAGTCCATACTGGATTTAGTTTAGGGAATACTGATATGTGACCTCCACTGTTTATCTAAGTTCTTTAATCTAGACCATCTCACGGACTTCTTGATACGTACTTTCAAGTTTTGTAACATATCCTCCGTCCCTGATTTTGGTAGTATTTATTTACGTTCTTCAGTTTCATCAACAGAGTCGTCCGAAATATTTCTCGACTCTTTTGTTCTCTTCACTTTCAGTTCCCTCTTTCCCTTTCCATATGTGTTCACTTACGTCTCAAGGTCTCCTCTCTATTCTTTCGGAAGAATTTACTTGCACGTTTATTTACCTCCTTTTGTTATCTTACCATTTTAGATCTATAGAGAAGTTCTTTTAACCTCTATAGTTACCTTGAAAAGTACGTTTTTACCTGTATTATTTCTTGTTTTCACAATACCTGGATTGTTCGTCTTTTTTAATTCTTCTCTATCGTTCTTACGTGTGACCTTGATAAGTTTTTTACAGAGTTACTGGGTCTATTGGTACTACTACATCAGTGAGTGATCTCGGTCTGTAAGACTTCATGTTTCAGTTCACCCGGAATCTTTTATAATGATCCTTGACTTGATCACCTCCACTACCTTTAGATCGACTCGATAACTTTTAGGATTTTCTACTAAGACAATTTCATGACGTGTGCTGCATATTCGTTTAAACATTTTAAGTGGTCACCGGTGTCGTGACCTTTTGGAGTCAAAAGTAAGGTTAGGGTTAAATCCCGTTACGGTTCTCACAAGTTTGAAGGTACGTCAACATGAGTAAGTGTATGATCATCCAAAAATGAGTTTGAGAAAATTCGATTGGAAGTAGTCATATACTTGACTCTTAAAGGTCTACATGTTCTACCCAAAACTTTTCCGTCTCCTTAGTCTCCAGTTTAACTGAAGTAAGTACCCAAGTATACCTTTCATAGTCAGTCGAGTCAAGTCAAGCCAACGAGCCAGTACAGACTAAGAAACACTGGGGCACCCGAAGTCGTACAGTCCGGGGGGATAGGTAATGGTTGAGGACAGAAGACAGCAGGGGAAGAGGAGGGTGGAAGTTAGAAAGGGTCGTAGTCCCAGAAAAACTTACTCAGTCAAGAAGTGTAGTTCACCGGTTTCATAACCTTAAAGTCGAAGTTATAGTTAGGAAGGTTACTTTTGAGTCCTAACTAGAGGAAATCTAACCTAACCAACCTAGAGGAACGTCAGGTTCCCTGAGAGTTCTCAGAAGAGGTTTTGGTGTCAAGTTTTCGTAGTTAATAAGTTACAAGTCGAAAGAAATATCAGGTTGAGAGTGTAGGTATGTACTGATGACCTTTTTGGTATCGTACCCTTAGGTCTTTTTGTAGATGAAAACGAAGTAACTGATGTGATTTCGGAAACTGACAACCTGGTGGTGTCTGACCTTTTAAGAATTTCTTTAATCTTATGGTCTGGTAGAATGGACTCTTTGGATATACGGTAGTTCTTCGTTGTCATTCTTGGTCCGTACCTTGTTACGTGACCAAGTCTTAAACCTTTCCTTGCACTGTTCCGACGTATAACGGTGGACGAATAAATTAAGTATACGTCTCATGTAGTACACTTTACAGTTCGACCTACTTAGTGTCAGACCTTCGTTTAAACGGTTCTCTTTATAGTTGTTGGAGTCTATACGTCTACTATGGTAAGATTACCGTCTTTCACTTCTCCTTGATTTGTCGGAGAACTCCCCCCACTTTTTCCTCTCTCTTTTTCGACCCAATTTATAGTTGTAATTTTATTCGATTCTGGTACTGGAGGTCGGGGTAGCGGTCGACTCGGTGTTCCCTTCGGGTTCTTATGACCACACCCATCGGATAGGGAAGAGGTCACTTGTAAGGACTGGGTCCTTAGCTTGGTCCCTAAGGACGTAACGTCCTTCTAAGAAATGGTTAACTCGATATTCCCTTCGGGTGATCGGTTTAGTGAAGTATCGTTTATCATCCCCTTTTCACCTTCATTACTGTCGAAAGGAAAGGAACCAGAGGTTTTAATGACACCTACTACTGACGTCGGTACTTTAACTTTCTGTGAACGAGGAACCTTCGTTTCGATACTGTTTGAATCTGTCGTCTAATTTTTCGTATCTTTAGTGAAACGGGTGTTTCCAGGTATGTCAAGTTTGACACCAGAAAAGTCACGCGTGTATACCTAACTTTCAACCCGGTAATTCTTCGGACTCACGGTTCTTTAACTACGAAAGTTTGACACCACGACCTCTTCTGAGAACTCTCAAGGAACCAGACGTTTCTTTAGTTTGGTTAGTTAGGATTTCCATTAGTCAGGACTGATAAGTACCTTTCTGACTACCACTTCGACTTCGAGGTTTTGAAACTGGTGGATTACCCTTCTTGACTGTGTAACCTTTTCTGGGACTACGACCCTTTCTAACTTCCGTTTTCCTCTTCCCCCGTGGTCTCCTTCTCTAACAATCTAAAGTAGTGACTGAGTTACTCGTACTTAAACTCGTTTGAAGACCTCTATCACTTCATGTCCACTCAGACCGTACGACGTCAGGTACCTGACTGTTTGAAGTCTATGTGAATCGTTGACTTGTTGTAGGTGGTATTATATTATCACACCATCGATTCTCGGATTTACCTTTCGGTACGTGAACACATCAATAATGAACTCGTCTTTACAAAGGACACAACGATATCGTGATACTAGTATAAGACTAATATAAACCTTTGTAAATAACAGTAGATTATAACTTATGAAGTAAATAGACTTTTTAACATTATATATTATGTCCGGTTAATGAAATTTTATTAAGTTCACTAATGAAAAAGAATTTTACTTCATTATGATTGATATGATATTCTACCAAACAATAATTGTTATATATACTGAAATAATAAGAATTATAATGATAATTGTGGACTCTGATGAAATCCCATAAATAACTAACTGTATTGGACTTTTTGTCTACCTTAGTAGATATCTAAGAAAGTCACACTAAAAAGATGGTTGGAATTATGTTCGCGACAGAATACGAAGGGATAATGTCTATTAGTTTACAAGTGAAGTACGTAAATCCTAGTCCTACACTAGTAGACGAAAGATAGAGTTTTTTTTCAATAGTCATCAATATATACCAGAGTAAACTACGGTCCGGAGACTTAAGAGATTCCGATGACGAAAGTACTCGTCACTAACGAAAAATCTACGAGTCGTACTAAGAGGGTAAAAATACTCATGGAACTAAAGTACAACTACTCAATTAAGAGAACGTAATTCACTATAATATTAGTTTTCTTGACGGAAAGTTAAGGTATAAATCAGAAATTATACTTCCGAATCGTCGTAAAGATTACTCAATACATACAAAAATGTCTGACGTCAAAGATTCCTATATCCAAACTAGAGATTCCCCTTTTAGTGGAGAATTAAAATGAATTAAAATCATAATTCCTTTCAGAATCTTCTAATTTATCTTCCACGTAAAATAAACTTTGAAATGACTTACGATTAGTACTTGAACACGAATCGACGTATTATTTGTGTACGGTTGTTGTCAGGTGCGGTTACGACAATAACTACCTGTTTTTCTGTGTACTAATAACTTCCTTAAATAGGTTTCTTTCCTTTGTTCAGTCTTTTCATGGAGGTATTAGTCTTCGACAATTTTTTATATTTGAAATTAATTTATTAAATTTATTTTAATTTACTATAATTAATTACTTTTGACTTTTTTTTCATTGTATTTACCATAACAGATTACGTTCTGTCAAACAAATTTAAGGTCCTTATAAAAATTCGTAGTTTACATACGGTTCGAATTAAGATCCATAAACACAATGTAGCCTGTGACGGGAACATCTTAAATTCTTGGTCTTTTTACAAAAGTTCTAAATTTTCCTCTTGTAATACCTCTTTATAAATTCTCTCATAACGTTCACCCTCCGGCCCAACCACGTACATGTGACATACTTGTTATCACTACTGACTGGTCCGTTACCACTAGTTTGTCTTTCATAATATAGATCTCGGTTCTTTTAGTTAACAACTACTTCTGATAACGATATGTCTGTTACCATTTAATAAGGAACTCTGTCTCTCTCACTTTTTTCTCTTCTTACACCCCCTGTTTCTTTCTCTAACGAAACTAGTCGAAGAACTTATAACTACTGGGTATATAAAGTACAACTGTTTTATATAACAGTACGTTGTTCTTTTTGAATATCTCTTATAGTAAAAATTTGACTTATAAAACTAACCCTAACGTAACTTAGACATTTAACGAAACCCCATCATATGAGTGAAAGTGATGTAACTAAGAAGGCTAGGTACTTGTACCATATAAAGAGGTAGATAATCACAGGAGAAATTAAAGAAAGTGGTCACAAAATATCAAAAGATATATATCCAGAAATCAAAGAAATCCATCTATATAAGAATTCATAAAATCAGAAAAACAACGTTACCACTTACCTTAACAAAGGAATTAAAGAAAAAGATGAAAGAGTAATAATCACATATCTTTACGTTCCCTAAAGACACACAACTAAAATATAGGACGTTGAAATGATATAAGTAACTAATCGAGATCATTAAAAGACCACCTCAGAAATCCCAAAAGGTACATCTCCTAGTACAGTAGACGTTTGTCACTCTCAAAATGAAGAAGAAAAGGTTAAACCTAAGGAAAATAAAGGAAAAGACGAGACTAAAGACACCGGTTTTGAAGGTCTTGATACAACTTATCATCACCACTTTCACCCGTGGGAACAGAACAAGGACTGAAATCCCCTTTAGGAAAGTTAAAAAGTGGTAACTCCTATTATGAGGGATACCCAAACAGTATCTATCGAAAGTAATACAACTCCATACAAGAAAGATAAGGACGAAAGACCTCTCAAAAATAATATTTACCTACAACTTAAAACAGTTTCCGGAAGAGACGTAGATGACTCTATTAGTATACCTAAAATAAAAAGTTAAACAATTACACCACTTAATGTAACTAACTAAACGCCTATAACTTCTTAGGAACGTAGGGACCCTATTTCGGGTGAACCAGTACCACATCCTAGAAAAATTACACAACAACCTAAGACTAACGATCTTAAAACAACTTCTACAAACGTAGATACAAGTAGTCACTATGACCGGACATCAAAAGAAAAAAACATCGAGGAACAGTCCAAAACCATAATCCCACTACCACCGGTGGCATAGTTCGATGGTCGTCATAAAAAGTGTCTTGATCTTGTTTATTAAAGTTCTAAACATCCCTTTATGTTTTTTGGAACTTATCGGTTTCGTTAGAACTCTTTCTTCCTACCTTGACCTCCTTAGTTTAACGGACTGAGGTCCGAGATGATGTTTCGGTGTCAGTAGTTCTACCATACCATGACCGTTTTTCTGTCTTTATATCTAGTTACCTTATTTTATCTTTCGGGTCTCTATTTAGGTGTGTGGATACCTGTGGAATAGAAGCTGATACCTCCGTTCTTATATGTTACCTCATTTCCGTTAGAGAAATTGTTCACCACGACCCTTTTGACCAGTTGGTGAACATTTTCTTACTTTGATCTAACGAAAGATTGTGGTGTGTGTTTTTATTTGAGTTTTACTTAATTTCTAGATTTGTAATCTGGTCTTTGATATTTTGAGGATCTCCTCTTGTATCCGTTTTGTGAGAGACTGTATTTAGTGTCGTCCTAGGAGATACTAGGTGGAGGGTCTTAAGACCTTTATTTTCCTATTTATTTGTTTACCCTAGATTAATTTTAATTTTCGAAGACGTGTTGTTTCTTTTGATATTCGTTCCACTTTTCTGTCGGAAGACTTACCCTCCTTTATTATCGTTTACTTCGTTGACTGTTTGTTGATTAGAGTTTTTATATGTTTGTTGCATACGTCGAGTAAAAGTCTTTTTATTTACTGGGTTAGTTTTTTACCCGGTTTCTTGATTTATCTGTAAAGAGGTTTCTTCTGTATGTCTACCGATTGTTTGTGTACNACGAGTTGTAGTGAGTAATAATCTCTTTACGTTTAGTTCTGGTGTTACTCCATGGTGAAGTGTGGTCAGTCTTACCGACGATAGGTTTTCAGACGTTCGTTATTTACGACCTCTCCCACATCTCTTTTCCCTTGGGAGAATGTGACAACCACCCTTACGTTTGATCATGTCGGTGATACCTCTTGTCACACCTCTAAGGAATTTTTTAACGTTTATCTTGACGGAATACTGAGTCGTTAGGGTGACGACCGTATGTGTGGTTCCTTTGGTCTTAACTTTCTCTGTGTACACGGGGTTACAAGTAACGTCGTGACAAATATTATCGGTCCTGTACCTTTGTTGGATCTACAGGTAGTCGTCTACTTACCTATTCTTTCGACACCATGTATATGTCTCACCTCATAATGAGTCGGTAATTTTTCTTATGTAAACTTAGTCAAGATTACTCCACCTACTTTGACCTCGGTTAATATGTCTCACTTCATTCGGTCTTTCTTTTTGTGTTTATGTCATATGATTGTGTATATATACCTTAAATCTTTCTACCAATACTACTAGGACATACACTCTGTCGTTTTTTCTGTGTCTACACATCTCGCCTTAAAACCTGAGATACCCTCTCCCTCTCTCACCCTACTAAACCCTCTTACCGTAACTTTGTACATATGATAGTACATTCTTTACTTAGCGGTCAGATACAAGTTACGTCCTATGTCCTTAGAACCCCGACCACGTGCCCCTACTAGATCTCTCTACTATACCCTACCCTCCACCCTCCCCCCAAGTACAAACCCTTAAGTACATGTGGACACCACCTAAGTACAGTTACATACCGTTTTGGTTATCTCATAACATTTCATTTTATTTCATTTTTATTTTTAAATTTTTATTTTATTTTATTTTACTTATAAAAACGTTTTAATGTATAAGGACTTTATACAGAGGTTGAAAACAAGACCGTTAATTAAGGATGAAAAATGTCTCGAAGAAAACGTCAAGATGTCCTATGTTACATTCGAATATATATATATATATATATAGAACTCTTTAGACATACGTGCAGTACTTCGTTGTCAATCTTGACCTGTACCTTTTTGTCTGACCGACGTTTATCCTTTTCCTAATGTAGTTCCGACATATAACAGTGGGACGAATAAGTTGAAGATACGTCTCATGTAGTACTCTTTGTGACCCGACCTTCTTTGTGTACGACCTTAGTTCTAAAGGCCCTCTTTATAGTTATTGGAGTCTATACGTCTACTGTGGTGGGAATACCGTCTTTCACTTCTCCTTGAATTTTCGGAGAACTACTTTCACTTTCACCTCTCACTTTTTCAACCGAATTTCGAGTTGTAAGTCTTTTACTTCTAGTACCGTAGGCCAGGGTAGTGAAGTACCCTTTATCTACCCCTTTGTCACCTTTGTCACAGTCTGAAATAAAACCCCCCGAGGTTTTAGTGACGTCTACCACTAACACCGATACCTTCATTTTCGGCGAATGAGAAACCCTCCCTTCAATACTGGTTGGATCTATCGTATAAGTTTTCGTCTCTGTAATGAAACGACCGATTTCAGACAGATCAGTTCCGATACCAAAAAAAGACACTAGTACATAACTACACTCTCAACCTGACACTTCTTCCGACTCACGACTTCTTAACTACGAAAACTTGACGCCAGAACCTCGTCTGAGAACTTTTAGGGAACCTGTCGTTCCTCTAGGTTGTTCAGGTAAGACTTCCTCTAGTCGGGACCCTAAAGAAACCTTCCTTACTACAATTTCGACCTTTAAGTCATGAAACCGGTGGAGTACGCTTCACAACTGAGTAACCTTTTCTGAGACGACGATCCTCCCTAACCCCCGTCCTCCTCTTCCCCTACTGTCTCCTACTCTACAGACCTACCGTAGTGACTAAGTTACCTGCACTCAGACTCACTTGAGGCCCCCAACCACTACCTGTCCCTCCGGACCGCACGATGACAAGTACTCCAGCGTTCCTCAGCTTGTACTGACTCACTGGCTTGACTTAACTTCACTCTATATATACATATATATATATATGTATGTATGTACATATATATATAATAACTTCACATCAACTAAATGTAAAGTGCAAGTGTCGGTCCACTAAGTCAATATGTTTATGTGTATATATTAAAACTTTAATAAAAGGTAGTATCCAATCATATTCTATAAATGATATCACGGGATACGATATGTCATTTGGAAACAAGGAACAACGTATAAATAAAAAAATTAATCTTTGGATCTTAAGAAAAGTATGATTCAGTTTGTTCACCTTAGTTTTACAGTATTTAAAAAATCACTCTGTTTTTAAACATTCAAAAGATTTTGGACATATTTGCATAAATACATATAAATATCTTTTAGAAAAGATGATATGATCTATTGTCTAACTCTTTCTTGTAAATTTTTTTCTCTCTCTCTCTCTTTAACCTCTTATATTTGATTTACTTTACCCTTGTAACTTATACTTTATCTTTTTCATTTTGTTTGATCTATTTTCAAGTAGTATATCAAGACAACAAAGATTTGTACTGATGAGTGATGTTTGTAGACCTCGAGAATTACTTTTTTTCCTTATAGACTTTTAATCATAAAAAGTTTTTGACAGTTCTATTAAGACTACAATTAGACCTAAAATTTTTCACTAATGTCTAAAAGGTTAATCTACGATCAAAACCACTATGTCTTAAGGTAATAAAAAGACAACTGGTTAGTACTATGTTACCATGATTCACTCATTATCAATGTACGTTATTATTTTCTACAAATAGTCCAAAGTGTTAGTTATCTATCTGTTTTTTATTTTCTATTAACGTTAACGTTCGGTATCACTCTTGTACTAATTGAATTGTTATATTTTATTACTGTGTGTTAAACTCCCAAGTTCCTCTCGTTACACCATTCACTTTCACGTATATACGTACACAAAAGTAGGGGGGTCGGTCTTGTACGGAAAACCATCCACGTAAATTAGGTAAATGTAAATTCCATTTATAACTATCTATACTAGGATAATGACAAAATAATTTACAAAACCCAAAATAAAAGACATCGAGAAAAAGAAGAGAACAC
Source organism: Capra ibex (assembly GCA_006410555.1). NCBI lineage: Eukaryota > Metazoa > Chordata > Mammalia > Artiodactyla > Bovidae > Capra > Capra ibex. The sequence continues at coordinate 44,233,250 of SJYO01000647.1, forward strand.
AAAGGACGGATCTCTTTCAGGAAATCGTAAACAGTATTTAGACCAAAACACCACGTCTTAAGAGAATTGAAAACGAACAGACCATTCGAAAACTGAAGGGGAAATTTAGACTTCCTGTCAGAACGACTCACCATAAGGGTCAACATCGAAGAAGAGAAAATAGCGAAATTTATATAGTACGGAAAGAGAAGACCGAATAAAGACAACTCTTCAGTCGACTATCGGACTTCCATCAAGGGAACACATAATAAACAGTAAAAGGGAAACAAAAATTATAAAAAGACAGAAGTTAAGAACAGTCGAACTAATGATACAGTCAGAACAACATAAGGAGGAACCTAAAAAGGCAGGATCCTGAGACACGAAGGACCTGAACCAATTGATAAAGGAAAGGGTACAATTCCTTACAAAGTCGATAATAGAGAAGTTTATAAAAGAAATCAGGAAAGAGAGACAGAAGAGAAAGAGCCTGGGGATGTTACGTTTACAACCACGCAAATTGCAATAGGTTCGTCAGAGAATCCCATAGAAGTAAAGAAAAGTAAGAAAAAGATATAAGACAAGACACCGTCACTAAAGGTGGTAAGACAGGAGACCCAGTAAATAGGTAAGAAGACGGAGTAAATAATCAGAAAACTAAGGAAGATCACATAGTAAGGTCTCTTCCGTTACCGTGGGGTGAGGCCATGAGAACGGACCTTTTAGAACACCTGTCCCCTCGGACCACACGACGTCAGGTACCCCAGGGACTCTCAGTCTATACTGACTCACTGAAGTGAAAGTGAAAAGTGAAAGTACGTAACCTCTTCCTTTACCGTTGGGTGAGGTCACAAGAACGGACCTCTTAGGGTCCCTACCCCCTCGGACCACCCGACGGTAGATACCCCAACTTGTCTCAGCCCTTGTTGACTTCATTGAATCGTCGTCGTCACATTGTAAGTAGGAACAAAAAATAAAGAAGATCCAGAAACCATTTATAAAGAACGGAGAAGCGTTAGAAACGAAGGTAAGAAGGGGGTTCTAGGATATAGTAGAAGTAATAGTAATAAGACTTAAGAAAAGGACCTTCCAACGGATTGAGGTGAAGTAAATCAACAAAAAGACCCTAAAATTAAACAGGGAAGTAAACCCTGAATCGAAAGACGAAAAAGTAATACTAATTATAAGACATTGTACCAAAAACAAATTCGACAACATTCCGACACGAAGAAGAACGAAGAAGACAGACAGGAAAATACCTACTCCGATTCTTCGAACACATTCGAAGAATTACCCTCCGTGACATTTACTCTTTTTGACCCAGAACGAGACCACCCGTCCCAGAACAAGACATTCCGAAATTAGGTTAATAGACGACTACCCACACCAACATGAGGGAGGTACCATCAACAAAATGGACTCCACTGGGTCGGAACCCAAGATGTCCAAGATACCATCCGACTTGAAGGTCACGGGGGTAGGGACACCATTCCGGGACGACTGGGTGTAGAGGTGTCCTCCGGGAGGTTGTGATCGTTTATGAAAACCAAGTCAGAGGACACCCCAGTGACTAGGAGAAGAGACCCAGAACCCACGAACGTTTTAAAACAAACACGAGAGGTTCTGACCTCACAGACAAAGGGGGTCTGGAGATCTTCAGGAGATCACTTTAGGGTAACCGGGAGTTCCGGTCTAAGGGACCCCTAAGGGTCAGGGAAACAACCTAGAGGTCCGATCCTTCTGACTGTACCCCAATTCTTGGAAGTGTTATGACGTTCTTGAAGAAACTGTAATAACAAGAGGTCATACACCTAGTGTATGGGTTACTCATACCTTAAACTAAAATAGTACTAACTCGGGGAAGATGACAGAGTGACACCGAAGAAGAAACGGAAACCTACACTCCACTAACAAACAAACAAAACAAAAACACTCTAGGTCGTAGGTTATCACCAGTCACTAACAAGTTGTCGATCAACTTTAAAACCACGAGAGTGTCCTCCTCTACTCACGTATAGGAAGATGAGACGGTTGAACTTAGCCTTCGTACATTCGAATAAAAATTAGTGATAAGGAACTACTTGACGAGAGTAAAACGACAAGACTTTGAAGAAAATCGTTCGATGTTACCTTTTCCAAACTAAGGAGGTCTGTCATAAATTGGATCTATAGGTCCCTTTAGCCTTCTCAGGGGTAAGGAGCTTCTTTACATAGAAAATAGAGTAGAGATAAAGAAAGAAAAACAAGGTAAGAGACGGAAAAGATAAAATAGAAAGATACATCAAAAACATTCCTGCGTGTGTGTTAAGGAATTTTACGTTCATGTTTGTTGAATGATGTAACATGAGTCCTTATCATGTTTCACGTGAACCAAAATAACAAGATAGTCAAGTCAGGTCACGAGTCAGCACAGACTGAGAAAAACTGGGGTACTTAGTGTCGTCCGGTCCGGAGGGACAGGTAGTGGTTGAGGACCTCAAGGTGAGTTTGAGTACAGGTAGCTCAGCAACTACGGAAGGTCGGTAGAGTAAGAGACAGCAGGGGAAGAAGAGGACGGGGGTTAGGAAGGGTCGTAGTCCTAGAAAAGGTTACTCAGTTGAGAAGGGTACTTCACCGGTTCCATAACCTCAAAGTCCAAATCGTAGTCAGGAAGGTTACTTGTGGCTTTTGACTAGAGAAAGTCTTACCTGATCGACCTAGAGGAACGTCAGGTTCACTGAGAGTTCTCAAAAGAGGTTGTGGTGTCAAGTTTTCATAATTAAGAAACCACGAGTCGAAAGAAGTGTCAGGTTTCGAGTGTAGGTATGTACTGGTGACCTTTTTGTTATCGGAACTGATCTACCTGGAAACAACCGTTTCATTACAGAGACTAAAACTTATACGATAGATCCAACCAGTATTGAAAGGAAGGGTCCTCATTCGTAGAAAATTAGAGTACCGACGTCACTAAAACCTCGGGGGGGTTTTATTTCAGACTGTGACAAAGGTGACAAAGGGGTAGAAAAAGGGTACTTCACTACCCTGGCCTACGGTACTAGAAGCAAAAGACTTACAACTCGAAATTCGGTTGAAAAAGTGAGAGAAGACAGTGAAAGTACTTCTCCGAAAAATCAAGGAGAAGTGAAAGACGGTATTCCCACTACAGTAGGTGTATAGACTCCAATAACTCTAAAGAGGGCGGTTAGAACTAAGGTCGAACACGAAGAAGGTTGGGTCGCAAAGAGTACTACATGAGACGTAACTTCAATATATTTGTCCCACTGTTATATGTCGGAAATACATGAGGAAAAGGATAAACGCCGGTCAGACAACAAGTTACAAGTCAAGATTGACAACGAATGACTGGACGTATATCCAAAGAGTTCTCCGTCCAGTGACAGAAAGAAGGAATAAGTAATGGTTGTCAAACTTGTTTAGTGTATCGAAATAAGAGAAAGAATTTCTCAGAGAATTAAATGTGTTACATTCAAAATTCAGGTATATGAAAGTTAAACACTAAAGTTTAGGTTAAGTTTCGAAGGGAACAGGGGTTTAGATACTGTAGATACCGGGTCTCGTCTCGTCACCACCTCCCACCCAAAGAGTAAGTCGAAACTAATGACGGAGGTAGAGTTTCCTTCTCGTCACTCACCGGGACTTCTCTATAGAATCAAGGTTCTGGGTCTTGACTTGGACCCATCGGACCTACTTTTGATCCTTATGATCGGTGGTGTGACGGTTTCCGATCTCCGATCTCCGTTTCAGGGACCGGGAAACGGGAAAAGCTTTCGTTCTTACAAAGTTCCTCCGTTTGTGACAATTTCGTCTATGTTTCAAATAACAATCTTTGTGACGTATTACATACTTTCATGTGTGTCTCTTCGTCCAACAAATAAATTCTGTCTTCGTTCCGTCTTTATGTGTGGGTTTTTCCTCACACCCGTAGGACTCCCTCTTCGTGTTATTGCGTTTTTGATCCGTCTCTATGTTTCGGTCTCTATTTCCCAACCCTATAGTAGAGATTCCATCTTTTTGTGTCATTCAGTCTTCGGTCTTTGGTCCGTTTCTATGTGTGGACCTCTCCTCATGGTTGCAGGACTTACTCCTCGTCGTGTCATTTCTCCTTACATTTAGTGAATGTATCGTGTTAGGAAGACCCAGAAGAAAATGGAAATCGGTTAATAAAACAAAGAAAAAAGTGTGGACTGACCAGGTACCTGGGAATGGTTATACACACATATTGAAAAAAAGATTCTACCTGGGGTGACGTCTTCGTCACCGATGAACAGACGTAAATAATACCCCATCCGGGGAAGGCAAAAACTGGGGGTTCTTTGGAAGGACACGTACATGTCTATTCCTTTAGAAGAGACTGGAGTCCTCACCCGTGACATAGAGAAACTAAATCGACTCGAGTGGAAAACGGTCCTCAAAACAGGAACCTCAAAGATCTACTCTTGTGTCGAACTTAAAATGAGGTGAATTGTTTGATGTCCACAGACCAGGTTTCTGGGTAATAGAGGATGGAGTAGATGTGGTCCTCCCAAAACACAAGGACCTCAAGCACCTACCAGAACCGTCCACCTCATCCTCTATAGTCCTTTAACCTCTTTCTATCTGATATTTAGAGTCGAACCACTCAAAACAATCAACCTCAGTAGGAAGTGCATGGTAGGAGACGACCTGATAAACCTACTACCCGACACTTTGACAACGACTAGTAGTTTATGATCGACGTCTTAACAACGACTACTAGTTTCTTGAGTAGTAGGAGAGTCAGGTCACTTGACCTCCTCTTCAGTCGAAGAGTTTTGTGTCACAAGGGAAGAAAGTCATAGAGAACGATACCAGAGGAAGGAGGACGTTCACTCGCACAGGTAGGACTCATGGACATTCCAATAGTATACACTTGGACCCCGACTTCCTAAGTGGTCTTAGATCGTCTAGGTCAGGACAGGAGTAGATAGGTGGTCGGTGACGACTCTAAACGGGTGACCGTCCTAATCCAGAAAGAAAGTCCTCTTACGAGAGGGATAAAAACCATATAAAAGAGACTTTATAAAAGGAGAAAGGAAGAAACCAATGAGAATGATAAAGACCGTTCAGAGGACCGAGAAGAAAAGTTTAACAGAAAAGGATTACTAAAGATAGAAGAATAACAAAAACAGTACTCAAAATTCCTATACCAGAGGCCCCAGAAGATTCGGTATGTAAGTCCACTTCTCAAATCAACAAAACAACATAAAGAAGTCTTTTATAAATAATATTGACGTAACAGTATTCACCAAGAAGACAAAGAGACAAATAAAGATAGTAGAGGTCATCAAAATAAAGTGACCCGTCCAAAAGAAAGACAGAACTACATCCAACCATAAAAATCTATGGTAATCAGGGGGTTTTCACAATCTTGCACTTTATCAAAGGGGTTGTACCTGGTTTTTACAGATTGATTCGTCCGGTGGTTTTTTACACCATTCTTGTATCTTATTTGGAGGAAGAGGTCAGAGGGTAGTGGAAGTGTCTGAACTTCTAAGTGGGTAAGACCAGGAAGAACCGGAGGGGTGATCCAACTTATCCGTCTAAGGCCATCCACACACCGTCGAAAGGTAAATCTACTACATATATAGACACGTTTGGTTTGAGAAAGGGTTTACAGAAGAGGTGGTACTGGTATGACCTAAAAAGTTGTGGTCCAAAGTACATGAATAAGTCAGGCACCTATTATACCGGTCAGGTCAGTTAAGACAGTCAACTCAGAGAGTCTCCAGAGTTCCGGACTTTACGTGTACTCGAAGAGTCCTAGAATCAGTAATAAAGGGGGTTTTGTACGACGACGAAATCTTGACCGTTTCTTTCTCTTCTTTGGTAAATCCAGTGGTAGAAGGGTCTTATTCATTCAAAAAGTGTCAAATGAAATTACTCTAGCGAAAAATATATCGTACACCCATTTTCGTAGACTTCATTCAAATATCCGTGGTCTCGAAAATTTAAACTTGAGACATAAGGTACGTTGAAAAGATTCATGAAATAAAACACTATTTACTGTTTAATACATAAATTTTGTTTCAAAGTGTCTCTTTTTCGTATTGTAAGACACTTGTAGATGGAGACATTTCTGATCTATGTGTCACAAAGGGATACAGAATGTATCTACGACGTTTCAATTATACGTGTCTATGATTACTTCCACAGTGAGATTACTGTCTTAACAATACTATTGCATAAACCCTTAGTCTCGTAAGTACATTCACAACTTAGACAGTAAGCATTAAGAATAAAAAGTGACTCAGTTAAGAGTTCCATTTTAAGTAAAATTTTACAAAAAGTGACCTTTTTAATCTTACGATTACGGAATAAAGACGAGAGAAACGTATGGAAGGTGGACATTAAAAAAGAAATACCTTCCATGTCTTCCAATCTTAGAGACTTGACACTCCATTAGACCACCCACCAAATATGTGTAATGGAAAAGAGTGGGAGTGTTCAGACTCTTTCCACACGTCATTGGTAGTGAATTCGTTCCTCTGGGTTAGACTCATGGTCGGTATCGATGTGGTCGTGGTACCCGGAGTCGTACCGGGTAGACTGTACTGTCAGGTCCCGAAAGAGTAACACCTATTATTCTTGTTTTTGACAGATTCTAAACTGGGTCAATCTGTAGAGGTAAATTAATGTTTAGATAACTATTCGCCGTATTTTATCTAAAATTATTTTGTATCCTTTTAATAGAAACGTACAAAAGTATATAATAAATGGTGACTACTAACCTCCGTTTATACTACTTATTAACGGTTTTCTATTATTAAACGACAACATTTTTACGATTATAATGTCCCGTTAAAAAATTTCAGATAAAAGATTCAGACTACAAAGTGTATTTAAATAGAATTATTACTAGAGAAAGGGATGAATCAAACATCAAAGAGAATCAAAAAGTGTCATTCACTTCTTTCCTCCCCTTTGTGATAATATTAAATTAATTAAATTAATAGACCATAAACTCTCATACGGGACCGTACGTCTCATATTTTTACGNTTTAAAATTTTAGAAATTAAGAATGTATGTAAGGGTTTGTACTTGGGGGGAGGGTGGAGGGAGGGGTATTGTAGAGAGACCCAGTAGGGGTACGTGGTCGAGGTTCGTACGACATAGGACGTAGTCTGTATCTGACCGTTAAGTTAAGAATGTACTATCATATGTACAATTGTAACTATTTTTATCACATATAAATCCAAGGATACTTTCACTTACTTATTTTAATACTCTAACAAATTTTACACAAACTTTCTCTGATTTTTATAAGTCATTAAAGTCACACAGTCGAGAAGTGTAATAAGTACGTTTATCCTTCGAAAAGAGGTTTACTGAGTCACTTGATTATACCTAACTTTACAACTTAATAACTATTACTCAAAACCAATGAGTTGGTGGTCCTGATACCGTGACATATATGTATTTCTTTTATTAGTGAAACCATTTATTTACTTATTGGACAGTAACGATAGTGATGAATTATTGGCAACTTCGACCAGGGAAACGTCACTCTCTAAGAACTTTTGGACTAATAATAATAAAAAAATTAAAAGTAAAAAAAATGACACAAGTAACTAATCGAGATCATTAAAAGACCACCTCAGAAATCCCAAAAGATACATCTCCTAGTACAGTAGACGTTTGTCACTCTCAAAATGAAGAAGAAAAGATTAAACCTAAGGAAAATAAAGGAAAAGACGAGACTGAAGACACCGGTTTTGAAGGTCTTGATACAACTTGTCATCGTCACTTTCATCCATGGGATCAAAACAAGGACTCTAACAGCCGTAAATAGTCTACGGGAAACGAAGATGTAAAAAAAAAAAAGAAAAGAAAGGGATAAGACTTCAAATCTTAAAATCTCGAACCGACTATATTGTCTTTTAATGAATGAAACAAAATTTTTCTTATTACCTCAGAATCTTACAAGTTAAGTCAATTCAGTGAGTCAACACAGGCTGTGAAACGATGGAGTACTTAGTGTCGTGCGGTCCGGAAGGACAGGTAGTCATAGAGGGCCTCAAGTGAGTTTGAGTGCAGGTAGCTCAGCCACTACGGTAGGTCGGTAGAGTAGGAGACAACATGGGAAGAGGAGGACGGGGGTTAGTGAGGGTCGTAGTCTCAGAAGGTTACTCAGTTGAGAAGCGTACTCCACCGGTTTCATGACCTCAAAGTCGAAGTCGTAGTAAGGAAGGTTTCTTTAGGGTCCCGACTAGAGGAAGTCTTACCTGACCAACCTAGAGGAACGTCAGAGTCCCTGAGAGCTCAGAAGAGGTTCTGGTGTCAAGTTTTCGTAGTTAAGAAGTCGTGAGTCGAAAGAAGTGTCAGGTTGAGAGTGTAAGTATGTACTGGTGACCTTTTTGGTATCGGAACTGATCTGCCTGGAAACAACCGTTTCATTACAGTAACGAAAAGTTGTACAATAGATCCAACCAGTATTGAAAGGAAGGTTCCTCATTCAGAGAAAATTAAAGTACCGACGTCAGTGAATCTTACAATCCACCGACGATAAATTTGGTGTATAGAGTAGAGTTTTAGATGTAAGAGATGGATCATAACTCGAAACGACTTCAGTTTTATTATAAACTCGTATGTTTTAGAACGTTATTAAAATAGGACGGAATCAGTAGTATAGACAATAGTTCTCGTGTAACTCTCGACCTAGGAACCCCGACCAAGTGACCCTGCTGGTTCTCCCTACCATACCCCTCCCTCCTCCCTCCCCCCAAGATCTACCCCTTGTGGACATACGGACACCACCTAAGTACAACTACATATCGTTTTGGTTATTTTATAACATTTCATTAATTGGAGGTCATTTAATTTATTTAAGTATAAAATTTTTTTCTTTCGAGGTAGACCAAATTAAAAAGACGAAAACGGAAAAGTAGGATTAGATGAATAAACTCTTTAACCTCTTCGAAATCTTTGTCATAGTATCCGTTCCCGTATATAGTCTTAGTTTCAATTTAAGAGAACTTTAAGAATTTAAGAGAACTCTTGGAAGATGTCAATCTCTCCCACCTATTGATAAGAGAGAGACTTTGGGTATTTATCTGTTCGGGATCTGTTCTGTTGCAAAGTCGATTCAATCAGGACTACGTTTCATGTTTACGAGAGAATAGGTTCTGTTTGAAAAGCATATATTGTCTGATCGACTTATTCTTTACTTATTTACTAGGTGACATATCCTTGATAATAAATGAATTTCTTCACAGTTCAACTATATACCGTTTGTGGTAGTGTTATAATAGTAGGTTAATTTTTCGTTAATAGTAGGTTAATTTTATTAAATTAATTTTCATTTGTTTTAATTTTTATAATACAGATTGATTTACTTTGATTCAGTACGACACACCCCGGTGGGTTCTATCCGCCCAGTACCACCTCTCCAGACTGTCTTACACCAGGTGACCTCTTCCCTTACCGTTTGGTGAAGTCATAAGAACGGAACTCTTGGGGTACTTGTCATACTTTCACTATCCTATTACTTTCTCCTTGAGAGGTCCAGTCATCCACGGGTTATACGATGACCTCTAGTCACCTCTTTGTTGAGTTCTTTCTTACTTCCCTACCTCGATTTCGTTTTCGTCATGGGTCGACACCTACACTGACCACTATCTTCGTTCCAGGCTACGACATTTCTCGTTATAACGTATCCTTGGACCTTACAGTCCGGATACTTAGTTCCGTTTAACCTTCACGAGTTTATCCTCTACCGTTCTCACTTGTAGTTGTAAGATCCTTATTCACTTGATTTTACCTGACCTTACCCACTTAAATTGAGTCTACTGGTAATACAGATGATGACACCCGTCCTTAGGGAATCTTATTTATCTTATCTGTAGTACCAGTTGTTTTGTCAGACTTTACGTCATAAACCTACGTTAGAGTTTTTGCTATCTTACTTGAGACATGTAAAGGTTCCGTTTGGTAAGTTATAGTGTCATTAGGTTCAGATACAGGGTTGGTCATTGTGATTTCTTCGACTTCCACTTACCACGATACTTCTGGATGTTCTTGAAAATCTTGATTGTAGGTTTTTTTTTTTTTTTTTTTACAGGAAAAGTAATATGCCCTGACGTTACGCTTTCGTCCTTCAGTTCTTAGTGGACCCCATTCTCCCTTTAAACCTGAACCTTATACCTTACTTCATCCCGTTTCAGATTATCTCAAAAGGGTTCTCTTACGTGACCCAGTATCGTTTGTGGGAGAAGTTTGTTGTGTTCTCTTCTGAGATGTGTACCTGTAGTGGTCTACCAGTTATGTTTTTAGTCTAACTGATATAAGAAACGTCGGTTTCTACCTCTTCGAGATGTGTCAGTTGTTTTTGTTCTGGACCTCGACTGACTCCGAGTCTAGTACTTGAGGTATAATGGTTTAAGTCTGAATTTAACTTCTTTCATCCCTTTTGGCGATGTGGTAAGTCCATACTGGATTTAGTTTAGGGAATGCTAATATATCACCTTCACTCTTTATCTAAATTCCTTGACCTAGAGTATCTGTCTCACGGACTACTTGATACCTTACTCCAAACACTGTAACAAGTCCTCTGTCCCTAGTTCTGGTAGGGGCACCTTTTCTTTACGTTTTTTCGTTTTACCGACAGACCCCTCCGGAATGTTTATCGACACTTTTCTTCTCTTCACTTTACGTTTCCTCTTTTCCTTTCTATATTCGTAGACTTACGTCTCAAGGTTTCTTATCGTTTCTCTCTATTCTTTCGGAAAGAGTCAATAGTTAAGTTTCTTTATCTCCTTTTGTTGTCTTAAATTATCAGATGTCTAGAGAAGTTCTTTTAGTCTCTATGGTTCCTTTGTAAAGTCCGTTCTACCTAAACTATTTCCTGTCTTTACCATACCTGGATTGTCTTCGTCTTCTATAATTCTTCTCAACCGTTCTTATGTGTCTTCTTGACATGTTTTTACAAAAGTGCTGGTTCTATTAGTGTTACGACATTAGTGAATGGATCTCGTTCTGTAGGACCTTACACTTCAGTTCACCCGGAATCTTTTGTAGTGATGTTTGTTTCGATCACCTGCATTACCTTAAGGTCCACTTAAGTTTAGGACTTTCTACTACGACACTTTCACGATGTGAATTATACCGTCGTTTAAACCTTTTGAGTCGTCACCGGTGTCCTGACCTTTTCTAGGCAAAAGTAAGGTTAGGGTTTCTTTCCCTAACGGTTTCTTACGAGTTTGATGGCGTGTCAACGTGAGTAGAGTGTTCGATCATTTCAGTACGAGTTTTATGAGGTTCGGTCCGTAGTAGTTATGCACTTGACACTTGAAGGTCTACAAGTTCGACCAGAATCTTTTCCGTCTCCTTGTTCTCTAGTTTAACGGTTGTAGGCAACCTAGTAGTTTTTTTATTCTCTCAAGGTCTTTTTGTCGAAAAAGACGAAATAACTGATACGTTTTCGGAAACTGACACACCTAGTGTTATTTACACCTTTTAAGACTTTCTCTACCCTTATGGTCTGGTGGACTGGACGGAGAACTCTTTAGACATACGTCCAGTCCTTCGTTGTCAATCTTGACCTGTACCTTGTTGTCTGACCAAGGTTTATCCTTTTCCTCATACAGTTCCGACAAATGACAGTGGGACGAATAAATTGAAGATACGTCTCATGTAGTACTCTTTGAGATCCGACCTTCTTCGTGTTCGACCTTAGTTCAAACGACCCTCTTTAGAGTTATTGGAGTCTATACGTCTACTGTGTTGGAAATACCAACTTTCACTTCTACTTGATTTTTGGAGAACTACGTTCACTTTCTCCTCTCACTTTTTCAACCGAATTTCGAGTTGTAAGTCTTTTACTTCTAGTACCGTAGACCAGGGTAGTGAAGTACCCTTTATCTACCTATTTGTCACCTTTGTCACAGTCTGAAATAAAACCCCCCCGAGGTTTTAGTGATGTCTACCACTAACGTCGGTACTTTAATTTTCGGTGAATGAGGAACGTTCTTTTCAATACTGGTTGGATCTATCGTATAAGATATCGTCTCTGTAATGAAACGGTTGTTTCCAGGCAGATCAGTTCCGATAACAAAAAGGTCACAGTACATACCTACACTCTCAACTTGACACTTCTTTCGACTCGTGGTTTCTTAACTACGAAAACTTGTCACCACAACCTCTTCTGAGAACTCTCAGGGAACCAGACGTTACTCTAGTTCGGTCAGGTAAGATTTCCTATAGTCAGGACCTATATGAAACCTTTCTGACTACGATTTCGAGTTTGAGGTTATAAAACCGATGGAGTACGCTTCTCAACTGAGTAACCTATTCTGGGACTACGACCCTCCCTAACCCACCTCCTCCTCTTTGTTTGCTGTCTCCTACTCTACCGACCTACCGTAGTGGCTGAGCTACCTATACTCAAACTCACTTAAGGTCCTCAATCACTACCTATCCCTCCGGACTACACGACGTTAAACACCCTAGCGTTTCTCAGTCTGTGTTGACTTACTGACTTAACTTGACTTGTTAACTGACCGATGAAGTGTTAAACAACATCCTCCTTTCATTTGGAAAGGGATCTTGAATCCAAAGGAGTGGTTTTATACCGTCTTATGTCTAGTATTGATGTTCATGGTTGGAACTTCAGACACTCCTTTGTGTCAGAACAAAGAGCTGGAAGAATAAATCTATGAAACGAAGGGACCTTATTTAGGTCAGATGACACATTACCATTTGTAAAAGAGAAACTGTAGGAAATTAGGTATGGATATATGTGTGTAAGTGTATTGACGTCTCGATCTTTCTTAAAAATTCAATTATATAAAGGTTTGGTTAAATTTGCAATTATCAACTCTTCTTTCATGTATGCATGTCTATATATATATATATATATATATATATATATATATAAAAAAAAAAAGGAAGATGTTAGAGGATTTATTAAAAGTGTCGGTACACAAGGGTTCTTCTCGTCGAACTTTTCGTGACCACCTTAAGTTGGGAGTAAAACGGTAATTCATATGATTTCCGCTCCACTAATGGACTAGAGGAGTTCGAGTCCGTCGTTTTCTCAACTCAGCCCCGATCGATTGGTCCCTGTAGTAGTATCACTTCCGGGTCGATGATATCCGAGACAGTGGTGGACGACCTTTCCTGACTTGTATAACTGACACATTAGTCGTGACGTGAGGAGGACAAAACTCGTAAGATCTACGGGCAAAGAAAAGCACATCTGTTGAGACCCGAATAGTAAGTTATCGTGAACTGTTATAATAAAAAAACACTATTTTGTCCACGTCAAAGGGAAGATTACGAATCTATGGCTAATTAAGTCTTTAACGAAGGGTTGAAATAAAGTGAATTCCAGGAGAGGGAACAAAATTGTAATAAGATTACCGTTTATACATGGGAATCATCCTCGTCAGGTGTAAACAAAATTTGTCTCCGACCCTTACACACTACCTTGAAAAAAGGGGAGAGTAAACATACTTTTAAACTCCGTAGAAAACTGAACCACACTAGTCATCTAAACAGTTGCCTAACTACTTACCCGTAACCGTTCCACACACTGTCTTAAAATTACTGTCCTCACCTTCGTAATTTGTTGTACACAACCTTAATATCAAGTGGTCCGTAAGATTCCTCACAAGGCAGTAGACACTCTCGTTCAACTACAGAGGAATGTAACGTCTCTTCAGTACGAACGTCAATACCAATTATTACGTTATGTAATTTTATACAAATCTTTTACCTGACGTTTTGTTTTCTGACTGGTTTATTAGTTATGTATTGTGACCTATAAGAGTCCTTATTTTCACTTCACGAGAAACTTTAATGGTAAGACCCCGAAGTACTTTCCAGGAATTACACTTATTATTTCAATACGTACACACGATTCAGTAAAGCCACCACAGGTTGAGAAACGTGGGATACCTGACCACGGACGATCCAAAGAGATAGCTAACCTAACTTTTAGTCGGTCCACTTCCGGTCCCCAAGGGTTCGTCGTCCTCCTTTATTTGACGTTCACCGTCTACAATAAAAAAAGGGAAGAACTGTGTTCTAATTTCCTCCAAGAAACATTAGGAAACAACGGTACTGCTGTGTGGACGAAGACGGACTTGAATTGAAAAAGAGTTTGGAACTCGATTGGTTACGCAAAAAGAGTAAAAAGAATTCGATACAATTACTTTCATACATAAACGAAACCTTAGACGGAAAGAAGTTTAGTTAAGGTGGATTTTAATTTGAAAGGGGTTTGGAACTTGACAATTACCGAGTCGTTTGTTCATTTAGAGTGAGTATCTTAAAAAAAAAAAAAATTAGATACAATCACTTCGATACATAAACGAACCTTTGGACGGAAAGAAGTTCTGAGTACAGTTAACAAAATACCGTCCTCTACTAAGGGGAACTCGGTAAGATAGAGATTTATATACAACACCCTATCCTCGGACCACTTTAAGAAAGTCAGAACTCCGTAAAGAAAATGGACTAATCGTCGAACAATTGTTCATACATTGTGAACTGATTTTTGATCGTTCCCCCGTGAGAAACACAGAAGAAGACTACAGACACAGTCTCTGAAAGGGATAGGGAAAATGTGAAATTATTTTCAGATGATGTGTTTTTGAGACTCACTAGGTCGAAACAGAGACCGGGGTCTAGTTTTAGGAGAGGTCTCCGGTTCCTATCGTCTAAACGAGTGTCGAGCACCGACATTGGAAAGGCCTAAGACGTTCGTTCTTACGACCTCACCCAACAGTACGTGAGAAGGTTCCCTAGCAGGGGTTGGACCCTAACTTACGCAGAGAATACAGAGTACGAAACCGTCCGTCCAAGAAATAGTGATCGCAGTGGACTCTTCTGGTTGTTTCAATATCTAAATTGTTTCAAGAGATACCTTTCTGATAAGATAAATTAAATCTGTGGAACACTCTACTAAGTAAACCCAATCTAGTATTTTGGTAAATGGTTATTCAATTGTTTACACCCAGCCTCCCTCTCTCTAACAGTCTTTGTCTCTGACCTCCGTCTAAGAGTTCCGTTAGACTCTACTCCTTTGTATCACCACTTTGGAGTGTCTTTTGGATTAGAACCCCCAAGGTCCGTGACTCCCCTTAGGTACTTCGTAAAAGTTATGTTTTTGTT
Source organism: Capra ibex (assembly GCA_006410555.1). NCBI lineage: Eukaryota > Metazoa > Chordata > Mammalia > Artiodactyla > Bovidae > Capra > Capra ibex. The sequence goes on from SJYO01000647.1 coordinate 44,248,359, forward strand.
AGGTGAGGAGACACACGGGCCAGAGAGGAATCGAAGGAAGGTCCGGAGGTAATGGTCGGTACAAGTGGGGTGAGGCAAGACGAAGACTCCGAAAGTTTGAGAAGGTTGAAGTGAAAGGAGAGGGAGATGGGAGACCCAGAGGAAGGTTGAACCGAGGGTACACGGAGACCAGAGGTAGATGTACATGGACACTAATGACTAAGTTTCACATGTCGAAGCTTTTAACTGAATTTATAATTTCGTGAAAGTTTAGATTAAGAAAAGACGGAGTTTAAAGTGACTATAAAACAATGGTATTCCATAAAGAAAGAAGTGAAAAGAAGGTAAAGAAGGGAAGAAAAGAAAGAATTCAAAGAAATTTCCGTAAATAAATAAATAACATTCGTACTCTCACTTGAGGCCCTCAACCATTACCTGTCCCTCCGGACCGCACGACGTTAAGTACCCCAGTGTTTCTCAGTCTGTGCTGACTCGCTGACTTGACTTGACTTGACTTGACTTCCTACCCTCTCTCTTTCGGAAAAATAAAAACGAACCATCGATTCAATACGGGTTGAGAAACGTTGGGGGACCTGACATCAGGCGGTCCAAAGAGAGAAGTACCCTAAAGGGTCCGTTCTTATGAACCCACCCAATGATAAAGAAAGAGGTTACTGAGTTTATATTGTGTCATAACGTTGATATTGAAGTATACACAACGATATAAACATACTTAATTTACCTTGTTCTATAAAGAATTTAAAATTTTCTTTTATCGTGTTTAAGATTACAGAAGATTTTACGTAAGGTTAACTTTTATATATTAAAACTATATGAAATCAAGTATTGTGATACGGTAGGTAAATTATTCATAGTCCTTAATAAATTATTTAGTGAGTTTATACAGGAATTTTCACTTTTCACTTTCACTTCAGCGAGTCAGGACATGCTCAGAAACGCTGAGGTACCTGACATCGGATGATTCGAGGAAGTAGGTGCCCTAAAAGGTCCGTTCTCATGACCTCACCCCACGGTAAAGGAAGAGGTCCCCTAGAAAGACTGGGTACCTATCTTGACCCAGAGAACGTAAAATCCGTCTGTGAAAATGGCAGACTCGGTGGTCTCTTCGGGTATATACAAGAATCACAACGAATTTATACAATCACAACGAATTCAATCGAACTAAAAATATTTAATATTTATATACTTACTTATTTATAGATAAATACGAAAATTCTACAAAGAAAATTTATGTCCTATCCCTCTCTATTCTTTTTGCTTTGTATTTTAGAGGTTTGGTCCTTACAAGTGAAATAAGGCCACCAAGTACCGGTGAATCCAGAGTGTATTAGGTGGAAGGCTTTTCTACTTCAGTCTCAATTTTACCAATACCACATGAGTACGTCGATCCACGTTATAATTCTGAAACCCTGTTTTTCTATTTATATACTGTATTTAATTAAGTCACCCCCTTAAGGAAATGTTACATGTATACATAGTTTAGGAGTGTAACATATGACGTATATAGTATGTTAAAACAAACAGTTTATATGGAGTCATTTCGACCCCTTTTCGAATCAATAAATATCTTGTATTTTTATTCCTAACGAAACAATAGATACTGTCGGATACTTTAGTGTTTGTGAAACCAGGGAATTCTATTCCACAGTAAGAATAAAGAAGACGGTCTATCTAGTGACAAGTGAAGCTCTAGTGAAATCTTAGTTTACTTTGTAGGTCTTTGAGATAAGTCCGTGTAATTATAAAAGTGTTTTCAGGTCCCACAGATATAGTACCTAGACAATCACCTAAACCCCTTCCAACTTCTCCTGGGAAGGAACACCTGGAACTAAGAACCATTTCTGCGTTTCTTCTTAGACTCCAGAATGGGTACGTTTTGTTCAAAATGACTTCTTTCTTTTGGAGTTCTCTCTCCACCCGGTTCGGTTCTCTCCAAGACCGCGACCTTACTATTCCATGTCACAAAAAGTTTTATTCTGAAAATGTATAAGCAAATCCGTCCACATCCGACTCTCAAAAGTAACTGTAAACGTTCAATGTATTGTCCGAGACGACACATACAAAAGGTGTATTAAGTCAGACAATATTAGTCCACATACGTACATATCTTAGAAATATTTGAAAAACATCAGAGGACTGGCGGATTCCAGTGAACTCTTGTGTCAACACATAGTTCCCACGTATATGGTCCCTTGACCATTTCAGGGAGACCAATCAAACATAGGTGATCCACGGACTCCGTGTACATGGACCTTAACCTTTTCAGAGACGTCAATAAAAGACTGTATAAACATTTGAGATGACCCGGTGTGATCCCGGTACAGACACCACCCCAAATCTCTACTTGTAGCAAGAAACCGATCCGGTGAGGAACAACAAATACGGATTATAAGATGGATTGTCTAGGTTCAAATTCCCGTAATTTTATCTTCCTAGTTTACGAATCATACCCTCTTCCTTGATAATTTTAGGTACTGATTTTCGGATGATTTTACGATTTCAACAAGATATTATGTTTTACTTTACTAAATATGGGTTTCGTGCCCAGTAGAAAGTAGTTGAAGGATTTCTATTAATATTATCTTTTAATCCAAAAGAATGTCTATAATAGAATTTACTAACTTATATAAAATAGAATGTTACTCCGTTAAAATGGTTGTTTGACATTAAGTATTGTAAAATCGTATTAAGAATGAAGGTTTAAAGTAAAATTCGTCCATGTTTACGAGATAGTTAAATAACGTAAATCTTATATAAAATAGGTCTCTAAATAAAGGGAGTGATAGTGAACGTTTGGAAACCAACTCGTACTCATTGTAAGAAGTATACGACGTATTTACAATTTAAAATTTGAGATGACGGTTGACTGAGATTTGAATAATAGGTTTATTATTTTATTTCTTCATACCGAGTAATATTTTTTATATGTGTTCTCACTTCTTTGAATTGACATCCAACAGACAACGTGAAATCCAATTAAATAACGTCAGTGAGTTTAGAGGTGAAGTAACCTCTTACAGAGACTTTTATAGTCTTCGGAGTAACGAGACATGAGACGAAGTTACAAGAGATTTTATCTTTTACGGAACGGTAAGAGATTTTATCCTTTATAAGGTCTTGTAGGTGTTATATTTGACATGGATAATACACAAAGACTCAAGAAACCCCTTTCTTTTTTTTTTTTTGTCAACATGTTATAATTTTATTTTCTTTACAAAGGTCCATAACAACTGACCTTACTGAAATTCTACAATAATCCTATAATGTAAAAGGTGTTGAGTGTTGGTGGGGTAGATCTTTTTTTTTTTTTTTTTAGGGGGAAACGAAACACCGGAGGTATATGTACGTAGGTCCTATCCCAATGTCTTCGTTTCCACTGACGTCTTTTAATACAATTGGACTTATGATCCATAGACAAGTTTAGAGTGGACTGAAAATAACACGAATACACGGTTCAACGAAGACAACACAGGTTGAGAAACACTGGGATATCTGATATCGGGTACTCCGAAGAGACATGTATCCTAAGAGGTCCGTTCTTATGACCTCACCCAACAGTACTGGAGGAAGTCCCCGAGCAGGACTGGATCTCTAACTTGAACCCAAACAAGTCAAGTCAAGTCAAGTCGAGTCAACGAGTGAGCACAAGCTGAGAAACGTTGGGGTACTTAGTATCGTGTGGTCCGGAGGGACAGGTAGTGGTTGAGGGTCTCAAGTGAGTCTGAGTACACGTAGCTCAGTCACTACGGTAGGTCGGTAGAGTAGGAGACAGCAGGGGAAGAGGAGGATGGGGGTTAGGGAGGGTCGTAGTCTCAGAAAAGGTTACACAGATGAGAAGCGTACTCCACCGGTTTCATGACCTCAAAGTCGAAGTCGTAGTAAGGAAGGTTTCTTTAGGGTCCCGACTAGAGGAAGTCTTACCCAATATACTGAAAATAATAGACTCACATTTATAAGTTTTATCCTTTTCTTGTCCTCCGGATTAAAAGAACTTCTCTAGAGATTACAAAGAGTAAGATAACAAAAGGAAATAAAGAAACGTAACTGGAGATTACTTCCGAAAGAACAGAGAGGACCGATAAAAAACCTTGAAACATAAATCAACCCACATAGAAAAGAAAAGAGGAAACGGAATAAGAAGAGAGGAAAGGAGTCGATACACGTTCCGGAGGAGTCTGTTAGTAAAACGGAAAAACGTAAAGAGAAAGAACCCCTACCAGAACCAGTAACGACGGTCTTGTTACAGTACTTGGAGGTAGGTGTCAAGAAGTCCGTGAGACAGACAGTCTAGATTAGGGAACTTAGATAAAGAGTGAAGGTGACATATTAGCATTCCCTAAACTAAATCCAGTATGGACTTACCGGATAACGACAAGGGATGAAAGAAGTTAAATTCAGACTTAAAACGTTATTCCTTACGTATTAGACTCGGTATCAGTCGTGGACCAGAACAAAAACGACTGACATATATCGAAAAGGTAGCAGTCGACGTTTCTTATATTAGTTATACTAAAACCATAAATGGTAGACCATTACAGGTACACATCTCAAAAGAGAACACAACGACCTTCTCCCACAAACGATACTGGTCACGTAAGAGAAACGTTTTGAGACAATCGGAAACGGAACGAAGTAAAACATGAGGTTCCGGTTTTAACAGACAATGAGGTCCATAGAGAACTGAAGGATGAAAACGTAAGGTCAAGGGATATTACTTCAACCCTCCCCCCTAGTCCTATCCCTTGTACACATGTGGGCACCACCTAAGTACAACTACATACCGTTTTGGTTATGTTATAACATTTCATTAAGCGGAGGTTAATTTGATTTATTTAAATATAATTTTTTATTTTATGTTGAATTAGTTTTTCGTATTGAAAAACACAAAAAAAAAAAAAAAACCACAATCAAGACCTTCCAGAATATCCCGAAGTATCTTGGTAGGTTGAAATCTAAGAAACCGTAATTACCAACCCCGTATCTGAACCTAATGACACTATGACTTACAAAACGGAACCTTTGCTTTTCTCTAGTACGACAGGAAAAACTCTAACATGAGTTCATGACGTAAAACCTGAGAAAACGACTGATACTCCCGATGAGGTAAAGAAGATTCCCTAAGAACGGGTGTCGTCACGTAACGTCCGTCTAAGAAATGGTCAACTCGGTGTTCCCTTCGGGGTCTATATTACCAGTGAGATAAATTTAAGTGGGTAAGGTCAGATAAAATAAATTAACTAAGGATTTTACAACCACAAGTGAGAACAGTAGAGGACAAACTGGGGAAGGTTAAATGGGACTAAGTACCTTGATTGTAAGGTCCAAGGATTCGTTATAACAAGAAGTGTCGTAACCTGAAATGAAGGTAGTGGTCAGTGTAGGTGTCGACCGTAACAAAAACGAAATGGAGGTAGAGAAGTAAGAAAGACCTCAATAAAGAGGTGAGAAAAGGTCATCGTGTAACCCGTGGATCGCTGGACCCCTCAAGTAGTAAGTCACAGTATAGAAAAACGGGAAAGTATGTCAAGTACCCTAAGAGTTCCGATCTTATGACTTCACCAAACGGTAAAGGAAGAGGTCACCTGGTGTGAAACAGTCTTGGAAGGTGATACTGGGTAGGTGGAACTCACCGGTATGTACCGTACCTAACACCAATATGACTCAATCTATTCCGACATCAGGTACACTACTCAACCTAATAAAAGACACTAACATCAAAAGTAAGACAGACGCTTCTTTTCAATACTGATTGGATGTATTATATATGTTTTCGTCTCTGTAATGAAACGGTTGATTCCAGGCAGATCAGTTCCGATACCAAAAAGGACACCAGTACATACCTACACTCTTAACCTGACACTTCTTCCGACTCGCGACTTCTTAACTACGAAAACTTGACACCACAACCTCTTCTGAGAACTCTCAAGGAACCTGACGTTCCTCTAGGTTGGTCAGGTAAGCCTACCTCTAGTTGGGACCCTAAAGAAACCTTCCCTACTACGATTTCGACTTTAAGGTCATGAAACCGGTGGAGTACGCTCCTAAACTGAGTAACCTTTTCTGAGACTACGACCTTCCCTAACCCCCGTCCTCCTCTTCCCCTGCTGTCTCCTACTCTACCGTCCTACCGTAGTTACTGAGCTACCTGCACTCAGACTCACTTGAGGCCCGTAACCACTACCTGTCCCTGCGGACCGTACGACACTAAGTACCCCAGCGTTTCTCAGCCTGTACTGACTCGTTGACTTGACTTGACTTGACTTGACTTGACGGGAGACTACTTATTCTTATTCTCGGAATACCTTCGAAGGACTACCCTCTCTGACTGACACATTCTTTGACCCAGAACAAGACTACCCTCCCCGTTACGAGTCATTTTGAAATTAGGTTAAAGGACAACTACCCGCCCTGACACAAGGGAGGGACAACAAACTGGACTCTGGTTTGATACCCGAAGGGAACACCGAGTCGACCATTTCTTAGACGGACGTTACACCCACTGGATCCAAGCTAGGGAAGGAACCAACTCTTCTGTGGGACCTCTTCCCTTTCCGATGAGTAAGGTCATAAGACCGGACCGCTTAAGGTACCTGACATATCAGGTACCCAAGTGTTTCTCAACCTTTGCTGACTCGGTGAAAGTGAAGTTTGATACCATTACTTTCATTACTACTGGAGGAAGTTTTCCTGGAGACGTTCGTGACAACAAAAGTCACGGGGACTGGGACGTCGTCCGATGACGAGTGTGTGTGGAGGTGACCTCTGAGGACTTGTGAGTGTCCGTTCGACCCAGTCAGGGAACACTCCAGTGACGAAGAAAGAGAACCAAGGACTACGTGTGTCAAAACAAAAATGGGATGTTCTCAGACAAAGGGGTCCGGACCCATTCAAGACATTAGTTTAGGGTGACCGGAAGTTTCAGATTAAAGGACCTACAAGAATCAGGGAAACGGTCTAGGGGTCAAACCCTTTAGACAACACCCAGGATCTTGAAAGAATCGTCACACTCTTAAATAAACCATATTAACAACACGTCAAACACCTAATAGACGAACCGTCGAGATACCACCCCAATTACCACTGGAGGAGGTTCTCCCGAATACGGTGTGTGACACACTGGGTCCAGATGACGTGGGTCTCGGGGACGGGGACGTCGTCCGGTGACGACCGGGTACGGAGACGTCCTCTATGAGTCTGTTAGTTCCCGTCTAGACCGAGTCAAAGAAACCTTAGAGACCCAGGAACACACGTGTTCCGAAACAAACTCACGAGACTCGTAGAGACCATCCATACCCCAAACTAAGATTTGTACTAAAGTGGGGGAGAATGGTATAAGACCCTGTAGAGGAAACGGGAACCTACAACCCATTGAAATACCATCCTAGGTTGTCAGAGGACAGCTACCAAGAAGTTGTCACTCAATGTTAAAACCTCGAGAGAGCCCTCTTCTACTCATGTACAGGAAGACGAGGCGATAGAACGAGAATGAAAACTTTACGTAAATACTGAGCAGAAAGGTATTTAACAGGAGGAAGAGTAACATCTCAGATGGAGTTTGTGTATAGGACGTAGTCAAAATGAAAACCACATTACATGAATTAAATGGAGTCGACATGGGTAAAGATATAACATCGATAACAACAACAAATCAGTGATTTGACAGGTTGAGAAACACTGGACACCTTTTAATCTCTATGTTTCCCTTTTAAAGTCCGTTTCTACCCGAGTTATTTTCTGTCTTTGTCATATCTGGATTGTCTTTATCTTCTATAATTCTTCTCCACCGTTCTTATGTCTCTTGATATGTTTTTTCTAGAAGTACTATGTCTTTTGGTACTACAACACTAGTGAGTGGATCTCAGTTTGTAGGATCTTAAACTTCAGTTCACCCGGAATTCTTCATAGTGATACTTGTTTCGATCACCTTCACTACCTTAAAGTCCACTCGGTAAAGTTTAGGATTTTCTACTACGACACATTGACTACGTAAGTTATACGGTTGTTTAAACCTTGTGATTCGTCACCGGTGTCTTTAACTTTTCCAGCCAAAAGTAAGGTCAACGTTTCTTCCGTTACGGTTTCTTATAAGTTTAATGGTGTGTGAACGTGAGTAGAGTGTCCGATCGTTTCTTTACGAGTTTAAAGAGGTTCGGTCCGAAGTTGTGATACACTTGTCTCTTTAGGTCTACAAGTTCGACCAAAATCCTTTCCGTCTCCTTGGTCTCCAGTTTAAGGTTCTAGGTAAACTAGTATCTCTTTTTGTTCGTTCTCTCAAGTTCTTTTTACAGAGGGATACAAAATAACTGAAACTGACACCTTTAAAGAATTTGTCTACCGTTATTGTCTGGTGGAATGGACGGAGGACTCTCTAGACATACGTCCAGTTTTTCGTTGTCAATCTTGACCTGTACCTTGTTCCCTGACCAAGGTTTAACCCTTTCCGCTTCGAGTTCCGACACAAAACAGTGGACCGAATAAATTGAACATACGTTTCATGTAGTACGTTTTACGATCCGACATACTTCGCGTTCGACCTTAGTTCTAAACGACCTCTTTATAGTTATTGGAGTCTATACGTCTACTGTGGTGGGAATTCCGTCTTCGCTTCTTCTTGATTTCTTGGAGCACTACTTTCAACTTTTCCTCTCACTTTCAAGTCAAGTCAAGTCAAGTCAGCGATTCGTTAAAGGCTGAGAAACACTGGTGTACTTAACGTCGTGGGGTCCGGAGGGACAGGTAGTGGTTGTGGACCTCAAGTGACTTTGAGCTTAATTTCAGTACAGGTATCTCAGACACTACGGTAGGTCGGTAGAGTAGGAGACAGTAGGAGCAAAGAAGGACGGGGGTTAGGGAGGGTCGTAGTCTCAGAAAAGGTTCCTCAGTTAAGGAGCGTACTCCACCGGTTTCATAACCTCAAAGTCGAAATTGTAGTAAGGGAAGTTTCTTGTGAGTCCTGGTTAGAAGAAATCTTACTTGACCAACCTAAAGGAACAGCAGGTTCCCTAAGAGTTCTCAGAAGAGGTTGTGGTGTCAAGTTTTCGTAGTTAAGTAGCCACTAGTCGAAAGAAGTGTCAGGTTGAGAGTGTAGGTATGTACTGGCGACCCTTCTGGTACATTACAGAGACGAAAACTTATACGATAGATCCAAGCAGTATTGAAGGGAAGGTTCCTCATTCGTAGAAAATTGAAATACCGACGTTAGTGGTAGACATCACTTAAACCTCGGGGGATTTTTATTTCAGACTGTGACAAAGGTGACAAAGGGGTAGATAAATGGTGCTTCACTACCTGGTCTACGGTACTAGAAGTAAAAGACTTACAACTCGATATTCGGTTAAAAAAGTGAGAGGAGAAAGTGAAAGCAGTTCTCCGAAAAATCAAGGAGAAGTGAAAGATGGTATTCCCACCACAGTAGACGTATAGACTCAAATGACTATAAAGAGGGCTGTTAGAACTAAGTTCGAACACAAAGAAGGTCGGGTCACAAAGAGTACTACATGAGACGTATATTCAATTTATTCGTCCCACTATTATATGTCGGAACTACATGAGGAAAAGGATAAACCTTGGTCAGACAACAAGGTACAGGCCAAGATTCACAACGAAGGACTGGACGTATATCCAAAGAGTTCTCCGTCCAGTCCACCAGACCATAAGGTGTCAAATAACACTAAGTGTGTCAGTTTCCGAAACCGTATCAGTTATTTCGTCTTCATCTACAAAAAGACGTTTAGAGAACGAAAAAGGTACTAGGTCACCTACAACCGTTAAACTAGAGACCAAGGAGACGGAAAAGATTTTGGTCGAACTTGTAGACCTTAAAGTGTCAAGTGCATAACGACTTCGGACCGAACCTCTAAAAGCTCGTAATGAAATGAACGTACACGACGACGACGTCGATTCAGTGAAGTCAGCACAGGCTGAGACACGCTGGGGTATCTGCCGTCGGGTGGTCTGAGACGACAGGGACCCTAAGAGGTCCGTTCTTGTGACCTCACCCAACGGTAAAGGAAGAGGTATGAGCACACACTCTACTCACGTCAAAACACGTCGTCAAACTCGTAAGAAACCATAACGGAAAGAAACTCTAACTTTACTTTTGACTGGAAAAGGTCAGGACACCGGTGACGACTCAAAAGGTTTAAATGACCGTATAACGCACGTCGTGAAAGTGTCGTAGTAGAAAGCCTAAACTTTATCGAGTTAACATTAAATTAGTATAGGTGATCAAAACAAGTATCACTCCGAAAGATTCCGGGTGAACTGAAGTGTAATGTCCTATATACCGAGATCGACTCACTAGTGTGGTAGCACTAATAGACCCTGTACCTCCACAAGTAACACGTGAAGACACATAAAAACGGTAGAGAAGAATCATAGAAGATGAAGAAAATCCAGGTATGGTAAAGACAGGAAATAACTCGGACAGACACGTAATTTACAAGGGAGCCATAGAGAGTAAAAGAACTTCTCTAGAGATCAGAAGGGTTAAGATAACAAAAGAAGATAAAGAAACGAAACCATATTCCTTCCGAAAGAATAGAGAGGAACGATAAGAAACCTTGAGACGTAAGTTTACCCTTATAAAAAGAAAAAAAGGAAACGAAAAGTGAAGGGAAGAAAAGTGTCTATAAACATTCTGGAGGGGTCTGTCGGTAAAACGAAAAAATGTAAATAAAAAGAACCCCTACCAGAACTAATGACAGAGGACATGTTACAGTGCTTGGAGGTAAGTATCAAGTAGCCCGTGAGACAGATAGTCTAGATCGGGGAATTTAGACAAAAAGTGAAGGTGACATATCAGTATTCCCTAAACTAAATTCAGTATGGACTTACCGGATCACCAAGAGGGGTGAAAGAAGTTAAATTCAGACTTAAGTCGTTATTCCTCAAGTACTAGACTCGGTGTCAGTAGAGGACCAGAACAAAAACGACTGATACATCTCAAAGAGGTAGAAACCGACGTTTCTTATATTAGTTAGACTAAAGTCACAACTGGTAGACCACTACAGGTGTACATCTCAGAAGAGAACACAACAACCTTCTCCTACAAACGACACTGGTCATACAAGAGAACCGTTTTGAGATAATCTGAAACGGGACTAAGTAAGACATAAGGTTCCGGATTAAACAGAAAACGGGGTCCACAAAGAACTGAAAGATCAAAACGTAAGGTCAGGGGATATAACTTTTCCCGTAGAAAAACCCCACAATCAAGATATCTCAGAATATTCAGAAGTGACTTCACAAGTTGAAGTGGAAGAAGTCGTAATGACCAGTCCTGTATCTGAACCTAATGACACTATAACTCGCCACATGGAACCTTTACTCGTCTCCAGTAAGACAGTAAAAACTCTAACGTAGGTTCATGACGTAAAAACTGAGAAAATAACTGATACTACCGATGAGGTAAAGGAGATTCCCTAAGGACGGGTGTCATTATCTATATTACTAGTAGCTCAATTTAAGTGGGTAAGGTTAGGTAGAGTCAAGTGACTAAGAATCTTATAGCTACAAGTGAGAACGGTAGAGGACAAACTGGTGAAGGTTAAACGGAACTATGAACCTGGATTGTGAAGTCCAAGGATACGTTATAACGAGAAATGTCGTAACTTGGAACGAAGATAGTGGTCAGGGTAGGTTTTGACCCACAACAAAAACGAAACAGAGGTAGGGAAGTAAGAAAGACCTCAATAAAGAGATGACTAGAGGTCATCGATTAACCCGTGGATGGTTGGACACCTCAAGTAGAAAGTCAAAGGATAGAAAAACGGAAAAGTATTACAAGTACCCCAAGAGTTCCGTTCTTATGGCTCCAGTAAAAGGTATTGGAAGAGGTCACCTAGTGTAAAACAGTCTTGTCAGGTGGTACTGGATATGCAGAAACCACCGTGGTGTACCGTACCGAATCAAAGTAACTCAATCCGTTCCGACACCAGGTACACTAATCTGACCCATCAACAGAATCTCTCAATGTCGGTTTAATGGTAAAATTTCTGAGGTTCTCCAGGACTTCGATACGATTGTAAAATTGTTCCCTAAATGTTTTAAATAAACCAGGACATAGGGAAACAAATCCTTTAATAGAGGGAATAAGAGGTGTGTCAACTGTCAGAAAATAGATATAGAAGGGAATATCTGTCACTCAAGAATTTTATCATCATAAATAGAGTGAGACTTCAAAGACATAGGATCCATAAGAGAATCTAACTATTGTATAATGTATTTGAATTCACGGTACTAAATAGTGGTGGAATATGTTAGATTAGAGTACGAGTCTGGTAACAGAAACCATTTGATCTAATTGTACCCATTCCTGAAAAGACCATGGAGTCGACCATTTCTTAGGAGGAAGTTACGTCATCTGGGGCCAAGGTAAGGAACCAGTCCTTCTAGACGACCTCTTTCCTATTGATGGGTGAGACCATAAGAACCCGAAGGGACGACCGAATCGACCATTTCTTAGGTGGACGTTACTCCCTCTGGACCCAAACTAAGTACCCAACCCTTCTAGGGGACCTCTTCCCTTTCCGATGGGTGAGGTCATAAGACCGGACCTCTTACGGTACCTGATATATCCGGTACCCCAGTGTTTCTCAGTCCGTACTGACCCGCTGAAAGTGAAAGTGAAAACTTTGATCTAACTGTACCTCGTAAGAGACGAACACTTCCATACACTGACGTCGTCACAGGAGAAGTTCACACAAATGACGGTTTAAAATAAAGTGATGATTGATCGTTGTTTGAGTTCACCACAAACTATTAATTATTCTGACGACGATAAAACCACTCTTTACTTTTGTCTAATTAATTATTTATGTAAACGGTAACTCTTATAAAAGAGAACTTAGAATGTAAAGGGGTTTTATTCTGAATTAGTGTTTAAATGGTACTGTAAATTATACGTTTAGTCAAAAGGAAAACTATTAGATTTATAGACCCGAAGATATCAATTATAAAATAATTATCCATCGTCCACCGTATAGTCAATATGTACGTTAAAAGTATTTTCACTGTATAATAAAATAACAGTGTTGGATTCTCAATGGACCGGATTTATTGACCGTAATGAAAAACAGTATTTTGTTTCTTCTTATTACAAACCGTATATGGGAGGTTTACATAAATAGTATTTATTAAAAAAAGACTAATATTTTTATCGGGGTTGTAACATCTGTGAAAATAACAACCCTTTAAATTGTCTAGAAGGGATTACATCTTCAACATGAAAATATCATTAACTTTTCATTTAAAGTGTTCTTTTTTATCCATTCGTTTTCGAAACATTTTCGAACTGTATAAGGTGTTTTTAAGACTGGAAGATCCCAGACGTCGGAAACCTGACGTTTTGTTACTTTACCTCGGGTCTTGATGCCCACGTGTACGATACAGTACACACAATGTTGTCGTTATAGGACTTTTCGGGTATCAATACCGGAGTAGTGTTCGACTGACTATAAACACGTGTGTAAAGAAAGATGGTTCTGTCCGTAGGATGCCTCTGTGGAATAAAGTAAAAACGATAAATCATAAGGATGGGTAAGACATTTAGTCGGTATTGGGTTTGATTGGGACACGTCAATCATGTTTTTGATCCAAAAAACTTTACATTTAAACGTTTTGTATACCGATATGGAAACTAACCGCTGTGTCATCGGTACGGGAAGTCTAAGACGGTCTTGGACGGGTTGAGGATAGTTTCTAACTTCTAACAGTCTGTATTACAAATAACTTCTAACAGATATCCTATACGAGTGGAACTCTAGTATTTATTTAGTACTTAATGATAATAACCTCGTAAAGGGTACCTAATCTCAGGGATCATCAAAGAAACGTTTCTTGTGTGTGTGTGTGTGTGCGTGTGTATATATACGTATATTTATATGTGTGTATAAACACATACTAGTGTAAAAGACTCTCTCACTATATATTATTTCGGGATATTTAACACTTTAAAGTCGATAATATAAATAATATACCGGGGGTGTATCAGATAAAAGTTGTATAGTCGGTCTTACTAGGCAAAATTTGAGAGTCGTCTATTACGCTTAGGACACGGGTTCTGGGATGTTACCGAAACGAAGTTCGACTCTGTTTCAATTCTTAAATATTACCGAAAGTCTTAGAAGAAACTGAAGTACAAGAGACTGGAAGTCAGAAATGGTATGGGGGGGAAATCGAAAACAAGCCCGATAAGAAAAAAACTTTGGGGTGACGGTAATAAAGTCGTATCTAAAGGAGTTGAAAACGTTTAGAAACAAGTCTACATTAAAAAGGTTTACCTAGAAGGGGTTTACGAAGAACTTTGAGGTTGAACGAAGGAAATGACCGAGCGGACGGAATAGAAAAACATTTCATGAGTAATAGAAGATTAAGTGACATACTGAACGAATTAATAATCCAGATAACAAATAACAGACAAAAAGAAATGATCTTACATTCTATATCACTACAGACAGATAAAATAAATGACTAGTAGTGATTTCGATTCTTTTTACCGACCGAATTCTCTACTTGAGTCGTTTATTAACGGTTACTTGGTTACTTACTTTCAAACAACATCCTGACAACTACATCGCAATAATTACAACACCTCACCTCTAAGGTGAGGTATTCACCTCTGAGTAGTTACAAATCAACGATTCAGTATAGATTAAGAAAACAATGGGGTACCTCATATCTGGTGGTCAGAAGAGACAGACACCCTAAAAGGTCCGTTCTTATCACCTCACCGAACAGTAAAGAAGAGGTCCCTTAGAAGGGTTGAGTCCCTGACTTAGGTGTAGAGGACGAAACAATCCGTCCAAGAAATGGTGACTTGTTGGTCCCTTCAGGTCGTAATAATTATTACGATGTATCAATTATTACAGGTGGACGAACTTTTGGTATTCCTTTTAAAGTGAGTTCAAAGAGAAATAGTAACTAACACGGGTGAAGGTTCAATGTTTGACTGAACTCAGGGTTGAACCCCTTTTACCTTCTAATTTCGTATCTTTTGGCAAGTTTAAGAAGTGACTATATGTACTACGAAAAACCTCAGGGGTTTATCGACGTAGTGTTTGTCGGGACCTTCTCTGTTACCTCTAAGACGATTAGGGTATATTGGGTTCGACCTGAGAGAGTTGTAGAAAGAAGATGTGAAATGGAGTTACTCTAGTTCAAAAAACTGGGTATAAAACGAGAGTTTACATATACTGAGGATAGTTTCTACTCGAAAACATCTCCTTTTTTACCAGTACAAGTATTTATTTAAATTTAATTTTTTCATTTATATAAATTTACAAATCTTATAGACATTGACTTAACGTGAAAAAACTACGTAACGAAGAACGACTTTGCAATGTCTGGACTGGAAAATATAAATGAACCATTTTGGGTAGTTACGTTCGGATAACGTAAAAACAACCAGATTCGAAGTTACACATACAACTAAGACTAAATATGGTAAAATAAACTAGTGTTGTTACGACATGTTTTGGTGTGTATTAACACTAATTGTTAGTCAAACAATTAGTATTTTAAGGGACGAATTTACGTCAAAAGGAGACAAAACGAAGTGTTTATTTTAATCTTTTCGTAGAATTATATGAATAAAAAGTAAAGGGATTTTTGGTCATCATCTTGTAGTTACGAATACTAGAAAAAATATAGGAAATCTGTTAATACAAAATTGTTACATATTGTCACTTGGTGATTCTCGGGGACCTCATCCTTTAAGTTGGGTGAAGTCATAGGAACGTACCTTTTCGGGTACTTGTCTCCTCAGAACACCTAGGATCAGATACTCCAACGTTTTTTAACCTGTACTGACTCTCTAGTTCGCACTCAAGTGTGTGTGTGTGTGTGTGTGTGTGTGTGTGTGTGTGTACGTACGTGTGTAATCAATTGGTGTTGGTTAAAAGTTTCTAAGACGAAAAGGAAATTTCCATAAGTAAATCCTGTATTATTAATAGTACCACGACGTCCATTAAAGAAAGTCCTTTGTAACCGAATATTTCTAGAATTGTAAAAATCGTTCGTAAATAAACAAAGAAAAATCTTCGTACGTAAGTCACCTCCAGGCAGGTGTAATAAAACTACCACTTAAAACGAATATTCACCAGTCGGGTGAAGGCTTTAATATTTCTAGTCGAGATACTGATAACAGTTTATAAATACAGGTTACATATATAATTGTATAATAAGGAGATTATCTTAAAAGTCTTACTTTATTATTAATCGTTTAATTATCCTAGTTAATGACAATTGTTATAATAACACCTATATACGTAGTAAACGGGGTTTGAAACACACCTAAAGTTAAATTTTATATACTTTCACGACTAACTCGGATCCATGACAGAAACATTAATTTTTTTTGTTTCTTCGTATACGAAAATAATAAAACTTTTAAGTTATTAAATTATGTTTATTGACCTAATTTAATCAGACCATTTATTTGATTTTAAGATTGAAATCCGATGTCAAGAAAAACAGAGTAGGGTTATATCTTAAATCAATAACAGAAGAGTAATAAGACCCTATAACTTTTTCAAAAACCTATTTCGATAGTTTTTAGGAAAGACCTTACCCGTAAAGAATGATCGACAAGGTATAGTCGTCTTCCTATGTCCAAACTTCTTTGGTCCCCGTCTTACCTACCTTTTATAGGTCAGGTGTTTACCAGTTCTTTCTATGGTCTGATTTACTCTCTCTCATCCTCGAGATTTGAGTGAGTCCTCTTATCTAATGTCTCAGGTCCTCTAGTGGAGTCTGATTTTGTATATATATATATATATACAATTTTCTCACACATTTCTTCCCACGAAGACTCGGGACACTAGTAACGTCTCTCGGTACTTCGACAGGTCCCTGGACGTCTCATGTCTTTTTGTAAACTATAGTCCAGTGTTTGAATTCAAAAGTAAGACAAAAGATGTAAAGTAGTTAGTCAGAACCATCACTGTATCATAAAAGTCTCTACTCCTTAGGAACGTAAATAAATAAACAAAAATTTACTTTACTCTTGATTGAGCTCAGTTAACTTTTCCATTTTAGATATGACTCGACCTTATACATTCGTGTCTTCATCCCACAACTTTTGAAGGATTGTCTCTGTAAATGTACATTGAATCAAAAAAAAAAAATAATAATAATATCTCGAAGTGGAATACAAAAATAATCTTAAAAAGATCAAAATCTCGACGGTGACTTACTTCTGAACTAAAGATACCACTTAGAATATAGTATAACATAATCTGTATTTGGTACTGATAAAAGTGTAAAAAATGAATATGAACCGTCTCAGACGAAAGATAATATAAAATAAGAATTGGACAGTGTATTAATTTTTATCATCTTCATAGGTCTTTTATCCAATATATTAGAGTATTTTAAGAATGTCCAAAAGGGTAACTGAAAAGGTTGATTTGAAGTCTTTAACAAAGATAGTTATAAATTTAAAGTAAACTCGATTTACTGTTTTTCATTTCTCTAAAGTTATCTACCAACGGTTTTTGATGTTATGTTAAGTCTTAATCGGATGTCTTTAGACGTCGAACCGTTGTACACCACCTAGTAAAATAACAGACAATTAGGTTTTCTGTATCTAACTCTACACACATAAAATTGTAAAGTAAATAACGTACTGAAACAATTGTCAGTGGTCTAAACTAAGTGAATACAGAATATGTCAAATTTAAGTTATTCAAAGTGTTTAGTCATAAATAAACTTAATTGACTTTAAAGTACTGTAACTTCTAAGTTATAAATTTCTTCGATTACTATCTTGGTCTCTGGTTTGACGGTTGTAACCAATCTACTGTCGTTCTCTCAAGATTCTTTTGTAGAAGACGAAATAACTGATCCGGTTTCGGAAACTGACAAACCTTGTGTTGTTTGACACCTTTTAAGAATTTCGTCTACCTATATGGTCTGGTGGAATGGACGGAGGACTCTTTAGACGTACGTCTAATTTTCTTTATGATCTTGACCTGTACCGTGTTGTCTGACCAAGGTTTGACCCTTTCCTCATGTAGTTTCGACATATGTCAGTGGGACGAATTAATTGAATACACTTCTTACGTAGTGTACTTTAGGGTCCGACCTACTTCGTGTTCGATCTAAGTTCTAACGTCCCTCTTTACAACTATCGGAGTCTACATACCTTCTTTCACTTCTTCTTATTTATTAATTTGGGGTGCCTAATGCTCGGGTTACCATTGAGGGGTTCGTCTCTTCTTCGTGTCTGTGGACGTAGGTGGTGATCGTTCACCCCCGACCCGTTCCGCCGTACCCGACGTAACGAAAATTTCCTGGTCCGGGCTTACGGGGCTCCCATTGGTCTCGCTTGATTGAACCCGATCGTTTGGTCTGACACCCTATTGATGGTGCGTTTTTCGAGATTGTATTCTGGACCGTCCTGACACGTGTCTTGTTTCCTACCTTGTCTTAATCGACCGATGTCTGGTAGGGGGAGGCCACTGTCCGTCGGTCTCGACCTTCCCGGTCTTCCCCCGTTAGCGTCGGGGTCTCTCTGTAATTGACAATTCAGTGAAGTCAGCATGGGTTGAGACACGCTGGGATATCTGCCTTCGGGTGGTCCGAGGGAGTAGGGGCCCTAAGAGGTCCGTTCTTGTGACCTCACCCAACGGTAAAGGAAGACGTTACGTACTTTCACTTTTCACTTTCCCTTCAGCGAGTCAGTACAGACTGAGAATCACTGTGGTACCTGACGTCGGATGGTCCGAGGAGGTAGGTACCCTAAAAGGTTCGATCTCATAACCTCACCCCACGGTAACGGAAGAGGCCTTTGTAATTGATGATTTGACGTTTGCTCGAAGAAAAGATTGTTTCTGAAGAACTCCAAGACCTGTGAGTAGTAGGTGGACTCTTCCACGCGGTCAACATGTGGGTCTTTTGACTCGTCGTCCCTACCCTCTCCGTTATTCAGCGTCGCTGGTACGAGCGGTTTGTGGACTCACTAAACCTGGACCCTTCCCGTGTTTTGCGTCCGGGTTGACTCAGACGCGGAGACTGCTGATGGACTGACGGACTCGGACTCGTCGAATATGTTTCTCTGAGTCACTTAGAGAAACATAAGGTCTGCCGTCTCTTGTGAATCCCTTGACTAATGACCGACCGAGACAGCGAGAGGAAAAGTAAAGGGGGAAAATAGGAGGACCTGTGGAGACAGAGGAAGGAGGGAGAAGACAAGAGACATATTGAGGCACTTGTAGAGACTCACCAGGTCTTACACCTTGCGTGTATTCCTTCACTAATGACCGATCGAACGAGAGAGGAGAAAACAAAGGTGAAGTAGAGTAAGTCCAGTGGAGATTGAGGGAGGAGGCAGAAGAGAAGAGGAACATTGTGACACTTGGAGAGACCTACAGGCAGTTATACCTCTTTGAACAGTAGAAATTGGATCTACAAAATAGTTACCACATCATATCTTCCTCTTCAGAACTCTGATGACATTTTTATTCTACCTTTTGGTCTTCGACCTCCAAATTCAGGTTTAGGACTCTTGTAGTCTCTTGTGGACTGAGGTCCCTTGTAATTAACTATCCTCGAGTAGTTTACGGAGGTATGGACGTGACTTTGGTTCGTGGTGGCTTCCCGGTTGTTCAAGGTTTCGTTCTGTATGGTCCGTTTAACAGGTCGTTGTATCCTTGTGTCGGGACTCGAAGTTATTTGTCCGACGGGTTTCAATGAGGTTTTAGTGACTGTAGAGTATTGAGTAATGACCTGTGAAGTGACGTGAGGTCTCTCTTTTTTGGGTCGAGGTGGGTACTCTTGTGGTTGTATTCGAAGGGATTGGTTCTTTGGAACTGTTTGGTGACTATGTTGGAGTGGGTGTCACTCCTTTGAGGTGTTATTTTTCTTGAAGTGTTTGACGGTCTTATGTCTTTCCTGTGGGGTTTACCTCGTTATATTTGTTCTACTTCTCTGTCTCCTTATGGGTGGTCCATTTCCTTGTCCTATTTACGGGTAGTTTAGTTTGGTTTCTCCTTCTCTCCCTTAGATGGACTATTTTTAATGTTTATTACTATCACTTTTATTAGGTTTTAGAACTTTATTTTTACCTTAGTGTCTATTTATCGGACCTCTGTTCCTAACTCTTATACGTTCTTTCCAAATTGTTCCTGGATCTTCTTTATTTTTTCTCAGTTATATATTACTTATTACGTTATTTATTCTAGTTTTGGTGAGACCTCCGTTCTTTATCATCTTATTGTCTCCGTCTTCTATCCTAATCACTTCATCTTCTATCTTACCATCTTTATTTACTTAGTCTCTCCTTCTTTCTTTTTACTTAATTTTCTTTACTCCTGTTAGAGTCTCTGGAGGTCCTGTTATACTTTGCGAGGTTGTAAACTTTTTGTCCTCAGGGTCTTTTTCTGTTTTTCTTTCTGGTAGTCTTTTATGAACACCTCTATTATCAACTTTTGAGGACTTTACTCCTTCCTTTATTAGTGGGTTCAGGTTCTTTGGGTCTCTCAGGGTTTGTCCTATTTGGGTTCCGCTTTGTGGGGTTTTTTGTACAATTAGTTTAATTGTTTCTAGTTTGTGTTCCTTGTTTATAATTTTCGTCGTTCCCTTTTTGTTGTTTATTGTGTGTTCCCCTAAGGGTATTCCTAGAAAGTTATCTTTGAGAAGTCCGGTCCACCCTTACCGTTCTGTATGAATTTCACTACTTTCTTTTATCGTATGTCGGGTCAAATGACATGGGTCGTTCCTAGAGTAAGTTTATACTTCCTCTATAGTTTTCGTAATGTCTGTTCGTTTTCGACTCTCTTAAGTCGTGGTGGTTTGGTCGAGAGGTTGTTTACGATTTCCTATAAGAGATCTGTCCTTTGTATTTTTCTCACATATTTGGTCTTGGGTTTTGTTATTTCATTTACCGTTGCTCTAGTATGAATAGTTATTAATGGAATTTACATTTACCCAACTTACGGGGTTGGTTTTCTGTTTCTGACCGACTTACCTATGCTTTTGTTCTGGGAATATATACAACAGACGTTCTGTGGGTAGAGTTTTGTTCCCTGTGTATTTCTGACTTTCACTTCCCGACCTTTTTCTATAAGGTAGGTTTATCTCTGGTTTTCTTTCGTTCTCATCGTTATGAGTATAGTCTATTTTATCTGAAATTTTGTTTCCGATACTTTTCTCTGTTTCTTCCTGTGATGTATTACTAGTTTCCTAGTTAGGTTCTTCTTCTATATTGTTAATATTTATATATACGTGGGTTGTATCCTCGTGGTGTTATACATTCTGTTTACGATTGTTCATACTTTCCCCTTTGATTGTTATTGGGTTATTATCCCCCTGTGAAATTATGGGGTGAGTGTGGATACCTATCTAGTTGATCTGTCTTTTAATTGTTTCTTTGTGTTTGAAATTTACTATGTTATCTGGTCAATCTGGATTAACTGTAGATATCCTGTAAAGTGGGGTTTTGTTACTTAAAGTGGAAAAAGAGTTCACGAGTGCCTTGGAAGAGGTCCTATCTAGTGTAGGACCCGGTATTTAGATCGGAACCATTTAATTTTTTTTTCTACTTTAGTAAGGTTCGTAGAAAAGACTGTTATTAAGTCATTCTATTCTAGAGTTAATATCCTCTTTTTTGATAATTTTTAAGGTTGTATACCTCCGACTTGTTGTGCGAAGACTTATTTGTTGTTTAGTGCCTTCTTTAGTCTTTTCTTTAGTTTTATACGTATCTTTGCTTACTTTCAATTTAGTGTTGTTGGGTTTCGGATACCTTATGATATTTTCGTTACAATTCTCCTTTGAAAGTATCGTTATGTCCGTATGGAATTTTTTGTTCTTCTTTCAGTTTATTTATTGGATTGAGATGTGGATTTCGTTGATCTTTTCCTTCTTTACCTCTTGGGGTCCCAATCTTCCTTTCTATAGAATTTTTAATCCTGTATTTATTTACGTTTCCTTTGTTTTCTCTGGTATCGTTTCTAGTTGTTTCGGTTTACGACCAAGAAACTTTCCTATTTATTTTAACTGTTTGGTAATCGGTCTGAGTAGTTCTTTGTTTCCCTCTTTTTATTTTAGTTGTTTTAATCTTTACTTTGACCTCTCTAGTGTTGTCTGTTGTGTCTTTATGTTTCCTAGTATTCTCTGATGATAGTCGTTAATATACGGTTATTTTACCTGTTGCACCTTCTTTACCTGTTTAAGAATCTTTTCATGTTGAAGGGTTTTAACTTGGTCCTTCTTTATCTTTTAGAATTGTCTGGGTAGTGTTCGTGTCTTTAAGTTTGACATTAGTCTTTTGAAGGTCGTTTGTTTTCGGGTCCATGTCTGTCGAAGTGTCGACTTAAGATGGTTTTTAAATCTCTGCTCGATTGTGGATAGGATGAGTCATCATCTATATTACCAGTAGACTTAATTTAGATGGGTTAGGTCAGGTAAAATCAAGTCACTAAAGATTTTGCAGTTATAAGTGAGGACGGTAGAGGACAAACTGGTGAAGGTTAAATGGAATTAGGTACCTGGATTGTAAGATCCAAGGATATATTATAACAAAAATGTCGTAACCTGAAATGAAGGTAGTGGTCAGTGTAGGTGTTGACCATAACAAAAACGAAACCGAGGTAGAGAAGTAAGAAAGACCTCAATAAAGCGGTGATAAGAGATCACCATATAACCCGGAGATGGTTGGATCCCTCAAGTAGTAAGTCACGGAATATAAAACGAAAAAGTATGACAAGTACCCCAAAAGTTCCGATCTTATGACTTCACCAAACGGTAAGGGAAGAGGTCACCTGGTACAAAAAAGTCTCGAGAGGTGGTACTGGGCAGGTAAAACCCACCGGGATTTACCGTACCGAGTATTAAAGTAACTCGATCTGTTCCGAGTTTCTTCTTTCCCCTTCTCGTATCCTCTTTTACTTTCTATATTCGTAGACTTATGTCTCAAGGTTTCTTATCGTTCTTCTGTATTCTTTCGGAAGAAGTCGGTAGTTACGTTTCTTTATTTCCTTTTGTTGTCTTACCCTTTCTGATCTCTAGAGAAGTTCTTTTAATCTCTATGGTGCCCTTGTAAAGTACGTTTCTACCCGAGAAATTTCCTGTCTTTACCAGACCTGGATTGTCTTCGTCTTCTATAATTCTTCTCCACCGTTCTTATGTGTCTTCTTGATATGTTTTTTCTAGAAGTGCTGGGTCTATTAGTACTACTACACTAGTGTTTGGATCTCGGTATGTAGGACCTTACACTTCAGTTCACCGGAATCTTTCGTAGTGATACTTGTTTCGATCACCTCCACTACCTTAAGGTAAACTCGATAAAGTTTAGGACTTTCTACTACGACACTTTCACGACGTGAGTGATACGGTCGTTTAAACCCTTTGAGTCGTGACCGGTGTCCTGATCTTTTCCAGTCAAAAGTAAGGTTAAGGTTTCTTCCCATTACGGTTTCTTCCGAGTTTGATGGCGTGTTAACGTGAGTAGAGTGTACGATCATTTCATTACGAGTTTTAAGAGGTTCGGTCCGAAGTCGTTATACACTTGACACTTGAAGGACTACAAGTTCGACCAAAATCTTTTCCGTCTCATTGGTCTCTAGTTTAACGGTTGTAGACGACCTAGTACCTTTTTCGTTCTCTCAAGGTCTTTTGTAGATAAAGACGAAATAACTGATACGGTTTCGGAAACTGACACACCTAGTGTTATTTGACACCTTTTAAGACTTTCTCTACCCTTATGGTCTGGTGGATTGAACGGAGAACTCTTTAGATATACGTACAGTCCTTCGTTGTCAATCTTGACCTGTACCTTGTTATCTGACCAATGTTTATCCTCTTCCCCATGCAGTTCCGACTTATAACAGTAGGACGAATAAATTGAATATATGTCTCATGTTGTACTCTTTGCGACCTGACCTTCTTTGTGTTCGACCTTACTTCTGACGGTCCTCTTTATAGTTATTGTAGTCTATACGTCTACTGTGGTGGGAATACCGTCTTTCGCTTCTCCTTGATTTTTCGGAGAACTACTTTCAGTTTCTCCTTCCGATTTTTCAACCGAATTTCGAGTTGTAAGTCTTTTGTTTCTAGTACCATAGACCAGGGTAGTGAAGTACCCTTTATCTACCCCTTTGTCACCTTTATCACAGTCTGAAATAAAAAACCCCGAGGTTTTAGTGACGTCTAGCACTGACGTCGGTATTTTAATTTTATACGGATGAGGAACCTTCTTTTCAATACTGTTTGGATCTATCATATAAGTTTTCGTCTCTGTAATGAAACGGTTGATTCTAGGTAAATCAGTTCCGATACCAAAAAGGACACCAGTACATACCTACACTCTCAACCTGACACTTCTTCCGACTCATGGCTTCTTAACTACGAAAACTTGACACCGGAACCTCTTCCGACAACTCTCAGTGAGCCTGACGTTCCTTTAGGTTGGTCAGGTAAGACTTCCTCTAGTCACGACCCTAAAGAAACCTTCCTTACTACGATTCCGACTGTAAGGTCATGAAACCGGTGGAGTACGCTTCTCAACTGAGTAACCTTTTCCGAGACCACGACCCTTCCTAACCCCCGTCCTCCTCTTCCCCTGCTGTCTCCTACTCTACCGACCTACCGTAGTGTCTGAGCTACTTGCACTCAGACTCACTTGAGGCCCTCTACCACTACCTAGCCCTCCGGACCACACGCCGTTAAGTACCCCAGTGTTTCTCAGCCTGTGCTGACTCACTGACTTGACTTGATTGTGTTCCGACACCAGGTAAACCAGTTAAACTAAACAAAAGACACTAACACCAAGAAAGACAGAGGGGAGACTGTTTATACCGATTCTCCGAATACCTTTGAAGGATTGCCCTCTCTTACACACACTTACAGGTTACTATACAATCAAGTCCACAACCCGTCTGTCAACAGTGTATAAAAGTAGGAAATGGTAACAAACAAGATAACACATGAAATGATATATCATGATATATCTCATCAAAAGAGTAAAACGAGGCACCATCCCTTAGGAGGACGGTTACGTCCTCTCCACCCAAGTTAAGGACCCAGTCCCTCTAGAGGACCTCTTCCTTTACTCTTAGGTGAAGTCATGTGAACGGACCCTTTAGAGTACCTGTCTTCTCGGACAACCCCGATGTCAGGTACCCAAACGTTTTCTCATCTGTGCTGAATCGTAAATTTGTTATTGTTGTTTGACATATTTAATGTCATTATGTCACCCTAGACAGGGACTCGTGAGAGACACCGACGTTATTGTCGAAAGAACAATACGTCCGATCTCTTCGTCGTTTTCCGAACGACCACCCTCCACACCCTTAGCTAACGAGTAGTTTGAGATGAAAAGGAGACTCTAGTTGGTTCATGTTCTCTGTTCAAGGAGACTAAGTTTAAAACGGTTACTTAATATACAAGTAGTCAAATGTAACTACGGAAGATTTACATGAGAAATGACAATGTGTCATTTACAGTGATTGTACCTAAGAACTTTTAGTCTTAATGTATATGACCTTTTTATGTATTTGATACACGACAAGAAAACATAAATAACTTTATATAAACTAAATGTTACAACATAATTAAAGCCCATACGATGTTTAACTAAGTCAATATGTGTATACGTGTATAGATCAGAAAGGGTCTAATAAAAGGGAATATCCAATAACGTTTCATAATTTACATTAAGAGACACAATATACCGTCTAAGAAAAACCAATTCATATACAATTGGGATCTGAGAATTAAACGGGGAGGAGAGTAGGAGGAAACTATTGGTATTCAAACAAAATATACAGACACCCAGATAAAGACAAAACATTTATTCAAGTAAACATAGCATAAAAAAATTAAGTATATTCCTATAGTATACCGTAAACGGAAAGAGACGGACCAAATGAAATGAATTATATTATTAGAGATCCAGTTGGGTACAACGATTTTTACTTTGATAATATAGGAAAAAATACAGACTCATTATAAGGTAACATACATATATGCTGTAGAAGTAATGGGTAAGTAGACAGTTACCAAAAGAGGTCTATATACAGGTTCTTAGTCTAACGTCATATTATACCATCAAGACAAAAATCAAAAAAATTTGATTTTTACCTTAATGGTATACTAGGTCGTTAAGATGAAGACCGGTATATAGGTCTGTTTTGATATCAAGTTTTTCTATGTACTTGTGAATACAAGTGTTGTCGTGATAAGTGTCATAGGTTCTGTGCTACTTTCGTTTGTACAAGTATTTGTCTACTTACTTATTTCTACACCATGTATATATATTACCTAATAATGAGTAAGTGTTTTTTTCTTACTTTATTAAGGTAAACGTCGTTGTACCTACGTCGATCTCTAATAGTATGATTCATTTCTTTCAGTCTTTCTCTTTTGATTTATGACATACTATAGTGAACATAGCTTTTAGATTTTATACTGTGGTTACTTGAATTTACCTTGTCTTTGTCTGAGTACCTGGTCTTATTTCTGACCACCAACGGTTCCCTCTTCCTTACCCCCTCCCCACCTTACCCTTAAACCCCGATCGTCTACATTCGTTACATATATCCTACTTATTTGTTGTTCCAGGATGACATGTAAAGGTATCTTTTGACCTAATTTCATAATGACTTGTACCGAGGAGGGTAGGCTCATAGTTGACTTTTTTCTACATGTTGAACGCTCAACACTCAATTCAAAATAAACCCCGTTTTACTCCTGACCTCGGGACCTCCGTCGTGGAGTTTATAGAGACTCTCTGACGAGGTTTCACCGTTACTCCCTTTCAGTTATGTATTCCAAAACCACTTCCCCCTCAAGTTATTGTACTCCGTGAGTTAAATGTTTTCCAAAAAACAATCAGTACGCCCAGACTACAGTGGTACTTCACTGAATCACGAAGAGATCTATACTCCTCTGCGTTCCTAACTCTAGTATTTTAAACAAGGATTTTTGTAGGTTGATAGATTTCTGGACGGGGGGGTCTGAGGGACCTCGTGTCTCACGGAGTGAGGTGGGACTTACGCGAGTCCCTAACAACTTCCAATTGTCGATATCGTCGTACCCCAAGATAGAGTCATCTCCGTCTAACGTTTGGGGAACGGCAAGTCAGCAACCGTTACGAGAACGACGATGACGATTCGGTGAAGTCAACAAAGACTGAGACACGCTGTGGTCTCTACCATCGGGTGGTCCGAGGGCGTAGGGGCCCTAAACGGTCCGTTCTTGTGACCTCACCCAAAAGTAAAGGAAGAGGTTACGTACTCTTCACTTTTCACTTTCACTTCACAGAGTCAGCACAGACTGACAATCGCTAGGGTACCTAACGTCGGCTGGTCCGAGGAGGCAGGTACCCTAAAAAGGTCCGTTCTCATGACCTCACCCCACGGTAACGGAAGAGACCCGTTACGAGAACCATTCACGGTTAAACATCAACTGTTCTCTTTACAGTCATTACGGATTGTGTAAATTTACCTAAACGCAATGGGGAGATGTTCACTTACTAAGGTATTTAAGAACCCTTACGTAATCCTTAGTATAAAATACGTAGACCTCAGTAAGTCTAAAATCATAACTATAAAGATTCAACGTCATCCTATAAGTCTCATACTTCGTCCGTCTCAGACTGAAAAGGAAATTTACCGAAAGAAAAAAAATTCAAATAAAAAATTAAAAATAATTTACCGAAAGATTAAGGTAAAAATTTTTAGACATCCCCATAGAAAGGGTACCTAGGAAAAAATGTTATTACTAATTACACCGGTACACGAATACGGACAACCAAGACTAAACATATAATCGGGACACGGAAAGTCTTATGAGTTAGTTTCACAAAGACGAAATAGATGACTCAAATACTATATTTTTTACGAATACGATATTTTTTATTCCTTCCCCCTCTACAACCCTTGGCGTGATCCGTAATGACTGTATTTCCTCCGTACCGGGGTTTGGGAAGAGGAGTAGGGCGTCCGTACCAGGGTCCTACTTCCTCAATCCAGAACACTAAGACTGAATAAGAAAGGAAAGAAGTCAACTCAACCGACCTTTCTTACAATGCCACGGATAACAAGAACTCTCTTCGTACTCTTTCATGTTTCGGAAGACGTCAACACAGATCTTTCATTAGATATTACATTGGTAACTGTAAGCAAGCTCCTAAAAATATTTCTTACAAAGTCCTACTCGTTCATCCGGCGTCGAACTCCGGTATCCTTCCTAACAATAGACTCTGGACAAATACTCCCTTTAAAATTACCGTTTCCTTCAAACGACTCGAATCCCAAATCGTTATTAATTCGGTTTCGGAAACTGACACACCCAGTGTTCTTTGACACCTTTTAATAGTTCTCTACCTTTACGGTCTGGTAGACTGGAAGGAGAACTCTTTGGACATACGTCCAGTCCTTCGTTGTCAATCCTGACCCCTTCCTGTCTGACCAAGGTTTATCCTTTTCCTCATGTAGTTCCAACATGTGACAGTGGGACGAATAAATTTAAGATACGTCTCATGTAGTTCTGTTTGCGACTCGACCTTCTTCGTGTTTGACCTTAGCTCTAACGGTCCTCTTTATAGTTATTGGAGTCTATACGTCTAGTGGGAATACCGTCTTTCACTTCCCCTTGATTTTTCGGAGAACTACATTCACTTTCTCCTCTCACTTTTCCAACAGAATTTCAAGTTGTAAGTCTTTTGCTTCTAGTACCGTAGACCAGGGTAGTGAAGTACCCTTTATCTACCCCTTTGTCACCTTTGTCACAGTCTGTAAAAAAACCCGAGGTTTTAGTGACGTCTACCACTGACGTCGATACTTTAATTTTCTGCGAATGAGGAACCTTCCTTTCAATACTGGTTGGATCTGTCTTATAACTTTTCGTCTCTGTAATGAAACGGTTGTTTCCAGGCAGATCAGTTCCGATACGAAAAAGGTCATCAGTACATACCTACACTCTCAACCTGACACTTCTTTCGACGTGTGACTTAACTACGAAAACTTGACACCACAACCTCTTCTGAGAACTCTCAGGGAACCTGACGTTTCTCTAAGTTGGTCAGGTAAGCCTTCCTCTAGTCGGGACTCTAAAGAAACCTTCCTTACTACGATTTCGACTTTGAGGTCATGAAACCGGTGGAGTACTCTTCATGACTGAATAACTGTCTAAAGAGACTGTCTCAGTCTCTTTTCTGAGACTACGACCCTCCCTAACCGCCGTCCTCCTCTTCCCCTGCTGTCTCCTACTCTACCGAAATACCGTAGTGCCTGAGCTACCTGCATTCAGACTCACTTGAGGCCCTCAACCACTACCTGTCCCTCCAGACCGCACGACACTAAATAAACCAGCGTTTCTCAGTCTGTGTTGACTCGCTGACTCGACTTGACTTGACTTGATTTCTTATCTATCTTCGGAAAAATCCTCTATCACTCGAATCCTATGATCCCCGTTCGTCCTTAATCTTTCTATTCTTCATTTCACTCCTTACACCATACGTCGGGTCTGTATTCGTACTCAATGTTACGTTAGTGTTCATTTGTACTAAGACTCTCTTAACGACTTCGTCCTTGAGACAAACTTCCCGTTGTTCCTCTGTTATTGACCCATTCCCCCTCGACTTTTACATTTTGGAGACTAATTACGAAAACAGTTTCATATTTTCTTCTGGACTACTAACTTTATTTGTACGTCAGGGTGTGGAACTCAGTGTCAGACGTAGTAATGGACGGTTGTGGTGAGTAGAGAAGTCCGACTGGTACATCTCGGTAGGTTCTACCCGCCCACCTCTCAAGACTGTTTTACACCGGGTGACCTCTTCCCTTACCGTTTGGTGAAGTCATAAGAAAAGAACTTTTGGGGTACTTGGGGTCATACTTTTCAATTTTTCTATACTACGACTTTATACTTGTAGCGTCCAGTCATCCACGAAGTTATAAAACCGGTGGACTACACTTCTTAACTGAGTAACCTTTTATGGGACTACGACCCTTTCTAACTTTCGTTCTCTTCCCTTATTGTCTCCTACTCTACCAACCCACCGTAGCCACTGAACTACCTATACTCAAACTCGTTCGATATCCTCAACCACTACCTCTCCCTTCGGACTATACGACGTCAGGTAACCCAACGTTTATCAACCTATGCTGACTCTTTGACTTGACTTAAGTTGACATATAAAGATTCCAAAGATAGGAAATGGTAACTAGATATAAAGACAGAAACACGGTTATGGTATAACGAAATTACTTGACATATAAACATCATATGGACTTCAGTCCTTTCAACTAAGAAGGTCAAGGAATAAAGAAAAAGTTCTGACGAAACCGACAAACCCCAGAAAACACAAAGGTATGTACACACAATACGAAAACAGTATATTATTCTCGTATTCAAGAACTTAAGACCTGACGGACGGAAGTTTGGGAACCAGGAAACGAATTACCGGTACTAACACCCACTTTAATTGACAAGACACAGGGTCAAAGTAGGAGACATTTAACTCCTATTTTAAACAAGGATTTTTGTAGGTCGATAGATTTCTGGACAGGGGAGTCTAAGGGACCTCGTGTCTCACGGAGTGAGGTGGTACTTACGGGAGTCCCCAATAACTTCCAATTGTCTATATCGTCGTGCCCCAAGTTAGAGTCTCATGAATATAACGACTTAAGTATACTGGAAGACTCGTAAATCTATCCATTACTCGTACGTGTCCATGAGTCATTTATGATCATAAATAATACGTGTAATAATAAATAGATAGCTAGATAAGTACGTGTACGTACCCACTTACTATCCCACTGAAGAGTTTAATTTTCACTTTTACTAGGAATTCTGTCAGCGTCTTGAACCGTCCATAAAGACTTTTGTCACTGACCGGTGACTTCAGATAAAAAGTCACAATTGGAGACCACCGTGAGAGAGATTTACGAACACTTTTGAGGCAGATGGTCTTATGAAGACAATGACAAGCTGTCTTAAACTAAAGTACAGTTGAAAATGGAGTACAGAACAAATAAGTGACATCACAAAGGTAACAGTAGACAAAGGAAATGACCAGAAAAAAAAAAAAAAAAGACGGATCTATGAACAACCTCCAGAAGAAATTCAATCAAAGAGTCTCGAAAGAAAGGAGAGACGGTTACATTTCAATGGAGATATAGAATAAAACTAAAATAAACAAACACCGGGTACGGAAAGGGGAGTGAGGAAGACTCAGTCGAAATTTAAGCAAGATAGAGATGGACGTTAATATAGAGTATTCTTCCATCTCCCCATCTCTCTATGTACCGTCACATAGAGAGGTTGTCGTAGGTGTTAACCAAAACTAAAGATCCCGTACCCACCCAGTATACGGTAAGTAAAAGGATATTTTCTTACCTAAAGTACTTGTGTTTGTCTCTTGAAGTGAAAAATATTAAAACAATGACTTTCATCATGAATCAACAAGATTATTGAAAAAAAGGGGGATAACCATCGACTTCTCGTAGTAAAAGTAGTCTGTGTTTTCGTCGGAAGTTTTTGGATCGTTATAAATTCACTTTGAGATGTCAAAGACAGTTTCGAATCGACCGTATTGTACTCAAAATGAGTCTGTTAAAATTTTTAATATTACCGTAAGAATTTAAAGTTACCTGGAAAGAGTTGAATCCCCCAACATACAGTCGTAAATAATCACATATGTACCTCCTGCTATCCTTTTAAAGTTTCATGAACGTAGGGATGGAAGTAAATAGACTACGAATACTTAAACATATGGTTCCTAAATGATAAAAAAATTTTTGGGTGTTTTAACAAACTTTTCAGTATCACCTGATCAGTTTCATTCTTATATACCCCAGACTTATCATACTGGATTCGGTATTAAAGGAGTGACAATTTTGTCTTTATTATAGATTGTCCTTGATTGTATCACAACATCTAGTTAATATGAAACATTCCTTTGTTTGTTTGACTGAGTATGTCTTTCTTAATAAAAACACAAATGGTCTCTATCCCTCCACTCCCTTCCCTTTAACCCACTTTTACTAATTTTCAAATTTTTAAGATCAATATTCTATTTACATGAGATCTCTATATTACGTATTGTACTATTAACTGTAACGATATATAATATATATTTTGAATTCTCTCATTTAGGATTCTGAAGGGGACTTTCCTTTTTTAATACAAAGGTAAAGAAATTACAACAGGGATATACTCTACTACCTAAAAGTCGTTGTGTGACTACATATAGTTAATAAAGAGTCATTTTGATCCTCTTCTTCTATTTTTGTCTTTACTATTATCGAAAGGATAGAAAGTGACCTGATAACACTTATAGGTCAATAGATTATATATACTTATATAAAACTTTTATGATCTATACTCTAAAGTATGACTTCTTTATATATTGGGATAAACCTTTAGAAGATTCATTATTATGGTCTATACCTATCTCACAGAAAAAAGGAAACTCAGACAGTAATAAACCAAATAAAATATAGCTCCATTGTAATCAAATGTCTTCATATATTCAAAGTACATATGTAATTAAGGTATATGTGATGGTGGTTTTTAAAAACGAGTAGTGGTTTTTAAAACAAAGGGAGACAGTGGTATGACAACTGGTGTAATGGGTAAGACAGAGGGAGACCGTAAAGGGGAGATCATTGGTGTTGATGAGACAAGAGACATAGATGTGCAAACGAAACCAAACAAAACAAAATAAGAAAAAAAAAAAAAAACCAAACAAGTCAAAAATATCGGGTGTCTACTCACTTTAGTGTCTCACAATCAGAAAGATCAAGTCTGAATAAAGTAAATGGTATTATGAGAGTTCCAGTTAGGTACGAGATACCGACTCATTACGAGGTAATATATATAAATACATATATTGTAGAAGAACTAGGTAAGTAGATAACTACCTGTGTTTACAACAAAGACATAGAACCGATAATATTTATTACGTCGTCACTCGTTCTTGTCGTATATAGAAAAGTCTAATCACAAATTAATAGGAAATCTATTTATGGGTCTTCACCCTATCGACCCAATATACCCTCAAAATAGGAATTTAAAAATTTCTTCGAGGTATAACAAAAGGTATTACCTTATCTTAGACCTCAGATCTTTATTTTGGTGTATATGTACTTTTTAATTAAATACTGAAGTATCCTTTCTGGTATGTTACCTCTATCCTATTAGAGAAGTTATTTACCACAACCCTTTCAACTTCTCAGTATACCCCTTTTTTCTATTTAGATCTTCTGATTGTGGTATGTATTTTTAGTTAGGTTTTACTTATTTTCTTTACTTATTTTCTGAATTTACACTCTATACTTTGGTATTTTAGGTATGTTCTTTTATACACGGTATATGTCAAACTGTAACCAGAATCGTCATACAAAGTTACAGAGGAGTCCATTCATATTTTTTTTTTCTCGTTCACCCTACCGTAGTTCTATTTACAAAACCTCTCGTTTCCTTTCGTAGTCGTTTCACCTTTCTGTTGGTCTACTTACTCTTCTATAAACATTTAGTATATAGGTTATTTTTCAATTTTAGGTTTTATACTCCAAAGGGATCACTGAGTCACCATTTCTTAGACGTCTTATGTCCAACATAGGGACCGAACCCTTCTACGGGACCTCTTCCTTTAACGTCGGGTGAGGTCATAAGAACGGACTCTTTAGAGTACCTGACTCCTAGGACCGTCTGATGTCAGGTACCTCAACATTCTTTCAGTCTGTTCTGAATCTATTATTCGTTGTTGTTGTTAGGTTTGATATATTTCCCAAATTTGTTTAGTTGTTGTTGTTGTTTTTCTAATTTTTACCCGTCTCCTCGTGAGAGTGGTGAAGATGAGTCGTACTATAACCTTCATGGTCGGTGTTATTAGTTTGTTCTTTTTCTTTCTTTTCCGTAGATTTAACCTTTCCTTCTCCATTTTAATAACGATAAAAGTCTACCGTACTATGAGATCTCTTGGGATTTCAGAGGTGTGTTTTTGATAATTTTGATTATATACCTAAGTCGTTTCATCCTCCTAAGTTCTAATTATATGTCTTTAGACGACCCAAAGAAATCTGATATTTACTTTGTAGTCTTCTCTTTCAAAATTTTTAGGGTACCTTACTAGATTATTGAATATTTTTCTCACAATTTTGTCATTAATAATGAAAAGCTAAATACAAGTCACGTAATTTACTTATCGGAAATTTCAGGTTTAACCCCCTTTTTATATATACATGTATGTATGTATGTATGTGTGTGTGTGTGTGTGTGTGTGTGTATATATATATATATATATATATATATATGTGTAATAGGATCGGTCTACTGATTTTTTTTTACAACACATCTTTAAAGTCCTTACAAAACTAAGGTCAGAAGTCACATGACTGGGGTTTCGGTACTAGGGATTAGTCCAGTGGGAGTAATACGAAGATTAAAAACATAGAGGTTCAACCGGAAACATTTTACCTCGAAAATTGACTTTTCGAGAGTGTTAATTGTGAAACTTTTAATTCAGTATTGGGTTTTCACTTTTTTGCCTTAATTACGAGACGATACATAAAAACACTAACAACTATTTTTAATTGATCTTATACAAATACCCTAGAATTCTTAAAACGGAATCAGTATTAATAATTTTTGTATGTCACAGTAACTACCGTTGGTCAATATGACAATTATAATATGATATTAATATAGTAATATTAATAGTAATATAGTAATGAAATATTTTTATGAGAATCATATGATCTTATAACAACCGTGAGAGGTTGCATTACACGACCCATATTAATACTTAAGTCCATTTGTCTTAACCAGATGTCTCTACAAAAGAAACTAACACCTCTATTACAAATGAAGTGAAATCGTTTCTATATACTTGACTTTTCGACAAGTATATAATATCTTGAACAAGATTACAAGTATTAATATTTTGAAGAGACACATAAAAATTATATTTAAATAAATAAAATTACACATAAAAGTTGAATAGACTACCATACGGTTTTTTATTTATAAGGGTTTGTTCCCTCACTTCCTAATGAATACGTCTATAACTACACTATTTGTGGAAAATAAGTGAAGTCCAACTTGACACGTAAAATTTTTACCGACATCTATCGAGACAGTTCCACTGAAATATCGGTGATTCGGTTCTGACCACGAAGGACATTTCCATAAGTCATTAAATGTGACATACTACTAAATACCTAGGATAGAAACTTACAGAATTTTCAAAGGGGGACAGTCCGATTGTGTTACTTCCTTGACCCACTCGTCCGTACCGTCCTACGAAATGTTTACGGGACATAAGAACTATTAATACAATCCTTCGTTCAAAAGTTCATAGAAGAATTTAAGAACACTACTTTTTTCTTTCTTTCTTTCTTTGTGATCTGTAAAGATCATGTTACGATCATGTCTTTTTTTACAATTAATTTTTTTTACTTTTCACGACAAAACGTACGGTTAATTTTTTACTAACCATCAGTGAGAGAGTCGGGGTCATCAAACCTCTAGAAGTAATTCAGGGAGGTTTCGGGAGAAGAGGTTTCTTTAAATGAGGAACAAAAGTTTACCTTTTTTTAAATTTAAATTTCAGATGAAAAAATCCCCTTGTTTTGAAATAAATGTCATTAAATGAATCATACTTTTTGTCGGGGGTTATGTCTAAGTAACTATTTTTTGCTTCAAAAGGACTGAGTAAGAACGGGTAAAGACTTACTACGAATGACAAAACATGATAGTCTATCTTTCTATATCTTGTGTCGTCTTTTTCGTATTATAACTTTAGTCAGAAGTACGGTGAAGTGGAAAATACGAAGAGACCATCTTTTGGGCTGGACCTGTCGAACAACAAAAACAAGTCAGTGAGTCGAAACAGGTTGAGAAACACTGTGGTACTTGACGTCGTGTGGTCCGAAGGAACAGGAAACGATAGAGGACCTCAAACGTGTTTGAGCACAAGTAACTTGACTACTACGGTAGGTCGGTAGAGTAGGAGACAGCGGGGGAGGAGGAGGACGAGAGCTAGAAAGGGTCGTTTTAGTCCCAGAAAAGGTTACTCAACCGAAATGTGTTGTCTACTTGCTTCATGATCTCTAAGTCGAAGTCGTAGTCAGGAAGATTACATATCAGTTCCAACTAAAGGAAAATCCTAACCGACCAAACTAGTAGAACGATAGATTCCCTGAGAGTTCTCGGAAGAGGTCGTAGTGTCACGATTTCATAGTTAAGAAACCACGAGTCGGAAGAAATACCAGGTCGAAAGGGTCGACATGTACTGATGACCTCTTTGGTATCGAAACTGATATACCTCCAAACAGTCTTTTCATTACAGAGAAGAAAAATTATACGATAGATCCAACCAGTATAGAAAAGAAAGTTTCCCGTTCTCAGAAAATAAATAAAATAAAATAATTTAAATTTAAATAAATAAAATTAAACTCCGATTAATGAAATGTTATAAAATAACCAAACGGTATGTAGTTGTACTTATGCAATCTTTCTCAGAAAATTTAAAGTACCGATGTCAGTGGAAGGTGTCACTAAAACCTCGGGAGGGGGGTTTATTTCAGTCTGTGTCAAAGGTAAAAAACGATGGATAAACGGTACTTAACTAACCTGATCTACGACACTAGAACCAAAAAACTTACAACTCAACGTTCAGTCGAAAAAGTGGAGAGTCGTAAACACATACGGATATTCTTGACAATGAAGTCAGGGAGTTTTAAACACGGACCGTTATAATTGTTCCGAAGTCAATATTTATAAAAATCTTAATATTTGTAATATATTAATGATCTTAATTGGACTCGTGTATCGGACGAATTCGAATCATATATAGATATTTGCTTCTTAACGTTGATATGTTTTTTACTGTACCTTGAGTCTATGGAAGAGAAGAGGTTCCTTATCACCGTAAGTCGGAGAGAGTTCTCTTTTAGTTGAATTTTCTTTATAGTGAACTTTAGGAATTCTCTCCTACCCTACTAAACCCTCTTACAGTAACTTTGTACATATTATAGTGTATACTTTACTCAGTGATCAGGTCCAGGCTACGTACTATGACCTACGAGTCACGACCACGTGAACCTACTGGGTCTCCCTACCATGTCCCTCCCTCCTCCCTCCCCACAAGTCCTATCCCTGGTGCACATATGGACACCACCTAAGTACAATTACATACCGTTTTGTTTATGTTATAATATTTCATTAATTGGAGGTTAATTTTATTTATTTAAATTTTTTAAGAGTTCCCTGTAGAACAGAACGTGTAAGAAAGTTTCTGTTTACTATACTAAGGTCTCTCCTCTTATTTCGTTTTCGACTTTATTTACTTCCACTCTGTCAAAGTATCTCTTATACGTGAAAGGAGTGTGAGTCACACTTTATATAACTGAGTCTTAAGTCTTGAAGTGGTCGTAGTAACTAACTAATCCCTTTATTTATCATCGAGATAGATATACCCCCTATTTCAGATCCTAATTTTCTCAAACCCTTATAGACTTATAATTGAAAATGACTCGTAAACTCGTGAGATGACAGAATTAAGATATTTAAACGAAGGTTCGTAAACAAAGTCTTCCTTCAACTACTATAGTCATCACTAAGATGTACTAGTAAATGTGGTCTCGTTATATAACGTAAAAGTTGTAGTCGTGAAGGACAATTTATGTTCGGTAGTTGAAAACCTCTACATGATATAGGTTCCCTTCTCTTAATTCTACGTTGTTTTAAAAATGTGTCCCTTATTTTTAATGTTTCTATTAAAAATGTGTCTCTCAGAATTACTTTCAAATAGTCGACAGTATGTTATTGGAATGGTTTCTGTCTATAAGAAATTCTATACTCTTTAAAATCAGTGTGTCAGTGGGTGTAAGGATGGTTAAGTGAATAATCCAAAACAAACAAACAAAAAGCATGTTACAATTGTCGGTGTTCACATAAACAAAGAAAAGTTTTACAAGTCGACATTCTCTTGTGGTGTAAAACCAAAACGTAAAACACAGTTATGTGGACGATTGAGTTCTTTAACTCAAAAAAAAAAAAAAATTGTTAAGATCTTGACAGGAAAAATCGTTAATTATATCGATATCCATTGTAAACCTCTTCCTTGACCGTTGGATGAGGTTATAAAAACGGACTTTTTACGGTACTTACCTCCTCGGACCATCCGATGTTCAGGTACCCCAGCGTTTCTCAGCCTGTGCTGACTGGCTCAACATCCATTACAATGGTAAAGATCGAAATTTTGGCCTCTACTTTCTTACCAACTATTTTGTTAAATATCCGTAAAAACGGAAATTTCTCTATAAGTCAAGTCAAGTCAGCGAGTCAGCACAGGTTGAGAAACGTTGAGGTACTTAGTATCGTGCGGTCCGGAGGGACAGGTAGTGGTTGAGAGTCTCACGTGAGTCTGAGTGTAGGTATCTCAGTCACTACGGTAGGTCGGTAGAATAGGAAACAACAGGGGAAGAGGAGGACGTGGGTTAGGGAGGGTCGTAGTCTCAGAAAAGGTTACTTAGTTGAGAAGTGTACTCCACCGGTTTCATGACCTCAAAGTCGAAATCGTAGTAAGGAAGGTTTCTTTAGGGTCCCGACTAGAAGTCTTACCTAACTAACCTAGAGGAAAGTCAGGTTCCCTGAAATTTGGAATTTTAATAGAATATGTACTCTTCATTTATTCATAACCCCTGATACCTAGTAAGATAATTTTACGTTAGATTTATTAAACATATTTATATGTTCCGTGTATGTGCTAACTCTTTATAACGGATATCCAAGGATTCTCTGAATAGAGTCAAAGGGAGGAACTCTGTTACAGAAAGTGGTTCCCTTCCAATAAGGTACATAGGCGATAAAAGTACGTATCTTGAATGTGACCAGTAGACAAAATGTAGACTACTACATGTACAAAGTTACGATAAGAGAGTTTAGTAGGGTGGGAGTGGAAGAGGGTGACTCAGGTTTTCAGACAAGAAATGAAGACACAGAGGAAAAAACGGGACATACATCCTAGTAACCATGGAAGAAAGATTTAAGGTATATATGCACATATCATATATATCATATATATGTCATAATCAGAAAAGAGAAAGACTGAATGAAGTGAGATATATTATCCGAGGTCCAAATAGGTGGAGTAATCTTGACTGAGTCTACACAAGGAAAAATATCGATTCCTTATAAGGTAATACATATAAATAGTCTTCAAATAATAGGTAAGTAAACCGTTACTTACAGATCCAACGAAGGTACAGGATCGATAACATTTGTCACGACGTTACTTGGAACCCCATGTACACAGAGGATGTTAAGTCCAAAGGAACCCATATACAGGTCGTCACTTTAACAACCCAGTATATCGTTCAGATAAGGTCGGTAAAAAATTTCTTAACAGACGAATCCAAAAAAACAGGTGAAAAACTAACCCAAAAAGTAAAAAGACGATAACTCGATGTACTCGATGAACATATGAAACTAATTAAGACAGTCGACAAAGTAAACGATAATAAAAGAGGGTAAGACTCCCGACAGAAAAATGGAACGAATATGAAAGGAAGTGACACGTTTTCACAAATTCAAATAAATCCAGAGTAAACGACTATAAAAAAAGGGAAATAAGACCCTCCACCCGGTACCTCCTACAACGAAAATAAACACAACCTCTTACGAGACAGTTATAAAGGAGGATTCTCAAAATATCAAAGACCAAATTGTAAATTTAGAAATTATGTAAATCTAGAAATTAGTAAAACTCAAATAAAAACAGATACCACAATCTTTCACAGTATCAAAGTAAGAAAATCTATATCAACTGGTCAAAAGAGTCGTGGTAAACAACTTCTTTGAAAGAAAAAAGATAACGTATAAAAAGGAGGAAACAGTTTCTATTCAATAGGTATCCACGTACTTAAATAGAGACATGAAAGATAAAACACGGTAAGTAGATATAAAGACAGAAACAGGGTCATGGTATGAAAGAACTACTAACATCGAAAAATCATATTAGCCTTTAGTTCTTCCAACTAAGGAGGTCAAGATACGAAGAAAGAGTTCTAAGTCAAGTCAAGTTAAGTCAGTGAGTCAGCACAGATTGAGAACCGATAAACGCCAGAAAATACAAAGGTATATTTAACACTTTAATAGACAAGATCAAGATATCTTTTTTTTTTGTTTTTGTTTGTTTGTTTGTTTTTTTTGGACAAAAATCAAACTATCCCTAACGTGACTAAGATATCTAATGAAACCCATGATTAAAAGTGATATAACTAAAAAAAAAAGTTAAATTCTTGTACTTTATAAAGAGGTAAAAACAATAGAAACTAAAGAAAGTAGTCACAAAATATCAAGAGACATATGTCCACAAAAGAAAGAAATCCATTTAAATAAGAATCATAAAATAATAAAAGTAACATTACCACTTACCCGAACAAAGGAATTAAATAGAAAAACTAAAAAGTAACAGATATTCTTACGTTCCCTAAAGACACATAATTGAAATATACGACGATGAAATGATATAAGTAACTAATCGAGATCATTACAAGACCACCGTAGAAATCCCAAAAGTTATATCTCCTTGTACGGTAGACGTTTGTCACTCTCAAAATGAAGAAGAAAAGGTTGTGACCTGGTCTACTTCGTACTCTTTCAGTACTTCAATTTTCTATGAACGAAGAACCCTCTTTTCAATACTGGTAGGATCTATCGTATAATTTTTAGTCTCTGTAACGAAACGGTTGTTTCCAGGTAGATCAATTTAGATATCAAAAAGGTCATCAGTACATACCCACACTCTCAACCTGGCACTTCTTTCGACTCGTGACCTCCTAACTACGAAAACTTAACACCACAACCTCTTCTGAGAACTTTCAGGGAACATGACGTTCCTCTAGGTTGGTCAGGTAAGATTTCCTTTATTTAGGACTTATAAGTAACCGTCCTGACTACGACTTCGACTTCGAGGTTATGAAATCGGTCGACTACACTTCTTCACTGAGTAACCTTTTCTGGGACTCCACGACCTTTTCTAACTTCCGTCCTCCTCTTCCCCTACTGTCTCCTACTCTACCAACCTACCGTAGTGACTGAGTTTCCTATACTTAGACTCATTTCAGATCCTCAACCACTACCTGTCCCTGAACGAAGTCAGACACCCCGACGTTTCTCAACCTGTGCTGACTCGTTGACTTGACTTGACTTGAGTGTTTGAACTGATACTTTTTTGGTGTCGAAACTGAACTGCCTGGAAACAACCATTTCATTACAGAGACTAAAAATTATGCGACAGCTCCAACCAGTATCGAAAAGAAAGTTCCTCGTTCACAGAAAATTAAAGTTCCGACGTCAGTGGTAGACGTCACTAAAACCTCGGGTTCCTTTTTTTTCCAGACAGTGACAAAGGTAGCAAAGGGATAGATAAACGGTAAATCACAACCCTGGTCTACGGTACTAGAATCAAAAGACTTACAGCTCAAA
This sequence comes from Capra ibex, assembly GCA_006410555.1. Taxonomy (NCBI): domain Eukaryota; kingdom Metazoa; phylum Chordata; class Mammalia; order Artiodactyla; family Bovidae; genus Capra; species Capra ibex. The sequence continues at coordinate 44,289,804 of SJYO01000647.1, forward strand.
AGTCGGTAAAAAAAAGTGAGAGGAAAAAGTAAAAATAGTTCTCGGAGAAGTCAAGGAGAAACGAAAAACGATATTCCACCACAGTATACACATAGACTCCAATAACCATAAAGAAGACCGTTAGAACTAAGAACGAACACGAAGTAAGTCGGGTCGTACGGTGTACTACATGAGACGTATCTTCAATTTATTCGTCCCACTGTTATATGTTGGAACTACGTGAGGGAAGAGTTAAACCTTAGTTAGACAACAAGGTACAGACCAAGATTGACAACAAAAAACTGAACGTATGTATAAAGATCTCACCATTCATTCCACCAGACGATGAGGGTAGAGAACTTCTTAAAACATGTCAAACAACACTAGATGTGTTTCCCAAACCGTACTAACTATTTCGTCTTCATCCACAAAAAGACCTTAAGGGAACGAAAAAGACACTAGGTTACTTGCAACCATTGAAATAGAGACCAAGAAGACAGAAAAGATTTAGGCAGAACTTGTAGAAATTCAAGTAACAAGTACTTGACAACTTCGGACCGAACCTCTTAAAACTCGTAATGAAACGATCACACACTTTACTCACACCATTATACTTGTGAGAAATCGTAACGGGAAGAAACCTTAACCTTACTTTTGACTGGAAAAAAGTCAGGACACCGGTGCCGACTCAAAAGGTTTAAAGGACCGTATAACTCACGTCGTGAAAATGTCGAAGTAGAAAATCCTAAACTTTATCGAGTTGACTTTAAGGAGTGGAGGTGATCGAAACTAAAATCACTACGAAGGATTCCGGGTGAACTGAAGTGTAAGGTACTATAGACCAAGATCCACTCACTAGTGTCGTAGTACCATTAAACCCAGTAATTCTAGAAAAAACATATCATGAATACACATAGGCACAGTGGAGAAGAATTATAGAAGACGAAGACAATCTAGGGAAGGTGAAGACAGGAATACCTCGGGTAGAAACGTACTTTATAAGGCAACCATAGAGACTAAAAGAACTTATATAGGGATGAAATATCCATGTATTTTAACTTCTATATTATGTACACTTTGTTTTACGGGTCGTGTGTCACTCACGAGTTATTCATAAGACTCCTTATAAGTACGTAAATAGAGATAACCTTGAAAAAAATTGGGTGTTTTGATACTTAAGAAAATAATGCCTATTATAAGTAGAAACATTGACGTTCTTTAGAGGAACAATGACTGTGTATTATATATTATTTATGAAAAAATGTTTAAACAATAATAAGGAATTGTGAAGTTGATCGTGATTAAAATTAGAGCAAAGAGAAAAATCTTTCACACCTAAAATGTTTAAAACCTAACATTAGTGACAATTCCTCACTAAATTTAGTACAACGTTTCTGGTGTGTGTTGTGTATGGACACTTCGTCATGTTACACTGACAAGAGACAAATCAATCTTTAGAATCACTAGTGTGAACATCGTTTAAACCGTTCAAGTTTGTAGTTGGTTGAGTTAGTGTTCGGACTTGGTGAAATATTTTATCGACAAGTAAATTCACTTTTTTAATTCACCGAATTACAATCACAATCGTTAAAATTTCGGTTTGGGAACAATAAAAGTACCAAATAAGTTAGGTAAGATAAGTGATGGTGGTAGAGTCATCTCACCCGATTAACGTTTATACGTCTTGTTGGGACTCACAATATCTTGTGTACCTTTTTCCACAAGGAGGAGTAAACCGAAGTAAAGGTACATGGAGTAAACAGACCTGTGGTACAAAAATCCATTTCATTTGTCTGGAGGATTGACAAGACTAAGTGAATGTAGGATGAGTCTCGGAGGAAGAACGAGTCGTGGATCGGAATCATGTCTTGTAGATCACTAGGGAAACTTCGTATACATTATAGAACCGTGAAGAGACAAATTTTTAGCAGTTACTGAAGATCACACGACTCTCACTTCCGGTTTCCGACGAGTTCGGCGTGTCCGGAATGACTATAGGTATTCGTCCTGTCCGTATAAGGGTAGTGTTTGGGGGACGGAAGGGACAGAGGTGAAGCAAATTCAAGAAGGAGTCTCGAAAGGTAAGTGGGGTCATTCAAAACGAGTGTTTTGAATGGAACAAAATTTTAAGTCTAATAATAGTGGAAAAGGTTTTAAAAGACCAAGGTAAATGGATGGTATAAAAAAGTATATCGTGTATAGTAGTGTAAAAAATCACATCGTCATAATAGTGTACAAATTATAAATTCTGTAGTGAAGTAGTGTAATAAATAAAGTGAAAGATTTAAAAAACGGATAGTGGAGGGTGGCAATTTTAAAATTGAGTGACGTTCATTCCTAAAAAAAAAAAAAATGAAATTTTATAACAAAACCAAAACGGTATGTAGTTGTACTTAGGCGGTACTCACATGTGTACAAGGGTTAGGACTTATAACCTTTATTTTCGTTTTTATTTGTTTACCCTGGATTAATTTTAATTTTCGAAGACGTGTTGTTTTCTTAGATCTTCGTTTCTATGTCCGTTCCTAAGAACAGTTAAATCAAGTGAGGACTTGAGGAAGTGAATATGTATTATCGGAAAGTTATTGATGACTCACTTATTAAATTAACTTATCGTTTCTTTTTCTTTTCTTTCTTTACGTTCCTATTAATTCACATTGATAATACTAGGTTCAAAATTCAATTGTAAACAAAGACGTGTTAATGACAATATTATTTACTACATATGAATTGTGTAGAAATGACGTCGGTACTTTAATTCTCTGCAAATGATGAACCTTCTTTTCAATTCTGATTGGATCGATCGTATAAGTTTTCGTCTCTGTAATGGAACGGTTGTTCCCAGGCAGATCAGTTCCGATACCAAAAAGGTCACCAGTACATACCTACACTCTCAACCTGACACTCGTGACTCCTTAACTACGAAAACTTGACACCACAACCTCTTCTGAGAACTCTCAGGGAACCTGACGTTCCACTAGGTTGGTCAGGTAAGACTTCCTCTAGTCGGGACCCTAAAGAAACCTTCCTTACTACGACTTCGACTTTGAGGTCATGAAACCGGTGAAGTACGTCTCACCTGAGTAACCTTTTCTGAGACTACGACCCTCCCTGACTCCCGTCCTCATCTTCCCCTGTTGTCTCCTACTCTACCGACCTACTGTAGTGACTGAGCTACATGCACTCAGACTCTCTTGAGGTCTTCAACCACTACCTGTCCCTCCGGACCACAGGACGCTAAGTACCCCAGCGTTTCTCAACCTGTGCTGACTTACCGACTTGACTTTAATCTTAATTATTTAATTACTTATTAAGATTTAACATATTTTAGATTATAGTTACTATAATTTATGTGACACTCCATTATAAATGCATTGAAATCACAGAATGTCATAAATTACGTTAGGTTATTAGGATCTAAAATACTTATTTTTTGATCTATGAATAGACTGACGACGATTCAGTGAAGTCAACACAGACTGAGACACGCTGGGGTATCTACCATCCGGTGGTCCGAGGGGGTAGGGACCCTAAGAGGTCCGTTCTTGTGACCTCACCCAACGGTAAAGGAAGAGGTTGAATAGACTGATCTGGACAAATAGATATATTATTATATTCTATAGTATTGTAGACTTCTGGTACCAATCGGAAGTTTTTAATATCAAAAGTAAAGTGAAATTCCTGATTGTAAATATTACATTTTCCTTATCGATTTAAAAAAATAGTTTATATATAATACTAACAATTTTTAACTTGTATTAATTTCACTTATTAAAATACAAAACCGTATACATACGTCGACACTTTGTCAGTGTTGTGAGTTTTATTAATTATAGAGGTAGTGGGATTTAAAAGGAATGTCGAGAAACACTTTTTAGAGAAGGAGGGTCGATAGGTGCGCCAAGTGAATGACAGGGGTCCTACTGTGATATTTAATCTAACGTAATTTATTTATTTTGTTAAACTGTTTTTAACTGGTACATTGTAATAACTTTACCAAATAAAGAGGTAAATAACCCAAAAAGAATTAAAGAGGTCGGTCAAAATATTTAAAGTCACACTTTTAGAGAATGTAGAAAATAATCTCATAGAGATAAAGTATAAACACTACGATAATGTCTCTTGCACGAAAACATAAAAATTAAAGATTAGTAAATAAAACTCGTGTATTTTATATTAAATCAAATATACATAAAATATATATAAGTCCTAAGGACTCAAGTAAGTATTTTTCCAAAATACTTGAAAAATCATTTAAGGTAATCTAAGGAAAATATCTACTTATTTATACAGTGGACATCTGTTTCCGTCAAATTGAAGAATGTAACGTCAAACCTACAGAAGGAAATAAGGACAGGACAAAGTAATCGGTCTTGGAGTTATAATACAACTCATCTTCACTACGTTCATCTGAACGGAAAAGGGACTAAACTTCGTTTTGCTAAGTTAGAAAGTATTAATCATATTATAACCAAAATCTAAAAAGTATCAAGAAAAATTTATATTTAAATAAATAAAATTAACTTCGGATTAATGAAATGTTATAACATAACCAAAACGGTATGTAGTTGTACTTAGACGGTGTCCACATGTGCACAAGGGGTAGGACTTTGGGGAGGGTGGAAGGAGGGGTACGGTAGGGAGACCCAATAGGGTCACGAGGTCGGGGCTCGTAGGACATAGTACGTAGTTTGGACTTGACCACTAAGTAAAGTGTATACTATAGTATGTGTAAAGTCACGGTAAGAGGGTTTAGTGGGGTGGGAGCGGGAAATTGTCCAATTCTTTCAAACGAAGATAAGAATAAAACAATTCAAAAAAAAAAAAAATAAAAATTTAAAACAAAACAAAAACTAGTCTATTCATAGGGTACGAGAAGTTTAAAAACTTTCTAAAACACCACTTAACCATCGTAAAAAACAAATTTATGAACCAATTGAAGTAGTTACTTCTGTAGACTCTAACTTCAAAACACTTTTCTTTCTAATAATAGACATGATAGATGTAGTAGAGTTCATTTGAAACCACCGAAAACAGAAAGTTGCTTGAATAGGGGAAATAGATTGAGTAATATATATATATAACGGTTATTACAACCAATATTAGAAAGGAATCATCCAAATTCTGGACATTCTAGACATGACTATAATGGAGAGAACTAAGACTGGAATCATTAAGTACAAAAGAGAAAAATATAAGGAAAAAGAAGTAAGAAAAAAATAAAGACCACAAATACAATACGTCAACGACAACAGTACAAAAGTAACGGTAAGTAGAAAAAGACTGTTACTCAACTCAGAAACGTAGTCCACCGGTTTAATGACCTCGAAGTCGTGGTCAGGAAGGTTTCTTATAAGTCCCAACTAAAGGAAATCCTAAGTAGAGGAAAGACAGGTTTCCTGAGAATTCAAAGAAGAAGTCGTGTGTAAAACTTTCGTAGTCAAGAAGTCAAGAGTCGGAAGAAATACGGGGTTGGGAGTGTAGACATGGTAATCATGTATACTAATCACATATATATGGTTTACTTTATAGGGTTAAGTAATGTGGGGGAAGTGGGGGAACCACAAGTATGTAATCAAGAGATACAGACGTAGTGATAAATACGAAACGTTTATCCAAGTAGAGATGGTAAGGATATCTAAGGTATATACACCCAATTATATATAGACAAAAAGAGAGAGACTGAATGAAGTAAGAGATACCGTGAAATTTCCAACTAGGTACAAAGACTTTTACAGGATTAAAAAAAAGGAAACTTATAACTCATTATAAGACAACATATATACATGATGTAGAAGAAATACATAAGGACACAACTACACGTAAATCCAACGAGGTAGAAAACCACCACGTTTATCACGACGTTACTTATAACTTCACGTATACATAAAATCTTAATACTAAAAGGATCCCGTATACGGGTTTGCACCCTAAAGACCCAGTATACCATCAAGATACGAACCCAAGATTTATTAGAGGTATGACGAAAAACATCACTGACATAGTTGTCACATTCTCAAGGGAAAAGAGGTGTGGAAGAAGTCGCAAATAACGAACTTCTATAAAAACTATTACCGGTATCTCTACCGTTATGGTTTGGTGGACCGGACGGAGATCTCTTTAGACATACGTCCAGTCCTTCGTTGTCAATCTTGACCTGTACCTTGTTGTCTGACCAAGGTTTATCCTTTTCCTCATGTAGTTCCGACAAATAACAGGGGGACGAATAAATTGAAGATACTTCTCATGTAGTATCCTTTGCAACCTGACTTTCTTTGTGTTCGACCTTAGTTCTAACGACCCTCTTTATAGTTATTGGAGTCTATACATCTACTGTGGTGGGAATACCGTCTTACACTTCTCTTTGATTTTTCGAAGAACTACATTCACTTTCTCCTCTTACTTTTTCAACCGAATTTCGAGTTGTAAGTCTTTTGCTTCTAGTACCGTAGGCCAGGGTAGTGAAGTACTCTTTATCTACCCCTTTGTCACCTTTGTCACAGTCTGAAATAAAAGAACCCGAGGTTTTAGTGACGTCTACCACTGACGTCGGTACCTTAATTTTCTGTGAATGAGGAACCTTCTTTTCAATACAGGTTGGAGCTATCGTATAAGTTTTCGTCTCTGTAATGAAACGACTGATTCCAGACAGATCAGTTCCGATACCAAAAAGGTCATCAGTACATACCTACACTCTCAACCTGACACTTCTTCCGACTCACGGCTTGTTAACTACGAAAACAACAACAACAACAAAAAATTAAATAAAAATGAAATAAAATGAAATGTTATGACATAACCAAAACGGTATGTAACTGTACTTAGGTGGTGTCCACACGTACTCAAGGGTTAGGACTTGGGGGGAGGGGGGAGGGTGGGGTATCGTAGAGAGACCTAGTAGGGACACGTGGTCGGGGTTCGTAGGTCATAGTACGTAGCTTGTATATGACCGCTAAGTAAAGAATGTGCTATCATATGTACAAAGTCACGGTAAGAGGGTTTAGTAGGGTGGGAGCGGGAGAGGTAGTTTCAGGTTTTCAGGCAAGATATGTAGACACAGAGAAAACGACAGAGTGTATGTCCCAATAGTAATGGTAGAAAGATTTAAGGTATATATACACAATCATATGACAAAACCATAAAAAGAAAGACCGAATGAAGTGAGACATATTAGTCGAAGTCAAAGTAGGTGGTGTAATCTTGACTAAGTGTGCATAAGAAAAATTACCGACTCATTATGAGGTAACACATATACATGGTGACGAAAGAATAGGTAAGTAGACGACTACCTGTAGATCCAACGGAGTTGTAGGACCGATAATGTTTGTCACGACGCTACTTGTAACTTCGTGTGCACAGAGAAAGTTAAGACAAATGGAGTCACACATACGGTTGTCACCCTAACGACCCAGTATTCCTTCAAGATAAAGGTCAAAAAAAAATTCCTTAGATGTGTGACAAGAGGTATCACCGACATGATCAAACGTAAGGGTGGTTGTCACATTATTCCAAGGGAAAAGAGATGTGGGAGAGGTCGTTAATAACGAACATCTGAAAACCTAATGTCGGTAAGACTGACCACACTTTACAATGGATTAAAACTAGAACTAAACGCAAAGAGACTATTACTCACTACAACTCGTAGAAAAGTACACAAACAATCGGTAGACATACAAAAGAAACCTCTTTACAGATAAATCAAGAAACCGGGTAAAAAACTAACCCAGTAAATAAAAAGACCTTAACTCGACATCCTCAAAGAACATATAAAAACTCTAATCAACAAACAGTCAACGAAGTAAACGATAATAAAAGAGGGTAAGTCTTCCGACAGAAAAGTGGAACGAATATAAAAGGAAACAACACGTCTTCGAAAATTAAAATTAATCTAGGGTAAACAAATAAAAACCAGAATAAAGGTCATAAGACCCTCCACCTAGTATCTCCTAGGACGACACTAAATACATCCTCACAAAACGGATACAAGAGGAGATCCTCAAAATATAAAAGACCAGAATGCAAATCTAGAAATTAAGTAAAACTCAAAAAAAAAAACACACACACACATAGCACATTCTTTCACTAGATCAGAGTAAGAAAATGTTCACCAACTGGTCAAAAGGGTCGTGGTGAACAATTTCTCTAACAGAAATGAGGTAACATATAAGAACGGAGGAAACAGTTTCTATGCCACAGGTATCCATACACCTAAATAGAGACCCGAAAGATAAAACAAGGTAACTAGATATAAAGACAGAAACACGGTCATGGTATGACAGAACTACTGTCACCGAAACATCATCTCGGACTTCAGTCCGTCCAACTAAGGAGGTCAAAGTAAGAAGAAAGAGTTATAAAGAAACCGATCGACTCCCAAAAACACAAAAGTATGTTTAACACTTTAATAAACAAAATCGAGACACTTTTTATGACGACCATCGAACTATCCATAACGTAACTTAGACATCAACGAAACTCATAATATGAGTAAAAGGGATGTAACTAAAAAGTCTAGGTACTTGTACCATATAAAGAGGTTGATAATCACGGGAGAAACTAATGAAAGTAGTCACAAAACATCAAAAGATATATATCCAGAAATCAAAGAAATCCATTTATATAAGGATGCATAAAATAAGAAAAGTAACGTTACCACTTACCTTAATAAAGGAATTAAAGAAAAAGATGAAAGAGTAATAATCACATATCCTTACTTTCCCTAAAGATACACAACTAAAATATAGGACGTTGAAATGATATAAGTAACTAATGGAGATCATTAAAAGACCACCTCAGAAATCCCAAAAGATACATCTCCTAGTACAATAGACGTTTGTCACTCTCAAAATGAAGAAGAAAAGGTTAAACCTAAGTAAAATAAAGAAAAAGACGAGACTAACGACACCGGTTTTGAATATCTTGGTACAACTTATCATCACCACTTTCACCCGTGGGAACAGAAAAAGGACTGAAATCTCCTTTAGGAAAGTTAAAAAGTGGTAACTCCTATTACAAACGACACCCAAACAGTATATATCGAAAATAATACAACTCCATACAAGGAAGATAAGGACGAAAGACGTCTCACAAATAGTATTTACCTACAACTTAAAACAGTTTCCGGAAGAGACGTAGATGACTCTATTAGTATACCGAAAATAAAAAGTTAAACAATTTCACCACTTAATGTAACTAACTAAACGTCTATAACTTCTTAGGAACGTAGGGACCCTATTTCGGGTGAACCAGTACCACATACTAGAAAAATTACACAACCTAAGACTAACGATCTTAAAACAACTCCTAAAAACGTAGATACAAGTAGTCACTATAACCGGACATCAAAAGAAAGAAAGAAAGAAAGAAAGAAAAAAAAAAAAAAAAAAAAAAAAAAAAAAAAAAAAAAACACCGTAGAAACAGTCCAAAGCCATAATCCCACTACCACCGGAGTATCTTACTCAAACCTTCAAGTGGAAGGAGACGTTATAAAAACCTTCTCAAACTCATCCTATCCACAATCGAGAAGAGATTTAAAAACCATCTTAAGTCGACATTTCGGTATACTTGGACCCGAAGACAAACGACCTTCTAAAGACTAATGTCAAAATTAAAGGCACGAACACTACCCAGACAATTCTAAAAGATAAAGAAGGACCAAGTCAAAACCTTTTAACACGAAAAGATTCTTAAACGGGTAAAGAAGGTGCAACAGGTAAAATAACCGTATATTAACGACTATCATCAGAGAATACTAGGAAACATAAAGACACAACAGACAACACTAGAGAGGTAAAAGTAAAGATTAAAATAACTAAACTAAAGAGAGAGAAACAAAGAACTACTCAGACCGATTACCAAACAGTTAAAATAAAAAGGAAAGTTCCTTGGTCGAAAACCGAAACAACTAAAAACGATACCAGAGCGTAAATAAAGACGGGATCAAAAATTCTAAAGAAAGGAAGATGATTGAGACCCCAAGAGGTAAAGAAGGAAAAGATCAACGAAATCCACATCTCAATCCAATAAATAAACTTAAAAAGAACGAAGAACTCCATACGGACATAACGATACTTGAAAGGAGTTCGTGATGAAAATATGACAGGGTGTCCAAAACCCAACAACACAAAATTAAAAGTAAGTAAAGATACGTATAAAACTAAAGAAGACACTAAACAACCAAAAAGTCTTCACACAAAAAGTCGAAGGTATACAACATTAAAAATTATCAAAAGGAGGACATTAACTCTAGATTAGAATTACATAATACCAGTCTTTTCTACGAACCTTACTAAAGTTATAAAAAATTAAATTGTTCCAATCTAAATACCGGGTCCTACACTAGACCCGGTAGGACCTCTTCCAAGGTACTCGTGAACTCTTTTTCCACTTTAAGTAACAAAACCCCACTTTACAGGATATCTATAGTTAATCCAGATTTAACAGATAACATAGTAAATTTCAAACACAAAGAAACAATTAAAAGACAGATCAACTAGACAGGTATCCACACTCACCCCATAATTTCAGAGGGTGATAATAACACAATAACAATTAAAGGGGAAAGTATGAACAATAGTAAGCAGAATGTATAACACCACGAAGATACAACCTACGTATATATAAATATTAACAATGTAGAAGAAGAACCTAACTAGGAAACTAGTAAGCCATCACAGGAAGAAACAGAGAAAAGTGTCGGAAACAAAATTTCAGATAAAATAGCCTATACTCATAACGATGAAGACGAAAGAAAACCAGAGACAAACGCACCTTATAGAAAAAGGTCGGAAAGTCAAAGTCAGACATACATAGGGAACAAAACTCCAGCCAGAAACAGTCGTCGTATATATCCCCAGAACAAAAACATAAGTAAGTCGGTCAGAAACGGAAAACCAACCCCGTAAGTTGGGTAAATGCAAATTCCGTTCATAAAATAAAAAATAAAAAAAAATTAAAATTTTAGAAATTAAGAATGTACGCAAGGGTTTGTATCATACTAAGGTAACGGTAAATGAAAAATAACAAAACCCAAACCTAAATACGCGGAAAAAACACAAAGAACAGATCTCTTATAGGAAATCGTAAACAACCTCTCGACCAAACCACCACGACTTAAGAGAGTCGCAAACGAACACACATTTCCAAAACTAAAGAGGAAGTACAAACTTACTCTAGGAACGACCCATGTCATTAGACCCGACATACAATAAAAGAAAGTAGTGAAATTCACACAGAACGGTAAGGGAGGACCGGACTTCGTAAAGATAACTTTCTAGTCGACAAGAGGAATACCCTTAGGGGAACAGACAATAGACAACAAAAACGGAACGGTGAAAATTATAAACAAGAAACACAAACTAGAAACAATTAAACTGATTATACACAGAACCACACACAACGGAACCCAAATAGGACAAACCTTGAGAGACCCAAAGAACCGAACCCACTAATAAAAGAAGGGGAAAAATCCCTTCAAAAGTTGATAAAAGAGGAGTTCATAAAAAAAGTACCAGAAAGAAAAACAGAAGAGGAAGAACCTGAGGATATTAAGCTTACAACCTCGTAAAGTATAACAGGACCTCCAGAGTCTCTATCAGGAGTAAAGAAAATTAAGCTAAAACAAAAAAGGAGAGACTAAGTAAATAAAGATGGTAAGATAGAAGATAAAGTGATTAGGATAGAAGACGGAGGAATAAGATGATAAACAACGGATGTCTCACAAAGAGTAGAGTAAATAACGTAATAAGTAATATATAACTGAGAAAAAATAAAGAAGATCCAGGAACCAATTGGAAAGAACGTAGAAGAGTTAGGAACAGAGGTCCGATAAATAGACACTAAGGTAAAACTAAAGTTCTAAAATCTAGTAAAGGTGATAGTTATAAACCTTAAGAAAGAGTCCATCTAAGGGATAGAGAAGGAGAAAACAAACCAAACCACCGGTAAATAGGACAAGGAAATGGACCACCCATAAGGAGACAGAGAAGTAGAAACAATATAACGACGTAAACCCCACCGGAAAGACATAAGACCCTTAAACACCTCAAGAGAAATAATACCTCGAAGGAGTAACACCCACCCCAACATAGTCACCGAACAGTTCCAAAGAACCAATCCCTTCGAACACTGTCTCAAGACTAATCACCTCGACCTAAAGAAGAGAGACCTCACGTTACTTCACAGGTCATTACTCAATACTCTGTAGTCACCAAACCCTCATTGAAACTCGACGGACATATAGCTTCGAGTCCCAACACAAGGACAAGACGACCTCTTAAACGTACCATACAGAACGAGACTTTGAACAACCGGAAATCCACCACGAACCAAAGTCACAACCGACCTCCGTAAACTACTCGAGGATAGTTAATTACAAGGGACCTCAGTCCTCAAGAGACTACAAGAGTCCTAAACCTGAATTCGGAGGACGAAGACGAAAATACAGAATAAAAATGTCATCGGAGTTCTGAAGAGGTAGATATGTCGTGACTACTATTTTGTAGATCCAATTTCTACTTTTCAAAGAGGTGTAACCCACTGTGGGTCTCTCCAAGTGACTCAATGTACCCCTCATCTTCTCCTTCCCCCATTAATCTCCACTGACCTTACTCTACTCCACCCTAGTTTTCTCCTCTCTCGTTCGATCGGTCATTAGTGAAGGAATACCAGGGAGGTGTCAGACTGTCGAGTCTATACAAGTGCTCAATATGTCCCTTCTCCTCTCCCTCCTTCATCTGTCTCCACCGATCCTCCTATTTTCTCCCTTTACTTTTCCTCTCTCTGTCCAGGTCGGTTATAGGTCAAGGGATTCACAAGAGGTGGCAGACCTTGTGTGTCTCTAAGTGTCTCATCCCGTCTCTTCTCTTCCCACTCCCTTCTCTGTCTCAGGTGGAACACCTCTTATCCCTCTCAGGTTTCCTCCTCTCTCACCAGTTCGGTCATTAGAGTGAGAGTCCATTTGAACCCATAACTTCTAACCCAAAAATTTACATGTTTTAACTGTTGTTTATGGTTTTTCGTTTCTAATTTTTAGATCTCATCTCCAACCTAAAAGTTTTTATGTTATAATTTCTTTTCTTCTTTTTCTTTTTTTTTCGGTGTTTTTATAATTTTTTGTTGTTGTTGTTAGTAGTTTTTTATATATGCCACAAACGAAATTTTTATCCCAGACAAAACAAACAAACAAAAAAGCTTTTCATTCTCATCCAATATTTTTATTTTTAATTTCCTCTTTCCTGAATTTTAAAAATTTTTCAATTTTTTTTCTTCTTCTTCTTTTTTGTTAGTGTGTTGTAGTAGTTTTTTTTTACTAGGATTTTTATCATCTATATAGACCCTGAAAGAGTCCACAACACCCGTCACTCCCCAGTGAAGGTTCCGCCAAAGGAGACAAATCGAAGAAGACAACCGACCAGAGAAATCACAGACTAAAGACGAGACTGTGTTCCCCCCACCACCACCTGTGAAAAAACAAACAAACAAAAAAATCCGAGTGAACAAGTCAGCGTGACACCTTTCCCTCCCTACGACGTTTGTTTATCGTGACCGCTCACCAGTGTCACAGAGTCGGTGCGACCCGGACGGGGACGAGTACCACGTGTGTCGAGTCCGAGATCCAATGAGAGGGCCCTTGGTAGACTCCGGTCGGGATCCGACGTACGTGGAGGGGCCAGATTCGGTGAGTCTGAACCGTGAGTCTATCGGGAGTCTCCACGTTTAAAAAACTCGGACACGAAACACGGGAAGGGTCCAGGCTCATCGAGTCCACAAACCGCTCGGTCTAGCGACGTTGAATAGCGGAAAGGACAGGGACGACGAGTCAAAAGACCCACATGACGACCGCAAGGAAGAGTCCACCTACCACTGACAAAAACTTCTGTTACTAGACGAAAAGACCCACGGACTACAGGAAACGGTCGTAAGTCTACAGCAAACACCTTAAATGAGTCGTAACTTTACAAGAAAATTACTTAAACACCCCCTCTTTCACCAGAGGGACAGGGTAAGGAGGTGGTAGAAAATTAACTACGAAAACTTGACACTACAACCTCTTCTGAGAACTCTCAAGAGACCTGACGTTCCTCTAGGTCGGTCAGGTAAGACTTCCTCTAGTAGGGACCCTAAAGAAACCTTCCTTACTACGATTTCGACTTTGGGGTCATGAAACCGGTGGAGTACACTTCTCAACGGAGTAACCCTTTCTGAAACTACAACCCTCCCTAACCCCCGTCCTTTTCTTCCCCTGCTGTCTCCTATTCTACTGACTTACCGTAGTGACTGAGCTACCTACACTTAGACTCACTTGAGGCCCTCAACTACTACCTGTCCCTCCGGACCTCACGACGCTAAGTACCCCAGTGTTACTCAGCCTGTACTGACTCGCTGACTTAACTTGACTTTACTATGACTAGTCACACTCTACCATGAAGTAACGTAAAAAGATTTACTATCACCATTACTCGTATAAAAGTACACGGACAACCGGTATAGATACAGAAGAAACCTCTTTACAGATATATTTTGAAGGTGTGAAAAAAAAAAACTAACCCAACAAACAAAAACATTATAACTGGAAGTAATCGATAAAATATAAAACCTCTAATTAAAGACAGTCAACGAAGTGATCGTTTACCAAAGAGGGTAAGACTCTCAATAGAAAAACATAACAAAAACTAAAGGAAACGACGCTTTGAAATTGATCCAGGGTAGACGTATAAATAAATAAAGTTAAAACTAATGAGATCCTCCATATAGTTTTTTTAGACTGTCGTTGATACAGTTTCTGACAAGACGGATATAAAAGGAGATTCTCAAAATATGAAAGACCGAAATGGATATCTACCAATTAGGTAAAATCCAAATAAAAACATATACAACATTCCTTCACAAGAATAAAGTAATAAAATGTACATCGATAGGTCAAAAGGGTCGTGGTGAATAACTTCTCCGATATAAAGGAGGTAACATATAAGAACGAAGGAAACAGTATTTCACTAAGTACCTAATCATCCACGTACCCAAACTGAAACCCGAAAGATGAAAAATATAAATATAAATAAATAGAATTAACCTCCGATTAATGAAATGTTATAACATAACCAAAACGGTATGTAGTTGTACTTAGGTGGTACCCACATGTGCACAAGGGTTAGGACTTGGTGGGAGGGTGGAGGGAGGGGTATGGTAGGGAGACCCAGTAGGGTCACGTGGTCGGGGTTCGTAGGACATAGGACGTAACTTGGAACTGACTGCTAAGAAAAGAATATGTACAAAGTTACGGTAAGAGGGTTTAGTAGGGTGGGAGAGGTAGAGGGTATCTCAGGTTTTCTGACAAGATATGTAGATACAGAAAAAACGACAGAACGTATGTCCCAATAACAATGGTAGAAAGATTTAAGGTATATATACGCAATCATATGTCATAACCACAAAGATAGGATAAAGTAACTAGATTTTAAACCGACCATGGTATGACAGAATTTCTTGCGTTACCGTGGGGTGAGGTCATAAGAACGGACATTTTAAGGCACCTACCTCCTCGGACCATCCGACATCAGGTACTCCAACGCTTCTCAGGATGTACTGACTCGTTGAAGTGAAAGTGAAAGTACGTAACGTCTTCTTTTACCGTTGGGTGAGGTCACAAGAACGGACCTCTTAAGGGCCCTGACCGCTCGGACCACCCGACGGTAGATACCCCAGCGTGTCTCAGTCTGTGCTGACTTCACTGAATCGTCGTCGTCGTCGTCGTACGACAGAACAAATGACATCGAAACATCAAATTGGAATTCAGTTTTCCGGATTAAGGAGATCGAAAAAAAAAGAAACAAACAAAGAAAAAGGAGTTCTAACGAAACCGATAGGCCCCAGAAAACATAAAAGTACTTTTGACACCTTAAAAAACAAGATTAAAACACTTTTTACAGGAAACATTAAACTGTCCCTAACGTTACTTAGACACCTTATGAAACCCATCAACTCAGTAAAGGTGTTGTAACTAAGAAGGTGAGGTCATTATACGATATAGAGAGGAAGACAAACACAGTAGAAACTAACAAAAGTAGTTATAGAATCTCAAAAGACTCATGTCTAAAAAGGGAGAAATGTATTCAAATAAGGATTCACAAGAGAAACAACGTTACCATTTACTCTAATAAAAGGGGAATTGAAGAAAAGGACTAGGAAACGACGATCACATATCCTTACGTTCTCTAAAGACACTTAATCAAAATATAGGACTTTGAAATAATTTAAGAGACTAATCACGGTCATCAAAAGACTACCGTAGAAACCCTATAAGGTACATATCATAACACAGTAGACGTTTTGTGACTGTCAAAATCAAAAAACGGTCAAACCTAATGAAAATAAAGAAAAGGAAGACACTAATGGTATCGATATGAAAGTTTTGATACAACGAATGATCACCGTTCCCACTTACAGAAACAGAACAAGGACTCGAATCTCCTTTACGAAAGTCAAAAGTGTCAAATTTTATTACAAACGACACTCAAACAGTATATATCTAAAATAATACAACTCCATCCAAGGGAGATGGGTGAAAGACCTCTCAAAAATAGTATGTACATACAACTTAAAACAGTTTTCGAAAAAGACGTAGGTAACTCTAATAATATACCTAAAATAAGAAATTAAACAATTATACTACATAGTGTAACTAACCGTAAATAACTCCTTAGGAACATAGGGACCATATTTGGTGTGAACTAGTACCAAATACTTGAAAAACTACACAAAAACCTAAGACGAACAATTATAAATAACTTTTCAAAACGTAGATATAAGACAATAAATTAAAAAACACTGAAGAAACAGAACAAAAACATAGTCCCACTACCACCGGAGCATCTTAATTAAAACCTCACAAAGAAGGGTACGTTAAAAAAACTTCTCAAACTCTTCTTACCCACGATTGAGAAAAGATTGACTATATTAAGTGGACGTTTCAGTAGACTAGAACTTGAAAGAAACATCCTTCTAAAAATTAGTGTCAAAGTTAAATTAATGAATATTAAATAGACCAGTATAAAAGATAAAGAAGGACTAAATCAGAACCTTCTACCATCGTGAGATTCTTAAACAGACAAAGAAGGTCTAACAAGTAAAATAACCGTAGATCAACGATTATCATCAGAGTATAAACATAAAGACACAACAAAGCTCATTAAAGAAGGAAATCAAAGATTAAATTGACTAAACTTAGGAGAGGAAAGAAAGAACTACTTAGACCGATTTCATACAAATAGAAAAGTTTCTTAGTCGAAAATCAAAGTAACTAGAACGATAACAAAATAAACAAAGATACAGTAAATAAAGACGAGACTAAAAATACTGAAGAGTAAATGATTGAATGTCAAAACAACAAGAATAAAGACATCGACGAATCCCCCTTTCAATTCAATAGATACACTCTAAAAAGAAAAAAATTGTATCAAAATAAATCTTGACGAAAACGACGTAGTGTATCCAAACTCAAAAACACAAAAGGAACTGTAAACAGAGATACATCGAAATCTTTAAAGAAGATACTAGTAGATACATAAATCACTACATAACAAATCGAAGGTACACAAACACAAAAAGTACCAAAAAGGGGGACATTAACTAAAGATTAGAGTATCAAAACACCAGTCTTTCCTACGAACTATGTTAAACTAAAATAAGTCTAAGAGACTCCGAACTAAACACTAGGTTCTACATTATATAGGACCTCTTTCAAGACGTACGTAAACACTTCTCTCGTATAGGAAGACGTAAGTCTACCTTAAGGATATTTATGGTTAGAAAAAAAGCAGACTACACAGTAAATTCGGAATATACAAAGATAATTAAAAGAAAGACGTACCAGACAGGTAACAACATTCACCCCACAATTACAGGGGGCGATAATAACAAGATGACAGTTAAAGGGGAAAATACCAACAATCGTAAATGAAATACTAACTGATGTGGAGCCAATCCACGGTCTTTTCCGTTACCGTAGGCTGAGGTCATGAGAACGGACCTTATAGGTACCTACCTCCTCGGACCATCCGAACGATTCTCAGCCTGTGCTGACTCACTGAAGTCAAAGTGAAAAGAGAAAGTACGTAACTTCTTCCTTTACCGTTGGGTGAGGTCACAAGAACGGACCTCTTAGGGTCCCTACCACCTCGGACCACCCGATGGAAGATACCCCAACGTGTCTCAGCCTGTGATGACTTCGTTGAATCGTCGTCGTCGTACAATCCACGTATTTATAAATATTAACCATATAGATCAAACCCCTAACTAGGGAACAACTAATACATCACAGGTAGGAATAAAGAACATTGTCACAAATGAAACTTCAGATAAAACAGAACATACTCTTAACGATAAGGGTGAAAGAACACTAAAGGTAAATGTACATTATGGAAAGAGGTAGGAGAGTGAAAGTCATACATGTGCAGGTATACAAACTTCACCCAGAGAACATCTGTCGTATATATACCCAGAAGAAGAAGAGGAGGAGGAGGAGGAAGAAGAAGAAGAAGAAGAAGAGCAGGAGGAGGAAGAAAAGAAAGAGGAAGAAGAAGAAGAGGAAGAGGAGGAGGAGGAAGAAGAAGTTAGGTAAGTTGGTCAGACACAGAAAACCAACCTCGTAAATTAAGTAAATGTAAATTTCATTAATAACTATATGAATAAGGATAATGATAAAAGAATTAACAACCTGAAATCAAACCTTACACCAATTCAATCAACACTTGTCTAACTAAGAAGAATCAGAATGAAAATTCTAAATAATCTGTTCCTGTTCCTTGACAAATTAGATTCCGACCATTAAGGGGTTTGACTACTTTCTGAGAGACTCATGGACTGGGTTATAGTAACAATTAATTTTCGAAAGTCACATCAACCTATTAGAGGTGAGGACCAGGAGATTCTTTGTAGTTGTAAAAGAAGATCAAAAAAGACCACTATGAAAAGAACAGAGACCCATCAAAGAAGAGTTTACCAGTGACTTTACATGAGACAACTTACAAGTCTTCAGTTGTAGAAATATAAAGTCTCAACAAATTAAAAAGTTGAGAAGTGATGAGAAAGGAACTTTGAGATTGGCGAAACCAGAGGTACCTTGAAGTTGGTACAGAAATGTTTTGTTCTTCACAAGACCCAAAACGGAGTTAAAGGAATACATACAGTACCAAACCTTTAAAAGTTTCCCGTTATTTAGTATTTCGAATGGGTTAAACAAAGGACAATGATTATCTACTGTTACGTGGTATTGGAAATAAGGTAACGAAACTTTGACAACTCAAAATTTTTTCATAAAGAGTAAACAATAAAAACAGTCTACCTTTCTATTTAAATGAGAGGTAATGAAGTAGTACTTAACTTTGTCCATAAGATATTTCTCTCAGAATCTTAAATGTTTATTGGGTTATCTTTACACTTATCCCATAAATCCTTCCCATAGGTTTACTGATTCTTCTATAAGTGGTACTCAATTTTAAAAAATCGGTGTGTCTACTAAAAAAAAAAATTACTACTGTATGATAACAAACCTTTCAATACCTCTTACTCGTAAAATTATAGAACAATCATGTTTACACTTAATTACGTTTGGTAAAACATTTCAGACCGTTAATTTTTTTAGTAAACTAAGTTATAAGGAAAGGTCTCTTAGATTAAAGTCGTATTTTTATTACGTTATTTTATTATTAGTGTTTCCTCATCTGTTAAAAATTCTAAGGTGTTTGTCATCCTACTATTTTGTATAATCACTATATATATATACGATACCTTTGAATTAGTCGATGATTTTTCTCACTCAAGACAGAGACACTGGTACTTCTGACCAGTACAATAGAACAAGTTAATTTTCTCTTTGAGTGATTCGTTGTACTTATGAGACTACTAAAAATAATCCTTTTTATTTTACTATCTCCTTTTTCGTTTTATTACTTGTGGTAAGATTAAAAAATATGAAGTCCTCCCACACGACCTCTCTATAGTAATTTTCAAATGAATGAAAAAGCAATGGATAACGAAAAATAAGATTTGTTCATAACGAAAGTTAGAATTCTTAATTATTCTTAAACTTTTTAGGGTCCTTAGAAAGGTCACAGGTTTGATTAAACGATTTTATAAATGTGTGTATTACTTTATTTTATTTATTCCTTCAATTGAAATGACACATCTATTACTTTGACACCACAATCTCTTCTGAGAACTCTCAGGGAACCTGACGTTCCTCTAGATGGTCAGGTAGGATTTACTCTAGTCAGGATCCACAAGTAACCTTCCTTACTACGACTTCGACTTTGAGGTCATGAAACCGATGGAGTACACTTCTCAACTGAGTAATCTTTTCTGGAACTACGACCCTCCCTGACCTCCGTCCTCCTCTTCCCCTGCTGTCTCCTACTCAACCGACCTACCGTAGTGACTGAGCTACCTGTCCTCATACTCACTTGAGGCCCTCAACTACTACTTGTCCCTCCGGACCACACGACACTAAGTACTCCAGCGTTTCTCAACCTGTACTGACTCACTGACTTGACTTGACTTGACTTACTTTGCTCTTCGAATATTTTATATGGTAAATGTATATTGACGCTCTCTTCAATGAATGATCAATTTACTATTTTCTTGTCAACGTCTACCCATACTAATTCCGTGATCTTTGCCGTCCTTGTAAATCTTCATGGAGTTGTATAGACCACCTTTTCCGTTACCGTTGGGTGGGGTCATGAGAACGGACCTTTTAGGGTACCTTCCTCTTCGGACCATCCGACGTCAGGTACCCCAGCGACTAAGTCCGTTCTGACTTGCTGAAGTGAAAGTGAAAAGTGAAAGTGCGTAACCTCTCCCTTTACTGTTGGGTGAGGTCAAAAGGACGGACCTCTTAGAATTCCTGCCGCCTTGGACCACCCGACGGGAGACACCCCAGCGTGTCTCAGCCTGTGGTGACTTCGCTAAATCGTCGTCGTCGTCGCCGTTGTATAGGACATTGAAACTGGACACTACGAGTAACAGACTCATAAGATAGTACATTAAATTTCATTCTTATGTCTAAACTTGATTATTTGACTATAAAACAAAAGGAACAAATATATGGGGAAGATTTACTTAACTTAAATTTTGAAAAGAGAATTCATAAACAAAATAAATTTTAAAAACCGAAAACATCAAAAGATGAAAATTTTAAATAGACTAAAAATTCTACCCATTACAGGGAGAAGTTCTCCCTGAAGGACTCCCTGAAGGCAACACCGAGTCTGCCATTTCGTGGACGGATGTTACGTCCTCTGGGCCCAAGTTAGAGACCCAGTCCTTTTAGGGGACCTCTTCCTTCACCATTGGGTGAGGTCATGAGAACGGACTTCTTAGGATACTTGTCTCCTCGGACCATCCGATGTCAGATATCCCAGTGTTTCTTAACCTGTGATGACTCAATGAAGTTTTACAGGGAGGAGTGTGACAAGTTTGTAAAAACGAATACAACTATGAAATAATTGAAGAGAAAAATACCTCACTAAATTTAGTCAGAAGACGAAGTAATGTTCGTAAAGTGAAAATAAAAAGGTCAACGTAAGGATGTTTTGAAAGAAAATTTTCACTCATACAACGTTTTCATAGTCTGTACTGAATCGTTGATTTGTTGTTATTTAAAAACAAAATAAATAACAGGAATCCCGAAGTAGAGTATTGTTAGTATAATACGAGTGATTCAGATTTACACGAGATCGAACGCCTGAAAAATTTTGACGTATAAAAGGTCTATTAATTAGTCTGATTGAAGTCTGAACTGACATCCAATTTAAATGACATGTTTTTTCGTCAGGATGAAGTACCGAGACTTTGGAGGACTTAAGTAGTCCAGTCCCAAAAGGAGTTCCGGAATTCGAAAACTCAGATTTATTGGTTATCGTTTAAAAAGTATAAAGTACTTTTCAAAGATGATGATTTCTTAAATATGATGAAATCTTTGAATACCCTATTTTATGTAATTATACGGACATTGTGAACTTCTAAAGGAAAAATTGATTTTTTATTATTAAGACGTTTCTTTATTTTACTCCAACTATATTGTAAATTCATCTATTATGTAGTTTAACCCTTTAGGATATTGGACGTACCTTTCTGTTATTACTTGTAAAAAGTACACTAGTCATATACGTTCCGAAATAGAGTTCGTTAAATGTATACGAATAAATAAATTAGGAGGTTTATCAGTATGACAAACTAATGATAATAATTAAAGTAAATAACTATTCTTTTAAGTACCGGAACTTAAGAATGTAATTTGGTGTGTCTATTAGTCGTAGTTACAGGCTTAGACTGGGTCCGTTACCCTGGTTTTAAAATGTACTTATTAGTCATGTACTGTAACACAGAAGTCTCGACATATGTCTATTAAAATAAAAAAACGAGTACCGAAATTTTGAATTGAAAAGTCTTTCGACGGTACCGGGTATTTTATAAAAAATAGTACTTTAATTGGATTTAGGATGGTTAGGTGTCATTACGGTGTTAATAAAATGTCACTACGGCGTAGTACACAATAAAGAGGAAATTCGAGAACTACAGAATATAGTAAAAAAACTTCATCTTTTACTAAAATAGAGTTGAGTCTATGTATTTTTGTCTAAAAAAGTGTGGTGAGTCTTAACATTTTCGTCTCTCTTTCCGTGATTCACTATAAAGTGGGGGAGTAGAGAGACTTTGTAGTCAAGACTCGGGATACACTTGTAAGGTCTAGAACGTTGAAAGTGTCTCCCTTACGTCCAGAAAAGAAGAATGGAGTATATATCCGGTCGCCAAAAGTTTGAGACCTTTTACACTGACAAACCCCTAATAAGAAAAACCTTAAATACGGTCAATTGTAGCGGTCTTTATTAGACTTTACTCCTTTAACTATTTCTGATGGAAAATCTTCCCTCTATAATTACTTCCTAGTGTAATACGGTTTGATCGGTCAGGTGTTCTTAATTCTTAATTTTTTTTTTTTTCCGAATCTCGATCTGTCAAGTCCATTTATTAAAACTGTGTTGTCAAAATAGAGTAGTGTGACCCCTGAATCTAGAGTAGTCTGAGATATCCAGTTAAAGGTTGTATAATTTTTACTGATACGACAGTAAATAACGGGTCAAACAATGTCACACTCGATGTTTGGGGTAAAGAGACACGGGGTTCAGTGTGAATGTAACGAAAACGATTTGGAAGGGACTGAGGAAATCTACAGAAGACATACAAAATTTTAAAGACGTGTTATTGGACAAAGTATATTTATGGTCCGACGACATATAAGACGAAAAGGGAAGTGGGCTAGGAACGGGAGTCCAAAACAAGAGAAAGATTACATCTGTATTTTCTGTATTGTATTGTCTGTATAAACGAACACTTACACCAATGATCTCCGAGTCTTATAGCAGACTTAAAAGAAGTTTAGAGAGCTTTGTCACAGTCTAAAAGAGAATGAGTTAAATCCCTGTTCCATTATCCACCATCTGACTCCTTTTGACTAAAAGTACAGTGTGTCTGTCTTAGACTTGATCTCGAGTTTTACGAACAGAGATTCGGATCTTTAGCTAGACTAAAGATGTAAATAGATTAGTAAACGAAGGGGACAGAGTTAAGGAATCAGTCTGTCGATGGTAGTGTTTGAAATGTGTGTATAGTTTTTGAGTTGAAGTCGTGGTGGTGGTGGTACTTACTGTTATTATGGTTAAAACTTTGCTACCATCTTACTCTAAGAAACTGACGAAAAACAGAAAAGTTTACTCGTGTACCTAAACCTTCCTGTAGGGGGAGTATTTCGAGTATTGTTACACATATATGATTCCTTGAGTCTCGAGACTGAGTCTTTAGACACTGAGAAACTAAGGTTGTACGTATTAAAGACTCATCTGGAAGAGACCGTCCTAGAGTCTGTTCTCCTATGAAACTTTTCTTCTACAATCGACCCTATTTCTACTATTTACACTCCATAAATTTTACAAAGGACTGTGACAGACGAACACTAAACGGGGTGTAACAGACACTTATCCCAACTATTAGGAAAATGAGAAGCAGTGAACACCCCTCAGTATTTCTTGTGGTTCCCAAGTCCTACAAGATCCTGAGGGTCGTGTCGTCGACGGGTCTGTCTCCTCGAGGGCGGAGACCACTCTCTTGTGTACGAATAGACCGTGGTCTAAACAATTCGAACGTACTCGACAAAGTCAATCTATTTTCACCGGAAATAAAGTACAGTAGTACGGTATAAGACTAGCGGAAACATTTATTTGAAATAAAAACCTCGTGAAACTCCAAGTATTGTTTTAACTCTCCTTTTATGTGTCTAAAGGGTATACAAGGGACGGAGACTTCGTACCGGAGGGGTTAATAGTGATAGGGGGTGGTCTACCATGTAAACAATGTTAATTATTCGGATGTAACTTCGTAGTAACAATGGGATTTAAATACCAAATATAATCCTAAGTGAGAACCACTATGGGAAAGATTCTCAAAACTGTTTCCGTAATACTGTACATAACGATATATGACAGAAGGATTTTAAGTATATAACTTTAGGATTGGTGGACTCACTACTATAATCTTACACCCCTCGAAACTACACCGATTTAGAATTTCTACTTTGGAAGTATTTTACTTTAAACTCGGTAATAAACACCTGGACCTCGTTAGAGAGTGGGAAAGACGATACACTCCTGTGTCTCTTTTTGAAATAGATACTAGGTTCTTGAGTCGGGAGTAGTCTGTGGCTTAGAGGAACTGCTTGAAGATCTTGACATTCTTTATTTAAAGACAACAAATATTCGGTGAGACATAAGATACTATCTTCGGACTTACCTGATTCTATACACGGACGGTGATAACATAGTATTTCTTGTCAAAGTGACGGGATTTTTGGGAGACGTAAGGTGGACAAGTAGGGAGGGAAGGTGATGGGGACCCATGATAACTAAGAAAATACGGAGGTATCCAAACTCAAGAAGTCTTATAGTATATTAACCTTATTATATAATAGATTGACAAATCGGACGGAAGGGAGTGAATCATTGTATATAAACGTAAATGAGGTACAGAAAATTACAAAAAAACAAGTATAAAAAATTTAACGACTTTTATTTTACTTTACAATTAGTGAATCAGTAAAGGTTGAGAACACTGGGGTACCTGACATCAGATGATCCGACGAACAGGTACCTTAAGAGGTCCGTTCTTATGACCTTACCCTACGGTACGGGAATAAAAGACACATATGGTTAAATAAATGGATGAGTGGGTACTTTCTGAAGAATCAATGAAGGTCTCAAACCATTTATAGTGATGTTGAAAAACTTATAAATACACGTCCCAAAAAACGTCTATAATTAAAATTCGGATAAACCCCAAATCAAAATATTTCGTGGTGGGTTAACAGAAGACTTAATCGACATTGAAAAACATAAGGATAGTTACTATTTATTCTTAAAAACAACGAAGTATGAGAAGGGTGGTAAACCAAAACAGTCACAAAGATTAAAACAAAAATTAAATAAAAAATAACCTCATTTTAACGAAAAGTCACAACACAACCAAAGACGTCATGTTGCACTTAGTTAGTATTATTCGTCACAAAGTATAAAACGGGAAGATTAATCACACATCATTATTTGACACCTTTTAAGACTTTCTCTAACCTTATGGTCTGGTGGACTGGACGGAGAACTCTTTGGATATACGTCCAGTCCTTCGTTGTCAATCTTGACCTGTACCTTGTTGTCTGACCAAGGTTTATCCTTTTCCTCATACAGTTCCGATATATAACAGTGGGGCGAATAAATTGAATATAAGTCTCATGTAGTACTTTTTGCGACCCGACCTTCTTCGTGATCAACCTCAGTTCTAACAGCCCTCTTTATAGTCATTTGAGTCTATACGTCTACTGTGGTGGGAATACCGTCTTTCACTTCTCTTTTATTTCCCGGAGAACTACTTTCACTTTCTCCCCTCACTTTTTCAACCGAATTTCGAGTTGTAAGTCTTTTGCTTTTAGTACCGTAGACCAGGGTAGTGAAGTACCTTTTATCTACCCCTTTGTTACATTTGTCACAGTCTGAAATAATAAAACGTGAGGTTTTAGTGACGTCTACGACTAACGTCGGTACTTTAATTTTCGGCGGATAAGGAACCTTCCTTTCAATATTGGTTGGATCTATCGTGTAACTTACCGTCTCTTATGAAACGGTTGTTTCCAGGCAGATCAGTTCCGATACGAAAAAGGTCACCAGTACATACCTACACTCGAAAGAAGACACTTCTTTCGACTTGCGGCTTCTTAACTACGAAAACTTGACACCACAACCTCTTCTGAGAACTCTCAGGGAACCTGACTTCCTCTAGGTTCGTCAGGTAGGATTTCTTCTAGTCTGGACCCACAAGTAGCCTTCCTGACTACGACTTCGATTTTGAGGTTATGAAACCGGTGAACTATACTTCTCAACTGAGTAACCTTTTCTGGGACTACGACCCTTCTTAACCCCCGTCCTCCTCTTCCCCTGCTGTCTCCTACTCTACCGACCTACCGTCGCGAATGAGCTACCTGAACCCAAAGCCACTTGAGACCCTCAACCACTACCCGTCCCTCCGGACAGAATTACGTATCTTACTACTAGTAGAAAAGTGTATGAAGAAACGTTAAACACATAGAAGAAATCACTTCGCAGAAAACAGTTAAAAATTTAGTTCGATAAGTAAAAGATAACAAGTACAACTTCTCAACTAACATATAAAAACCTGTTGTAAAAAAAAAAAAGTCCATAAAGAAAACGTTTATGAAAGGGGAATAAGAGAACTATGGGAATTACTAAAAATTTTAAATAAAACGTAATAAAAAGTCTAATAATCAAAAGTTTAGTCATAAACGTGAACTAAGACTTGTATTTTTTAAAAGACGTCACGAATAAGTTCGTCCTGAACTGTTAAGAAAGTTATAACTAAACATATACATTTATATGATATGAATACTAACTTTATACCTATTTTGTCTCCAACTCCATAGATCCTTCAAACCTACCTCAGAGTTTTAAGATACAACGTTTATTAAATCTCCTTAACGTTCTCATTAAACACTTTGAACCCACGAGACGGAAGTGTAACTGTAGGTAGAGACTCCGTTCTTCTAAAATGTTTATAGAAATTTTGAAAAGTCTTGTTCTGACATACCATTAGTGTA
Source organism: Capra ibex (assembly GCA_006410555.1). Classification (NCBI taxonomy): domain Eukaryota; kingdom Metazoa; phylum Chordata; class Mammalia; order Artiodactyla; family Bovidae; genus Capra; species Capra ibex. The sequence continues at coordinate 44,316,992 of SJYO01000647.1, forward strand.
AATCTTAATTTAAGATTCGGAGTTTTATCGGCTAAACATTGATAGTCTAATTAATTCAAATCTTAGTACACATAAAATCTTTTGACACCTTGAGTTTGGAGGTCCTTTTTATCAAAACAAGTAATATTTTCGTCTGAATTTATACATGTAGATTAGATATTTAATAGCCACCCACAATCTCCTTCCTCTTGGTATCTAGATTACCCAGGAGTGACTATGAAACCTTCGTTATAGGCACTATTACGTTTTCTGTTTAATTACCGAAAAACCAAACGATTGACGGACTCATTTCAACTTCATAAATTATTGGTATTTGTAGCAAAGGACGGTAATATGAGGAATCTTAGGTTAGAGTCAAGTTTAATATACAGACACAATTTAGTTTCCTAAGAACAACAACAAGCCAACGATTCATTACTGGTTGAGAAACGTTGGGGTACCTGAGATCGTGTAACTCCGGAGAGACAGGAGGTGGTAGAAGACTTCAAACGAGTTTAAATACAGGTAACTCAGTCACTACGGTAGGTGGGTAGAGTAGGAAACAACGGGTAAGAGTAAAACGGAAGTAGGAATGGTCGTAGTCCCAGAAAAGGTCACAGTCGAAAAGTTGAGACCATCGGTTTCATAACCTCGAAGTCGAAGTCGTTGTCAGGAAGATCACTTAAAAGTCCTAACTAAAGGAAGTCCTAACTGAGCAAACTAGAATGTCAGGTTCCCTGAGAATTCTCAGAAGAGGTTGTGGTGTCAAGTTTTCGTAGGTAAGAAACCACGAGTCAAAAGAAATACCTGGTTGAGAATACAGGTATGTACTGATGACCCTTTTGACATCGAAGCTGATATACCCGAAAACAAAGGTTTCGCTACGGAGATGAAAAATTATACGACAGATTTTAGACAGTGACGGAGGTGTAAGGGACGAAGATAAACAGTACTTGACTACCCTAACCTACGATACTAGGTTTACCCGTCTTCTGGAACTACCTTTTAAAAGATTTCTTCTGTAAGTCTACTGGTTGTACGTGTCCTTTTCTACGAGTTGGAGTAAGTAGTAGTCCCTTACGTTTAATTTTGGTGGTTCTTTATGGTGGAGTGTGAACAGTCTTACTGATAGAACGACGACGATTCAACGAAGTCAGCACAGACTGAGACACGCTGGGGTCTCTGCAGTCGGGTGTCCAAGGGGGGAGGGACCCTAAGAGGTCCGTTCTTATGACCTCACCTAACGGTAAAGAAAGAGGTTACGTACTTTCACTTTTCACTTTCACTTCAGTGAGTCAACACAGGCTGAGGATCGTTGGGGTACCTGACGTCGGATGGTCCGAGGAGATAGGTACCCTAAAAGGTCCGTTCTCATGACCTCACCCCACGGTAACGGAAGAGACTTACTGATAGAATAGTGGGTGTTTTTGTGTTTATTGGTTACAACGGTTATTACACCCCTTTTCTCTTGGAACTTGTCACAACCACCCTTGCATTTAACCACTTCTGTGACTCCTTTTGTCATACCTCTAAAGAGATTTTTATCTCGATGGTATACTAGATCGGTAAGGTGAGGACCCATATAATTTTCTTTTCTTTTTACGATCAAACTTTTATACGTAGGTTGTTCTTATCTAATCTCCGATAACACAAATCATTTTATTCAGTATCTCTCTCCGTTTATGACATACTATAGTGAATATACATCTTATTTTTTTATTTTATCGTTCGTATTGTTTACTCATCGTCGGTGATTTTATAATCGTATTATAACCGTTATTTATAAAAAATTTGGTTGTCTCCCTTAGTTTAAACTTAACTCACTTGTTACTAAGTCTCTTAAATTTCTTCCGGAGAGAGAAACGGGTCCATAAAACGACTTTAAAACGAACCAAAATATAAAGTACTTTTCTACGTTCCTACGTCGTAGAGGTGAGTGAACGAGGTAACTAAGTCAGGAGAAGACACACGAGTCATGATAGAGTCACGGACCGTGTATGAAAGTCGAGTTTTTTAACGTAGTTTAACGGGAGAGGTGGGGTAGGAGGTAGTTATAGACCCGGTGTAGGGGAAGAGACAGAGAGAAAGAGGGGATAGTGAAGGGATCTGTGACTGTGTAATGAGGTCAAAGAGGTCAAAGTCAAAACCAGAGGTTGTTGTAAGTGGACTCCTAAACGGTCTTCCGGTGGGGAGTTGAGACATGAAAGTGAGACTTCCGGTGGTACCTGTTACTGATTCTGTCTAGGACGGGACCACCGAGCGGCACTGTCACCTTCTTCTCCTCCGACTGTTCGGACAGGGTCTCGTAGGGTCCGGGTGGGTCCTCACGACTGTCTCGGGCAACACGTGGGAAGTCGTGGACGTCGTGAAGGGAACCTGAAATGGAAGAAGGTGGGGTTACTGGGACGGATAGTCGTCTAAGACAAACTGAACATATAGTGGTTGGGACTCGATGAACGGTGGCACACGGTCACCTACGGGGTTCAGGTTTTGTTCTAGTTACAGTAACCGTTACTCTAAGACGTAACTCCGACCGAAACCTTAATAGTGTTAACCGATTAGTTGTACTGTGACGAGGCAATAAGTACGTTCCGACCCTTGGTACTTCAACCCCTGGTATTCCACCGGTACACGGAGAGGGTCGTCGACGACTACGACCTGTATCTGTACTAGACGTGGTTGTTGTTACGTAAAGTTATACACCGGATAAAGCTGGACAACCTAGAACTCGTGAACGATGACTTCCCACGTGTCGGGGGTTCCGTACTCGAGGTACACGTCACTAAAGTTGGTACCGAGTTGGAATGTGTGGTAACGAAGTTTGGATACACACATACACATGAGTTAACGAATCAACACAGGTTGAGAAACGTTGAGGCACCTGACATCGGACGGTCTGAGGAGACGGGTACCCTAAAGGATCCCTTCTTATGACCTCACCCAACGGTAAAGGAGGAGGTCCGGTTGGACACGGACCTACACCGGTTTATAGACCAAGTACCGTAGTTGGGTCTAGAAACCTTGACTTTCACTGTCCAGGGTCACTTCCACCAGGGTCTTGGGTACCTATACAGAGACCTGTTCCATCTCCGTAAAGACCACCGGTTCCTCGACGCCCACGGTGACCTCCTCCAACACGACGAGAGGACGTACGAGGGATTATAGTACGATAGGTTGATACACTGTTGTAGGGTCCGTTAAAGTACGAGTCACGTAACCCAGACTTGGACCCTCTGGTGTACGATGACCCACCGGTCTTTGTTCGAACGACACCAAGACGTCCTGGTGTCTCAAGTGATCACCGGTCACCCACTCACTCTTCGACCTATTTGGACTCCCGTTCTTACTACTGACACAATCTACACAGGTCATGAAGTAGACGGGAGGGTTCGTCCCAGAAAACGGAGAGACAGGTTCTAAAGGTTCCGTCACCTACGTGGAGGGTATGGGGAGTGGAGGTGTGGAGTCCGAGAGGTCCACCTGAAAAGGGTGTAGTGTCCGTTTCCGGTGTCACTCGTACTCCTAATCTCTTTTGGGAAGAGTAGGAACAAAGACGTAACGAACACCGTCGTACTTCCTTGGTTCGGACTCCAACCTTTGGTTTAGGACCAGTATCCGGTCTTTATTCCCCAATACACGAAGATGTCCTTCTGTCTGACCTGGAGTCCAATGACCATACTGTAACTCGATCTGGTCGGGTGACCGTTCGTACTGTCGACAGAAACCACAGTCCTTAAAACGGACAGGGAGGTTCCTACATCAGAAATGTGGTCGTAGAGTTTAAGTCTCCTAACCACTTAGGTGACTGGAGGGACCCCTACTACAGTCTCGGTTTTTTCACCTTGTTTAACGTAACTGTGTCGGGTTTATATGGAAGACCTAGGGTTTTCTGTACCGTAGTCTCTTTAGACGGAGGACCAACGAAAATACGACGACCAAAAGGGACCAACGGTCCCTCCACTACGTCCAAATCTCCGAGACTTGTAGGGTGTCTCTGTGTCTCGGGGAAGATCACAGAGGACTGTGTCAGTGGACTCTATCTTTAAGGGTCGTTGTGTAGGTCTTATCTCTCGGGGTGATCGGTCGGGAGCTCCAGGGTAATAATTGTCTAAAGGGGTACTATAAGGGTTTATGTCTAGAATCCAATGGGTCTTTGTCTAAGGGACCCACATCATGGAAATCTGATAAGGATCGGGGAATCTGGTCTTGGGGCGGGGGTTATTATCTAAAGGTGTAGGGTATTTTTTACCACTGAAGGAGATACATTACGAGATGTAGTCTTGAAAGACTCAGTGATCAGTGACCTAGTCTTGGGAAATGATAATTATTCTCTTCGGGGAGAGGGGGTAACTTAGGGTAACTTTCTTTGTGGAGGTCTCGTTATCTCATCACCTAGGTGTAAATTTTTGTCAGTGGAGTTCTACAACATTGGTTGAACCAGTGGTAGTTTGTGAATGTAACTTTGGTCTCTGGAGAAGATAATTCTTTTTGGGGAAGAGGATGGAGAGTTCTTCTCTTGTAATTCGTCGGGTACTAGTGAGGGTTAAATGTCTGTGATTTTGTCAGGACCTTCATGATTAATATCTTGGGAGTTCTAAAGGATAGGGGACGTGGAACCTTTTTGTTCACCAAACATACTTCGGGTGGGGTATGTAGGTTGTCGTGCACACGACCGGTCCGAGGGTCTTTTAAGAGATAAAAATTCATTAATAAAGGGGAAAACCCCCTGAGATTTTAAACCTCCAGAATAAGACCTTGAGACACCTCGGGTTCGGGGTCTCATGTACAGGGGTTCAGGATGTCGGGGACAATCTGGATTTCGGGATTGAGAGTCTTGATGGTCAAGCACCTTCCGGGTTTAGGGTTCCCTTGGGGTTTCAATTTTTAAAGTTAGGGTTAGGGGTCAGTACCTCCAGGAACACCGACCCTACCTCCTCTGACATCAGTCAGATACGTAGGATCCGAGGGTCCAGGGGAGTTCTGGGTTAAGTGTCCGTGGTCCTCTGGGGTTTCTCTTTAAGAGTAGTGACCTTTGGTCTCCTTAAGGTATAGGACTCAGGTACTTAGACTTCTATGGGTTTAAGGTTCTTCGGGTTGGGGTATCCTTAGGGTTTAGGAGTTCGTCGGTAAAGATTATATACTACCCGTAGTTCCTGAGTCCACGTTTAAGACCTCGGGGGTAAAGTTAGATGTAAGACCATTATCTAGGATTTGTGGCTTAGATTCGATGATCGAAATTTCCTGAAGTGTCATGGGACCGGTATTTTTATAGGGATGTCTCTGGGACTTCTGGATCCCCAGGTCCCGTCTGGACCCCGGGGATTCTGTTTCCTACCGAGTGGTGTGTAGGGGTTTGAGTTGTGCTGGGTACGAGGGGAGTTATTTCTACAAAAGTACCGTTTTTATGGTTATTATTGTCAAGTAACTTATTTATTTACCTAGTAAATCTATGAAAAATTTGAGGGGATCTATGAAAATTTTGAGGTCGACCGGTCTACGACATGATAGAACTTATATATTTAAAAAAGTACAGACCCCTTCCTGACCTTAACTCTAATAACTATTTTTAGTAGGTACACTCTGTATAGGATAGTTGGAAAAGTACTTGTCTTAAACGTGAGAGGAAATTTGTATAGGAATAGTACTACTAAAGAAACAATTCTAAAGCTCAGGACACAATTGGTTCTCAAGTAAAACATTTAATTCCATACATAATATACACTTTCATAATTTAATATCAGTCAGGGGATGTATGTCTGTTCAAGACAAGATTCTCGTACAAGTATTTAGGTTACACGAGTATCCAGGTTCTTTCAATCAATCCATGAATTGATTGTGTTAGTTGAGGTATCATGACATGAAATTATACAGACATTATAAAAAGTGTGTTTATTATGTATTTTTCGTTTATGTTTTTTCTTTCGTGGAAAATTAGTAAGTCGTGTCATGAACTTTTTATGTCGTCATTTTACGTTATGGACTATGTGTACCTGACGGGAACTCACAACTCCTTTCTTCTCAATGACGGACCCCCTCCCTCTCTCCCATCTTCTGTCATATTGACTTCCTAAGATTATTATCCTCTACCCCTTTCGACGTCAAAGTGAGTGTAGACCAGAAACTACAGTGTTCAAGAACAAGGAACGATCCAAGTTAAGATAGATGGAAGAACATTTTTGTTAGGTCACTACAGACCCATCACCGAGACAAAAAGAGCAGTATCTGCTTTTTATCATCGTGTTCTATCGTAGTACTTACCGAAGACTTTGGAAGTACATGGTAAGATACAAGTCCGGGACACGGAGTTTTCGATTGTCACGGAGGAGTTTATTTCTTTTTGAGGACGGTAAAGGATACGGTACATGGAGAAGTCAAGAAGTCAATGAAGAAGGAGAAAAGACAGAAGTAGGAAAGAGATCTTGAGGTTAAGGTAGTCCAGAAGTAATCATTCGAGGAACATAACGTATCGTTCCTCAAGTTACTTCAGGAGGAGAACTTCTATATCGATGTTGAAGAACGACTTCCAGTGATTCAACTACCTCTGGAGACCTGAGGAGTAAGTGGAAGAGTTTAGGTGTTTTTAACACTTGTTTGACGTCCGTTTTAAAGGACATTTGGGGTAAGGACCACTACCGACATTGAAATACGGTTCAGTTACAAAATTCTAACAAGGTCTTAGCAATGACGGACTACTTTTCAGACTGTATTTTTTTATAAATAACTTTCAGTGATATTGACCAGGTATTTGACCTTTTCGTATCATAAGCTACCGTCTACGTAATAAAAATACAACCCTACCTTGAGTATGTACTTACCCCTCACCGGGTCTGGTAACAGTACGTGTTTTTCTTACAACTTACCCTGTAGAAAGAGGTTGCTTATAAAGAGATGGAGGTCCTATTTCACCATCTTTTTTGTCTGGACCTTTTTACTGGACAACGAGAAAGTGTGACGTACCTCTCTCGAGAACGATATAAAAATTCCCGAGAACCGAAGAGACTTACTATTTGATTCTCTCCGAAGTCGAACTACAGTGACTGTGTAACGGTGTTTTGTTACTTCAATAGGATGGAAAACGACGAAATATAAGAGTAAAGTAACATAAGTACCCCAAGATTCCGTTCTTGTGATCCTCTAGTTTAGTCAGTTAGGATTTCTTTTACTTTGGACTTGTCAGTAACCTTCCTGACTACGACTTCGAAGTTATGAAACCGGTGGATTACGTTTCTCGACTAAGTAACCTTTTCTGGGACTACGACCCTTTCTAACTCCCGTTCTCTAATACTCTACCAACCTACCTTAGTAAACCGAGTTACCTATATTCAAACTCGTTCGAGACCCTCTATCACTTCCTGTCCCTTCGGACTGCCCGACGTCAAGTACCCCATTGTTTCTCAGTCTGTGTTGACTCGTTGACTTGTTCGGACCATAGACGTTAAGGAGGATTGACTACATTGAAGTCAGACCGTAGGAGACTGTCATGTCAGAACAGAATAGGTGTAATTTTTTCATGAACCCATTTATGTGTGGAAGTAGTTACTAAGGAGGTGTCAAGTCCTTTAAGTACCCTTTGATGACATAGACGAGAGTGATAGAGTCGTGACTGAAAAGACAACATTTCAAACTGAGATCGGATCTTGGTTACTTTGGTAGGTACCGACCACAATTTTCTACTCAGGAGACTAAGAAACGACACAAATAAGAAGTTCAGCAGTATTTCCAAAAATTGAAAGAGAACTTAGTCGTAATTCGATTGACCTTGATCTACTACTATGATTAAGATGTGGGTGTGTGATTCTTCAAAGAAGTACCGGAGGTAGTGAAAAGGTTCGAAGGAGTTATAATAACAGTTGTAGTAACCGTGACGTCTGAAGTGTGCAAAGTGTTAGAAAAGAAAACCTTAGTACCGTTACCAACTTACTAAGTACAATATTCTTGTTTGTTACAGATGCTAGAAAGACGGAGTGAGGTGAGAGAGTTAATAAAAGCGAAAGCAAAGGTAAGAGTAGAGAACCGTGAAGACTCGTCATGTTCGATACAGTGGTGACGAGAATGTGAACGTCGGTCTGTAGGACCCGAACTTTGTTTCTGTGACGTGATGAAATGACATATGTCGTGACATGTTATTTCATGTGTTTTCGTGTTGGTGAACATCTCCTACACGTGTATACAGTCGTGTGTACTTGATTGAATGTACTAACCTGTAAACTTACGTATTATCGGAGAAACTTGTAAGATTTGTACTTACAAACACACTTCCTCTGAATGACATCACGGACAGAGTTGAATTTTTACGTCTATCTCGAGGACACAGTATACGTGTCATTCGATGTTTCTTTTAAACGACTTATTTTGAATCAGTAATACTGAGATGAAATTGTTTACATCGAACGATACAAATATTGTCGGAAGCAGAGAGTAAATCAAAATTGATTTTTGAATAGATGGTGTGTTAGATTGGACACCAGTACCCACTAAAATATTCGATCCTAGTTACTTTAATACCCGAAGGGACCACCGAGTCAATATTTCTTAGGTGGACGGTCAAGTCCTCTGAGTCTAAGTTAGGGACCTAACCCTTCTAGGGGACGGACCTTTTCCTTTACCGTAGGGTGAGGTCATAAGAATGGACCCTTTAGGATATCTGTCTCCTATGTGAGGTATCCTAGTGTTTCCTCAGTCTATACTGAATCACTGATTCATTTTCAGGTTTGTGTGTTCAGCAAGTACTAGTAATCTTTCAGAATCAATTATCTGGAGTATATAGACACCGATTACAAATTTTATTTTGTTTCATACTATATTTGAGAAGGTTATTAGGACGTCTTAGATTTGTATTGGATATATCAAGGATACAAGAAGAAACCACTAAAAATGTATCTCACGTTATATTGTAATCATTACCAAATTTTTATTTGTTTTTTTCTTTTGTCGTTAGAACTCATTGTTTAATAGTAGAGATCATCAAGTTCTATATTTGACGTGTTGTAAAAATGAATTACTATAAGTTAAAGGAAACTATTTATATTTCGGAAATATGTCTAGAATACGTCTCTGTATGTGACTCGTCTAAAAATCATCTGTAATTGATTGTAAAGGACTGTTGTAAAACAATTACTCAAAAAGATCAGAGATCAGACCCGACTAATTTCGAGCGGAACACAACCGATGATCTATCGTATAAGTTTTCGTCTCTGTAATGAAACGGCTGATTCCAGGCAAATCAATTCCGATACCAAAAATGACACCAGTACATACCTACACTCTCAACCTGACACTTCTTTCGACTCGCGGCCTCATAACTACGAAAACTTGACACCACAACCTCTTCTGAGAACTCTCAGGGAACCTGACATTCCTCTAGGTTGGTCAGGTAAGACTTCCTAAAGTCGGGACCCTAAAGAAACCTTTCTTACTACGATTTCGACTTTGAGGTCATGAAACCGGTGGAGTACTATTCTTAACTGAGTAACCTTTTCTGAGACTACGATCCTCCCTAACCCCGTCCTCCTCTTCCCCTGCTGTCTCCTACTTTACCGACCTACCGTAGTGACCGAGCTACCTGCACTCAGACCCACTTGAGGCACTCTACCACTACCTGTCCCTCTGGACCGTACGACACTAAGTACCCCAGCGTTTCTCAGTCTGTGCTGACTCACTGACTTGACTTGACTTGACATAACCGATTATCGACAATAGATTATCGATTTATTACCAGACGGAACGGGTCTTGATCGAGAAAAGTATTTTATCAAAGGATGGGTAAGGTCGAACCGATGTCTAAACTATAACCGCATCGTAGGTGATGGAGAGTATGGAGGGACAAATAATGAGACCAGGTTCAGAGGATTGGACAAACATCCTCGACTTTCAAGGTGGGTTCAGAAAAACAGTACCGGATCTATCCAATGTCAGACTTAAAGTAAGAAGGGAGCACAGTAAACTGTCGTTGTACCGTAACCATCTCTATTTAAGCCTAAGTATACTACAACCACCAATATTAGTCAAAAGTTACACGTCTTAGTCACGGGTAGTCTCAGAATCTCCTCCCTTAAACTGTTATTTCAACAGGGTATGACACGGGGAGACATCGGATAGATGTGGACAGTAATGGACCGTAGGTGTGTGTTCACTTTATGAGAAGGATTAAGTATAAACCCCTTTTACGGTAATATTGTCTACCTGTACTCTTAGATATTGACCCGTTAATACGTATATGTAATTTGTACGTCTGATACTCGTATTCAGGAAAGATCATTGTAAGTTTGTACACAGACGAAACTCGAAAAAACATGACAAATCAGTTTACGGTGATGTAAACCTCCCGGAATGACCTCTACGTGAGTACTTAAAATGTCTTTAACAAAGTATCCCTCTGAAACGGAGTGAGACTAACCTTCCTTGTATATGGTCACGACACTTATAGAAACAACAATAAAGTTTTATCGTTTAAAACTTTGGACTAAAACCATTGTTTTTTCTGTTTAAAACCCATAATATCCTTTATATCCCAATTTTAAACTTCATTAAGAATTTTACAGAAATATATCTACAGGTACACATTAAATTCGGAAATTCAAACTGGTTTGAGACCCTCTACTACTTCCTGTCTCTTCGAACCCCACGACGTCAGGTACCCGAATGTTTCTCAACCTTTGTGACCCACTGACCTGTTGTTGTTTTTTGAAGAAAATTCAAAGTGACAATAAATAAACTTGGGGATGATAGACTTCAGTTTATACGTCTAGTTCGATGAGTCGTGAAGATTTAAAGGTCATTAAACTTTAGGATAGATTTTATTCTAATCACGTATTCATATTGTAAAAATTTTATTCTTATAAAAGAAGTGTACTATCCGTCCTGAATAAGATTTTCGAAGTAATATAAAGTTCGAAAAACGTAAATAAGGGGGACTTTACAATATTAAAATTGAAAGAAAAAGGGAATACTTACAAAAGTGTTCGAATACACTAATAAAGAGATAGACGTAAAGAAATAGACACCTCCCAGAAAATTGTAATTTTATTTATTTTATTGGTTATGTCATAACATTTCATTTTATTTCATTTTTATTTTTAATTTTTTTTTTGACCTAACCCGTTTTTCAAGTAAACTCTAAAAGACATTCGACCTAATTCATCATAAATTAACGGAAATTGAAGAAAGTTTTGTTAAAACGATCTAACATAACACTGTCGATAGTAAAGTCGTACGTGAAATTTTCTGATTAGTTTTAACCGCTTAAAAAAACATCGATAAAATTATAACTTATGTCTTCTATTGTCGTTGTATAAAATGTAATAAATAATAAAGTTCTTTCCACTTCTACGTTGAATTTACGTTCTTTTCTATACACGTCATAGATCTCTTCCACGACACTGACTGATTTACACAGTTTTAACGAAACCCTTCAAAGTGTACCTTTAAACAACAACCTGCTACGAGGTGTCAGTCCATCTGGTCAACTTCTAATATCCCTGGTATAGTTCTGTAAATAACTCTTTTTCTCAGTCATAGATTATCTCATAGTGTGAATGAACGTTATATGTTAGTAATTTTAATTTCTCTCTATTTTCGTCATCTCCTCTCATTGTCGTGTACGTAGAGGTTTAACCCGACTGATTGTCGGTATAAGTTTATCGCGATCCTTCAGGATACATTGTCGGTAGACCTCAGTGTTAACCCTTTTCAGGACCCGTCACGTTGGCGGGTAACCACTATGAAAGATGACGTTAAAACCCCCAAGGAGGAACATTTGGGGCCGACGTTTGACACACTCGTTTTTACGTTAAAACCAAAGTACCATTAGAAAAATGTCACGACAAACAAAGTAGAACACTCTAAAGGTCTGGGGACCCTTGACCGGTCTAGGTGTCTCAAGTCCTCTTGAGACTCTGAGTGAGGGCTAGAATTTTATCACGGAAAACCGAAATTCGTCCATTGTCGGACGTCGACACTCGTCCATACATCAGTCCTTTTACAGGTCAGTCCAGTCTTCGTTCCAGTCGCCGGACGAGACGAAAGAACAGAGACTTTGGACTTTTCTGATGAAGGTAAATTAAAGGGATAATGGTTGGTTCGGCTTCTGACCAAAAGTAGTTTCTTCTATAACATCACATATTCACCCCAACCCTCCCTAAGGAGACAATAATCGACGAAGATCTTTTAGTTTCTTAATTAAGGTTGTTCATGACGGGGGTTATACCCCGAAGGGTCCACCACGATTACCATTTCTTGGACGGGCGGTTACGTCCTGTGTTTTCTCTACACTCAAACTAAGGAACCAGCCCTTCTAGGGGACCTTATCCTTTACTGTTACGTGAGGTCATAAGAAGGGATCTCTTAGGGTACTTGTCACCTCGGACCTCCCGATGTCAGACATCCCCAACGTTTCTTAACCTGTACTGACTTCATTAAACCGTGATATGTCGAGGGTTAATCTACGGAACTACTTTTCGTAAGTCTTAATTAGGTGTCTTCTGTGTATTAGAAGGTAGTGCTATGACGTTCCGAAGTACGAAGAAACTATTTGTCCGTTTTTGACAAGGTCGAACCGACTCTTCAAGACTAAGTAGGTGGTATAAATGGTCTGTAACGTGGAAGTCTAAAGGTGAAACCCAGAAATGTTTCAAGAGAATTTCGTTTTTTTTTTTTTTAGAACCTTTTGATTTTTTCCATTGACCTTCTCAAGAAACGAGTTTTTATTTTTCAAAACCCTTTTACTTTATTAATTCACGGGACTTTTTACCGTTTTACATCACGTTGTTTTACCACTTACACAACAAGTTATTTTAAGAACTAACTTTTATTTTGCACAGAAAATAAAAATGAATTTTTGACTTCTTTTAAGACGAGTTGGGTCATTATTTTTTAATATATTTTTAAACAATGATGATGACTTGAATATGAAGTCACTTATAGATGGAGAGTCACTTATAGATAAAATCGTTGAATTCGTGTTTTAAAATTCCTGGTATTTTGATATTGATGGTTAAGTATAGGTTTTAATAAATAACTGAGGTTTTAGAACCTTGAGTCATTATGAGTTCAGTTGATTATACAATATATGTATATACGTCTATATGTAAAATTAATTAAAAATAACCTCGTATCAACCGAAACGTTTCAATGTAATTAGAGAGGGTATGTTGTTTCATTTAGTCGATATACATGTGTAAATAAGAGAGACATAAAATCTAAAAGAAGGGTAAATGTATTAGTGTCTTGTAACTCGTCTCAAGGGACAAAACATGTCATCCAAGAGTGTCCAATAAATGAAATACATATCATAGTTATCACATATATAGTTGGGGTTAGAGGTTAAAGTAAGGGTGGGGAAGGGGAGTGGGGTGGAACCATGAGTATGTAAACAAGAGATATAGCACAGAGATAAAGATGGAACGTTTATTCTAATAGATATGGTAAAAAGATTTAAGGTGTATATACGTTATTATATGTTATAGACAAAAAGAGAAAGACTGAAGTAAGACATGCTGTCAGAGGTCCAAGTAAATATTTAGACATTTACTGTGTTAAAACAAGGAAAAACACTGATTATAAGGTAAAATATGCCTGGTATAGAAGAAATAAGTAAGTGACAGTTTCCTGTAAATCTAATGAAGGTAAAGGACCGATAACATTTATCGTAAGGTTACTTGTAACCAAACGTATATAGACAAACTTAATACAAAAAGAGGTCCATATACGTGTCCCCACCCTAACGAACCAGCAGACCATAAAGATAAAAATCACAAAACTCCTTGACAATATGACAAGAGGTATGACCGACATAGTTAAATGTAAGGGTGGTTGTCACTTTCTCCCAAGAGAAAGGGATGCAAATAAGAGAAAAGAGGTGCAAATTACAGACATCTATAAAAACCTATTACCGGTAAGAGTGGTTACACTTCACTATGGAGGAGGATCAAAACTAACGTAAAGAAATTATTAATTAATACAACTCATAGAAAGGTACACAAACAACCGGTAAACTTCCGATATAAACATCTTTACGGATAAATCCACAAGACGGATAAGAATAAATAAATAAATAAAAGTATAACTCGACGTACTCGACGAATATATAAAACCTCTAGTTAGGAAACAGTTATCGAAGAAGTGTTTATAAAAGAGGATTAGACTTTCAACTCAAAAACAAAACAAATACCGAGGGAAACGACACGTTTTAGAAAATTCAAGTTAATCAAGGTAAACAAATAAAGATAAAAGTAATGAGATCCTACACTACGTTTTTTAGAACGACCTTAAATGTAGGTTTACACAAGACGGATACAAAAGGGGATTCTAACACAATATGAGAAACCGGAATGTAAATCCAGAAATTAGGTAAAACTTAAGTAAAAAGACATATTACAATCCCTCACAAGATAAAATCAAAAAAACGTACATCGTCAGGTCTAAAACGTCGTTATTAATAACTTATTTAATAGACTAGGGGTAACATATGAAAACAGACTAAACAGTAGTCAATCCACTGGTATCCACGTGTCCAAATAAAGATCCGAAAGATAGGACAAAGTAACGAGATATGAAAACAATAAGTCAACGATTCAGTACAGACTGAGAGACACTGGGGTTTCTGACGTCGTTCGGTCCGAGGTTACAGGAAGTGACAGGGGTCTAAAAAAAAGTTTAAGTACAGGTAACTCAGTATTACGATAGTTTGACAGAGTATGAGACGGTGGGGGAGGGAAGAGGATACGGGAGTCAGAAAGGGTAGTAGTCCCAGAGAAGGTCCCTTAATCGAGAAGGGTCCACCGGTTTCAGAACCTCGAAGTCGAAGTCGTAGTCTTGAAGACTACTTATAGGTCCGAACTAAAGGAAATCCTAACTATCAGGTTCCCTGTGAGTTTTTAAAATAGGTCGTGGTGTTGGGGTTTCGTACTTAAGAAACCACGAGTCGGAAGAAATACCGGGTTAAGAGTGTAGATATGTATTGATTACCTTTTCGGTATCAAAACTGACACGTCTAAATAATCGTTTCACTACAGAGACGAAAAGTTATACGACAGATCCAAACAGTATCGAAAAGAAGGTTCCTTGTTTGAAGATTAAAGTACCGAAGTCAGGGACAGGTGTAACTAAAACTTCATATTCTTTCATTTTAGACAGTGGTGAAGGTTAAAAAGGGGAAGATAAACAGTACTACCCTTAATCCACGGTATATATATATATATATATATATATATATATATATATATATATAAAACTTACAACGTAAATTTTGGTCGAAAGAATGAAAGGAGAAAGTGAAAAAAGTTCTCCAAGAAATCAAGGAGAAGTGAAATACGGTAATCTCACCATAATAGACGTATAGACTCCCACAACTATAAAGAGGGTCTTTAGGACTAAGCTCGAACACTAAGTGGTCGGACTGTAAAACGTATTATATGAGATGTATGTTCCATTTATTCGAGCCACTGTTATGTGTCGGAATAGCTTGAGGAAAGGGTTAAACGTACAAACCTAGATTCACAACAAAGAAGTAGACGTATGTCAAAAGAGTTCTCTGTCCATTTCACTGTCCATTTCTACCATAAGGGTGGAGGAATTCTTCAAAGGTCAAACAACACTATGTGTATCAGTTTCCGAGATCGTATCAGTCACCTTGGCTACAAAAAGATCTTAAGGGACCGAAAGAGATACTAGGTTACTTACAACGGTTAAACTAGAGACAAAGGGACCGGAAAAGATTTGGGTTGAACATGTAGACCTTAAAGAACTAAGTATACGACGACTTCGAATCGAACTTCCTAAAACTCATATTGGAACGATTGTACCCTTTACTCGTGTCAAAACACTATCAAACTCGAAAGAAACCGTGACGGGAAGAAACCCTGACCTTACTTTTGACAGGTAAAGGTCAGGTCAGCGGTGACGACTCAAAATGTTTGAACAACTTTATAACTCACGTCATGAAATTGTTGTCGTAGAATATCCTTAAATTTATCAAGTAAACCTTAAGGTAGTGGAGGTGACCGAAACAAGTATCATTAAGAAGGAATCCGGGTGAACTGAACTGTAAGGTCCTATAAATCGAGATCCACTGACTGGTATTGGCAACACCAATAGACTCAGTAATGCTGTAAAAATTATATCAAAACACATTAAGAACGGTGGGAAGAAAAGATGAAGACAATCCAGGAAAGACAACGACGGGAAATAGTACAGGTATGAACGTACTTTACAAGGAAACTAGAGAGATTAAAAAAACTTCTTTACAGATCAGAAAGGGTAAGATAACAAAAGGAGATAAAGAAGCGTAACGTGTAAATTCTTCCGGAAGAATAGAGAGGAAAGATAAGAGACCTAGATACGGAAGTAAAACAATACATAAAAGGAAAGAGGAAACGAAAGTAAAAAGAAGAAAAGAAAACATTTTGAAGAAGTCTAGTAGTGAAACGGAAGAACTTAAAGAAAAAGAAACCCTACCAAAATCAGTGACGGAGGACATGTTACAATGTTTGAAGACAGACATCAAGAAGGTTGTGAGACAGGTGGTCTAGATTAGGGAACTTAGATAAACAGTAGAGGTCGGATTTTAGTATTTTCTAAACTAAATCCGATGTAGACTTACCGAATCACCGAAAGGGATGAAAGGAATTGTATTCGGACTTTAAAGGTTATTTCTCAAAACTATTTTCGGTGTCAGTTGAATTCAGAACAAAAACGACTGACATATCTCGGAGAAGTAGTAGTTGACGTATCTTATTTTAGTTAAATGTAAAGACAAAAAGACGGAAATGGTATGATACAACTGATGACGTCCAAACGTCATATCACACTTTAGTTCCTCGGACTTAGAAGGTCCAAGCAAAGAGAAGGATTTCTAACAAAACTACTAAACTCCAGAAAACACAAGGAATATTTAATATTTCCAAAAAAAAAGATTAAGACACTATTTATGGTAACCATTAAATTGTCTCCAACGTAAGTTAGACATCTAACAAAACCCATTATGTCAGTGAAAGTTTTATAATTAAGAAGGGTATGTTATTATACCAGATAGACGTAGACGAATACAGCAAAAGTGAAAGAACATTGTCATAGTATATAAGACACGGGTTCAGAAAACGGAAGAATGTATGTAAATAAGGATTCATAAAATGAAAAACGTCGTTACCATTCTCCCTAACAAAGGAATTAAAGAGAAAGTCTAAAATGTAGAAATCATGTATCTTTACTTTTTATAAAGACATATAATCAAAGTGTAGGACGTCGATACGTTCTAAGTAATTGATAGTGATCATCACAGACCGCCGTAGAAATCCTACAAAATGTACATTATAGTATAGTAGACGTTTATCACTGTCAAAATAAGAAAAGACCATACCTAAGGAAAATAAGGGAAAGGAACAGACTAACGAAAGTTATCCTGAAGGTTTGACATAACTAATTATTTCCGACCCCATTAATTATTCCCTGTAAGAACGGAACAAGGTCGAAAATCTACTTTAATAAGGGAAAAATAGTAACTTTTACTACAAAAAACACCTAAAAAGTATATGTATACTGGAAATTACACAACTCCAATAAAAGGAGATACGGGTGAAAGACCCTTCAAAAATGGTATTTACAAATAAATTAAAACAGTTTTCGACAATGACTTAGGTGACTCTAATAACTTACCAAAAATAAGAACAAACAATCATACCACTTAGTGTAAATAACTAAACGTATATGACTTCTTAGGAACGTAGACACGTGAACTATTTAGGTTGAATTGATACAATAGACTAGAAAAATTACAAAACAACCTAAAACAAATGATTATAAAACTTCTTTTGAAAACGTAGATACAAGTAGTTACTATAAACGGACATCAAAAGAAAAACACACACACTATATAAACAGTCAAAACCGTAGTCCATCAACACCGGAACATCTTACTCGAACCGTCACAGGTAGGGAAAAGTCCGAAAGTCTTCTTAAACTCTTTCTATTCACAAGTCAGAAAAGATTTATAAACTATCTCAAGTGGATACTTCGGTGTACAAGGACCTAAAAACAGACAACCTTCTAAAATTTAGTATGAATACTAATAAGAAAAGTATAATAGATAAAGAACGACCAAGTCAGAACCCTTGAATTGGTTAGAACCTTGAACCCTAAGAGTTCTTACATAAGTAAAGAAGATCTAACAGGTAAAATAACCGTATATGAACGAATATCATCAGAAAATACAAGGAAACATAAAAACGTCACAGTGACCATTGAAGAAGAAAAAGTAATTATTAAAATAACTAAACTCAGGAGAGGAAAAAAAGAACTATTCAGACCGACTTGCAAATAGTTAAAATAGAAAGGTTTCTTGGTTAAAAATCACAGTAATTCGAAACAATAACAAAAGAAGTAACGATAAAATGAATAAAGACGAAACTAAAAATACCAAGGAAGGGAATATGATGAAACCCAAAACGAACAAGCAGAAGGAGATTAACAAAATTTCTTTTCCAATCCAACTAATAAACACTGAAAAGAATAAAAGACTCCATTTGAATAAAACGATATTAGTAGAGAAAATATTGTCTAAAGGACGTAGGGTATACAAAACCTATTGGAACGGAAACAATAGTAAACAGAGATATATAAAAAAATTAAAAAATAAACTAAAGAATTCACTAAGTAACCAATAAATCATCGTATAACAAATCGGAGGGACACAAACGAAGGACAAAACTAAGGATTTTAAACTGACTAAAGAACAACAACTAAAGATTAAAGTATCACAACACCAGTCTTTCTAAGAACCATACTGAAGTTAAAAGAACATAAATGATTCCTAAGTAAACACATAGTTTCACACTAGATAAGATCTCTTATAAGACATACGTAAACTCTTCTTTCACATAAGATGACAAAAACCTACTTTACAGGGTAATTAAGATAGACCAGATTACACAGTACATTTTACACACAAAGGAATTGTCAAAAGACAGACTTGCCAGATAAGTAACTACATTCATCTTGTAATTTCGGGGGGTGATAATAACTCTTTGACAGTTAAAGGGGGAAAGTACCGACAAGTCAAGTCAACTCGAGTCGAGTCAGTAAGTCAGCACAGGCTGAGAAACGTTGGGGTACCTGACGTTTTGTCGGAAGAAACAGATAGTGGTTGAGGGTCTCGAACGAGTTTGAGTACAGGTAGTTCAGTCACTACGGTAGGTTCGTAGAGTAAGAGACCGTAGGGGAAGAGGAGGACGGACGTTAGACAGGTTCGTAGACAAAAATAAAAAAAAAAAGAAGAAAAAGTGTACTCAGTCAAGAGGCTTAGTCCACCGGTTTCTTTACCTCAAAGTCAAAATCGTAGTCAGGAATGTTACTTATAAGTCCTTACTAAAGACACTCCTACCTGATCAACCTAGAGGAACGTCAGGTTCCCTGAGAGTTCTCAGAAGAGGTTGTGGTGTTAAGTTTTCGTAGTCAAGAAGTCGAGAGCCGAAAGAAACATCAGGTCGAGAGCGTAGGTATGTACTGATGACCTTTTTGGTATCGAAACTACTCTGTCTGGAAACAACCTTTTCATTACAGAGACGAAAACTTATACGATAGATACAACCAGTATTGAAAGGAAGGTTCCTCGTTCACAGAAAATTAAAGTACCGACGTCAGTAGTAGATGTCACTAAAACCTCGGGTTTTATCATTTGACACAGTGACAAAGGTGACAAAGGGAAATATAAACGGTACTTCACTACCCTGGTCTAAGGTACTAGAACAAAAAGACTTTCAACTCAAAATTCGGTTCATAAAGTGAGAGAAGAAAGTGAAAGTAGTTATCAGAGAAATCAGAAGTGAAAGACGGTATTCCCATCACGGTAGAAGTGTAGACGCCAATGACTATAAAGAGACCGTTAGAACTAGGGTCGAACACGAAGTAAGTCAAGCCATAAAAGGTACTACATGAGACGTATATTCAATTAATTCCTCCCACTGTTATATGTCGGAATTGTATAAGGAAAGTGTTAAACCTTGGTAAGTCAATAAGGTACAGGTCAAGATTGACAACGACGAACCAAAAGTACTGAGAATGGTAACGGAATACATAACTCCAGGAGGATACAAACTACTTACATATAGATGTGAACAATATAGAAGAAGAGTCTAACTAAGGAACTAGTAATACACCACAAGAAAGAAGAGAGGACATTATCAGAAATAAAATTTCAGACAACACAGACTATAATCATAACGATGAGGTTGAAAGAAAACTTAAGATAAACGTACTTCGTTACAGAAGGTAGAGGAGTGAACGTCAGACACAAGAACACAAGGATCCAGACTTCTTGTAGAGAACATCTGTGGCACATATACCCAGAACAAAAACATAGGTAAGTCGGTCAGACAGAAACCCAACCTCGTAAATTAGGTGAATGTGGCTATCATTAATAATGATATATAATACTCTATCAATCTATCATAGTGGTTAAGTTACCTGTACTTGAATTCGTTTGAGATCCTCTATCACCTCCTGTCCTTTTGGACCGTATGACATCGGGTACCTCAAAGTTTCTCAGTCTGTACTGAATCACTGATTTGTTTTTGTTGTTTATAGGAATAATGGTAAAAGAATCGAAAACGAACAATATCTAGCAAACCAGAGAAGTATAGACTTATTCTTGGAACGAGACAACACATAAGTACCAACTTTCAAAAAGAGAAATAGTGAGATATATATAGTACGTTTAGGGAAGAACAGAGGTTTCAAAGACTACTTGTTTTAGTCTACTATCAGAATACCCTAAGGGAACAAACAATAAATAACGAAAAGGAAACGACGAAAATCATATAAAAGAAACAGAAATTCAAAAAAGGTTAAACTAATTGTACACAAAACCGTACAAGAAGGAACCGAAAAGAACATATCCTTAGAGTCGTGAAAGACTTGAACAAACTGAGAAAAGAAAGGGGAAATCTCTTCAAAAGTAAATAAAAGAGAAGCTTATTAAAGAATCAGAGAAAGAGAGAGAAGAGGAAACCCTGGATATATTACGTTTAGAACCACGTAAATTATAATAGGGTCTCCAGAGAATTGAAAGGAGTAAAGAAAAGTCGGGAAAAACGAAATAATACAAGGTGAATTACTAAAGGTAGTATGATAGAAGGTATAGTGAATAGTCAAAGAGACGGAGTAAATAAGACGAGGACTAAAGAAGATCACATACAAGATAAAGTCAATAAAATAATTAGTCGAGACAAACAAGAAAGATAGAAGATCAAGAAACAATTAAAAAAAAAAAAAAACATAGAAGATCCAGACATGGAAGTAAAAGAGGTTCTGGTACCAGACCGGGTACAAGGACACTTCAGTGACAAAAAAGGGACTCAGGGTCACACGTGTTCTCGAACAGACACGGAGATTCTCATCTTAAAGAAAGGGTTTTAAAACACCTCGAGGACTCTAATTCGGAGTGACCGGAGTTTTGGTTTCCGAGACCTTCAAGAAGGAGGATTACGGTCTGAGGGGTCAGAACCCTCGGACGACACACAGAGTTTTGCTAGTGAAGACACCCTCTCGAAGACGTAATATTAATAATAGGTCAAACACCCAGTGGATGGGTCACCTATAACCTAAATTAATATAGTGTTTACGTAGGGAGGATGGTAGAGTTACACCGAAGAACAGACAGAAACCTACATCTTATAGTAAAAAACAATCAAGGTCACAAAAACCGACTACAAACCAGTTGTAAATCAAAACTAAAACCACCTCAAAAAAAAAAAAAAAAGGGGGAAACAAAAATCTCTTCCACTCAAGTTCAGGAAGATGAGTTTGTAGAACAGAGGTTAAGTCCAACATCATATAAAAAATATTATAGTGTAAAAGTTACGTTAACACCTCGTAAAAAAATCATCATTAAAATTTTAAGATCCATTGTTCTATAGTCCTTGTATACGGAGTTAATTTGCACATGATTCTACGAGATCAAAGTCGACCTAAGTACTGGATCATTGGTTGTTAATTAAGTTTCAAACTAGACGAATTACTTCTTGACCTATACTCGTGTATTATGTGTTAATTTTCGAAACCTCAAATCTTTTAATATAAATACAGTACTTTTATTATGTGTTCTATATAAATCAGATCTCTTATGAATCTCAAAGTCATCGAAATGTAAACCCGTAAATTTTATTAAAGAGTAAATAAACTTTCTCGATCTACGAAATAATGATATTTATGTCACTATATATATATATATATATATATATATATATGAAATCAACGTATGGATCTTTTTGAACTCAAATAATTTTTGGACCAGTAAATTATTAGATTATGATTAAATTATTAGATATTATTAGATTAGATAATTGTATAGTTGACTAAAAAGAAGTTACTATATTTAAACGTAATTTTCATACTAATTTTTGATAAACAGTGATAATGAAACGTTAAGAGAATACGTTATAAACAAAGTAAATAGTGTTTACTGTAAGTTTAAATGAGGTTTAAACTGTACGTTTACTGTAAACTTTAATGAGGGGGTTGGGTAGAGACTTAAAGATTCTATTTAGAATTATAAAGGAATTGTAAAATTTGACTTTAATATTTCTAGTTTACATTTAAGAGGTGTTTGAAAAAAGTAAGGAAAGAAGGAGACCAATTATCACAGTAATAAGAAGATCGGTAAAGACGTAATTTTACATAAAATAAGGATGGAAGGGTTCAGTATGACATGTGGAAGGTGATTTCATAAGAACTTGTCGAACACCAACGGGTAGGAGAGAGCGAGGTAGTGTGTCCATGTATGATTCATCTTACAGTAACAAAGGTGTTAAGTAGATGGAGTCGATTTCGGATTTTGTACGGAACAAAACGAGTGAGATAATGAGCGGGTATTAAAAAAATAATTCACTTTAATAAATCTTTTAACCTGTTGTAAGTTAAATAAAAGAATTTTATAGTTAATGATAAGTAACATGATCAGTCACCCCGTAGGGAGTACCGAGTCTACTGTTTCTTAGGCGGACGTTACTTCCTCTGGTCCAAACTAGAGACCAAACTCTTCTATGGGACCTGTTCACTTACCGTTGGGTGAGGTCATAATAACGGACCTTTTAAAGTATCTGTCTCCTTGGACCACCTGTTATCAGGTACCATAGTGTTTCTCGGTCTATCCTGACTCGTTGATTGTGCAAAACGATTAGTCGTTAGACAAGGTACAAATTAGATATACATTATTAAAATTTTATTCTCTTACCGTTTATAAGATTAATTAGTCTCATATTCCATACAACTTGTCTTATCCGAGGTGGTCGTAAATGTAGTTACCTATATGGTTTCGAGAGTCGGACATTACGACTCTTGAACTAAAACAGTCGTAAGAGATACGATCAAGACTAAGGGGGTCTTAGTCCAAATTGAACCTAATTTGTACATTCCTGAAGTAATCCCTTTTACAAGAATACCACTTTTTCTATTTACTCATTCATTTCTCCCTCGGTTCCTTCCTACCTCTCGGGAGTGTTATCTTATAGAATGGGTTTCATTTCTCTCCAGGATCTGTCGGTCCCTTTTACCGTAATATCCCTTTAAGTCGAGCCGACAGATCTTTAGGAACACCGTGTTCGTCTCCTCTGAACATTGAGGGTCCATAGTGAATAAAATCGTAAAGTTAGTGTAAACTAGTAAGTGACCCTCAAGGAGAACCCATCTACCGGAACCCTGGTTATACTCAAGTCTTGTTCCGTTCTCCTTAAGATGACAGTCAATGTAGACGTCAATGTCGAGACTCAGGTCAACCGGTTGTGTTGGGACCTTCTACTAGGTCAAAAATTTTATATAATATAGATTGATGGAGTATTCTTTAAACTAATGCATAATCGTTAGTCAAGTCAAGTCAGCGAGTCAGCACAGGCTGAGACACGCTGGGGTACTTAACGTCGTACGGTCCGGAGGGACAGGTAGTGGTTGAGGCTCAAGTGAGTCTAAGTGTAGGTAGCTCAGTCACTACGGTAGGTCGGTAGAGTAGGAGACAGCAGGGGAAGAGGAGGACGGGGGTTAGGGAGGGTTGTAGTCTCAGAAAAGGTTACTCAGTTGAGAAGCGTACTCCACCGGTTTCGTGACCTCAAAGTCGAAATCGTAGTAAGGAAGACTTCTTTAGGGTCCCGACTAGAGGAAGTCTTACCTGACCAATGGAGGAACGTCAGGTTCCTTGAGAGTTCTCAGAAGAGGTTGTGGTGTCAAGTTTTCGTAGTTAAGAAGTCACGAGTCGGAAGAAGTCTCAGGTTGAGAGTGTAGGTATGTACTGGTGTCCTTTTTGGTATCGGAACTGATCTGCCTGGAATCAGCCGTTTCATTACAGAGACGAAAACTTATACGATAGATCCAACCAGTATTGAAAGGAGGGTTCCTCATTCACAGAAAATTAAAGTACCGACGTCAGTTGTAGACGTCACTAAAACCTCGGGGGGTTTTTATTTCAGTTATCACAAAACGAATATGATTCTCGATTGTTAGAATCACAGTTTAAAACTGTAATTATAAATAGTATCACGTAACAAATTAAGACAGTATTCTATACGAGATTTCATTATAACGTACATATTTAAATAGAAGTTAAATAATTGAAAAAGAGTCGGAAGTTACAACGTTCTTAATCTTATACAGAGAAAAAATATTAAGTACTGTTGGACCTCCCTATCTCATCTCTCTCTTCACCTTCTCCTCCAAGTCCTACCTTTTCTGTGTACATACATATGGATACCGGCTAAGTGTAACTACATACCGTTTTTGGTAGTGTTATAACTTTAATAAGAAGTTAATTTTATTTAATTTGTTTGAAACCCCCAGGTACCTAAAAGTAATCTATTCTTCGACGTTTCTAGACGACAGTTAAATTCTTATAATGTACCCTCTTTGTAATACCTTAATTAAAAAGTAAACTATCACTGATCAGTAAAATTAGTCTTCATCGTTAAACAGTGTAAGGGGTTAGGATTATTTTATAATCCGTACAATTAATAACTCAAACTAACGAAACACTTACACTTTTTATTCTCCATATTTAACTCATTATATACTGAACAATTAACAGTTATCGAGAAGACAATTAGATGAGAGGACTTAGGTAATAAGTCCACGACTTGTCCCACTTGTGCTTTCGTTGTACAATTTTTATTTTTCATTTACGAAACCTTACTGATCATGAAAATGTACACTTGTTTCATCAAAACCCCCGTACTCCATTTTAAACACAATCTTTACGAACATCTAACGTACATGGGGCGGGGGGTAGAAGATCGGACCCTATACGTCTACTCACGTGCCAAAGGTATACGACAATGATATTGAGTGTAAGTATCTCGATTGGACCGAGTTCACAGGTGTTCTGGAGTCTGTAGTAAATACAATTGGGTTTGTAACGATGTTTATAAAGAGTAGAGTTAAGGATCTATCGAGTACTGAAAGTGAATTTGGGTAGAAATTACTTTATCTTAAATGAACATAACGGGCAAAGTGTTTTTATGGTTAATGGGTCAAAACGTAACGAGGTGGTTCTCAAACACACACACACACACACACACACACACACATGTAAGTGTATTGATATCGTCATTTTTCTCCTTGTCCATTCTGACTGTGATCAAAAAACGTCTGTCGTAAGTAGAAGTAACTGAGTCCAGTAAGAAATCAGGATAAATTTACTGTCTATACAAAGGTGTAACCACGTCCTGGTTCGATCAGAGAAACGGAAACTGGGTCAGAGACTGACGATACTTCGAAGAGAAGACGAGACCGATAATAAGAGGTAGTCGAGTATCGATCTTGTGTATCCTTTCATAAATAAAAATTTGTAACGAGTAGTTCAACAAATCAAGTTAACGTGTCGAAGGTTCAACAGACTTTGACCGGTAAGTGAACTTAAAAATTTAATAAAATCGTGTCACATATGAAACCAGGAACCTTAACCGGGAGAAGTCAAATACACAGTCCCTATTAACTCACAATACGTCAGTAAGTGTTAGACGTGTACGAGTAAGGTCATTTCAACAAATAGAATACTCGTTGGTATTGGCACCATGGAAGATTTTATAACAAGACATAATAATATAAAAGAAAAGACCGATTGTATATTTCACTATAGGATCGTTTAGAGTAAACTAAAGGTCGACACATGAAGGAACTATTTTCTTCGTTAAAGTTAAAGAGAGATATTTTGATTCTTGAATTTCATACAAATGAAAACGTAGTAAAACCTAAAAACATATACAGAGGTCGTTTATTTACTTTTTTCTTTTTTATTTTTTGTGCGAAAAAGAATGACACAAACAAGTCAAGATTCTCGAAGTCCGGGGTAAATTTGAGTTGTCCAGAAAAAAAAAAAAAAAGGGGGGGGGTCCTGATATTACTACTTTAAGCAGTCCTTGTTGATGCACTTAATAGAATGAATTTACCGAGTCTCCTGAGAGAAGCACCGTCTCCACAATTTCCGTCTCCCTATTCTTATCGAGGGTGTCGAGGTAGTTCCATGTAATGAAGAACGAAATTTATTTAATTGTCAGTGATTTCTACCGTTAGGAAGCGGCCGGACAAGAGACAGTACTAGTGTCGATCCTTATTTGTTGTAGTCGGTGTTATTGGTGGTGACTGTTTTTTTTTTTTTTTTTTGTTATTGTTGTCTACGAATATATCGAGTATTCTCGAAATGTATTTAATAGTGGTCACATGTCAATTCGTAATAGATGTCCACTCGTTGACTATTTCTACATTGGTTATACGGACTCTTGTGTGTTCGTCAGACTGAGGTTTTAAGTCTCAGACTCGAGAATTGTTGACAAGGTTTTTCTTTTCTCCACGTTTGGACTCTGAAAAATGAGACCAGAACAGGGGTCCTAATTCCGTTCGTCTACTATATCAGTATGTGTAGAAACTTGGTCCTACTGGAACGTATTTCTCTTTTAAAGTTTATAAAAGTCACAGAATTCACCGGGAACTTAATTATATCAGAACGGTCTATCCATATCTCTATTTACTCCTATTACTATCTACCTCCATTTATTCATCTATAAATTTATTTATTTGTCAGGTCCTTCTGTCTACATATAATGGATGTTCCCACTCTCATTCTTATAAAATTCAAATCAATATAAACCAACACGTCACAGTAGTCTCTTATAAAAGAAACTATATTAAGTGAAGTGTTTGTTTGACCTTAGAAAGACATAGTTTTAAACAAAACATCCTAAGACACAACCAGTTAGAAAGTTGTCTTTCGTAACAAGACATTTCTCCATTTCACTTTTTATGAGTGTGTAAAGTGTGTCTCTGACACATTAAGACAGGAAGAGAAATAGGACAACTTTGACCGAAAGTTTAGACATTTACAGAATCTTAATCTCATCATATAACGGATCTTTGGTAAAGTTGTCTCTCTAAGGTTCTATGAAATGATTAAGTTAAACGGAAAATAAACGAAAATAATTGTAGTAGTAATTAAATAAAAAGAAAAATTTAATTTAATAAATAAAATTGACCTCCTATTAACGAATTCTTATAACACTGTTAAAAACAGTATGTAATTGTTCTTAGTCAGTGTCGATATATACACAGGAGAATAGGGCTTTAGGAAGGGTGGAGAAAGGAGTGGGATACAGAGACTTAACACGAAAAAATAAAAAATTTAATATAGGGTTTATAAAATTGGTGGAAGGTAGTGACCAAAATTGGAAATTAGTGTGTGTAGTTTTTTTAGATATGAATAGTCTTTTTTCTCTATTCTTACTGTTAAAGGGTTTATTTCATAGTCCCTTTATTAACTGATAGATTTACATTTTGGACCGTGGATACGTTAATTAAACGGATTACTTTTTGGAAGACTTTTACAAAGTAACTAATAAAAATATAAAATAAGAAGTTTTTTAAAAATATTAACTCGAAAGATTACGATGGGTCTTTGTCAAGTATAAATACCTATATGGAAAATACTTTAGTCAGAAAATATTTTGGGAATATAATCGGGATAAAAATACCCAACCTCCTACTGTAGTGATGTTGATTATAATTTATCTAGTATAGAATCCCAAATTTATTACTTTTACAGTAAAAACATCAAATTTTTCACTATTAAAACCGTCAAAAAATACCACATTTAATACATAATTTCCTCTTCCTTTACCGTTAGGTGAGGTCAAAAGAACGGACCCTTTAGGGTACCTGTCTCCACGGACCGTCCGATACGAGGTACCCCAGTTTTCTATACCTGTACTGAATCATTGATTTGGTGGTGGTGGTTCATACATAACTTACTCATATGTCCCTTGATCAGAAAAATATAAGATATAAGGAACCTTAACCCTGGTAATTTTTTTTATTACGTAATTGGATAAAAACTCTAATATTTTATTAAGATAATTTCCTAAAGCAAGACAATAACTACAAAGAATTCCATTATTAAGTCAACAGTATAAACTCGTTCGGTATATTTTAAAGTTGAAATCACTTAAAAATAACATTTTATAATTAAAGAGGTTAAAAAATCATTTCCTGTCTTATAACATAAGAACTAAAAATTTATGAAACCTTTTTAAACTAATTTTCGAAACGAGTTATACTATGACGTATACATTTTTTCTCTTGATTATAACTTTGAATTTGGAGTTAAAGTTACGGTAGAATTACAGTAATTATATAATTGTAAATATTTTCATTTACGTCGTCTTGAGACTACAGAAGAAAAAGTCTGGTGTACTACTTTACGTGGACATTAACATTCTTATTCGTAGTTTTCTACGAACGAAAAGCCTTCCTTTTGATACTGTTTAGACTATACTTCTTAATCGATTAACAATTTCTGGGACTGTGACCCTTTCTAACTTAGTGCTCCTCTTCTACCGATGACTCCTACTCTACCAATCTATCGTAGTGGTTGAGTTACCTGTATTTGAACTCGTTTGAGACCCTCTGTCACATCCAGTCTCCTGTGACTACACGATATCAGGTACCCCAGTGTTTCTCAGTCTGTACTGAATCGATGACTTGTCATTTTTTGTAATGTATTAACTTCTGAATTCTAGAAATGTATATAGTGGTGATGTACAAACTAATCACATTTGTCATCTTTTTATTCTGTAAACTTTGTCAGAAACTTCAAAACAAACAAACAAACAAACGATGTTACTCTTGATACCTGCCTCCTCGGACCATCCGACGTCAGGTACCCCAGCGATCCTCAGCCTGTGCTGACTCGCTGAAGTGAAAGTACGTGACCTTTTCCTTTACTGTTGGGTGAGGTCACAAGAACGGACCTCTTAGAGTCCCTGCCCCCTCGGAACACCCGACGGTAGATACCCCAGAGTGTCTCAGTCTGTACTGACTTCGCTGAATCGTCGTCGTCATCATCGTCGTCGTCGTTACTCTTGATTGTGTATCTATCTTGTTTACCTTGAACAATTTCTCTTCTCATTAGTGCAAACAAAGGTTCTTTCTACTGAGTCAGTGGTGACACTATTATCTCTTTTTAATCTCTTTCTGTGTCTCTCTGTCTGTGATTACCGTCTCTTGGGTCACTTTTTCTTTCAGGTAATAAGGTGGATCTTTATTTATGGTGAGTCTTATAATCTCCATTTACTACTCTAATCTCTGTTTTTAAAAATACTTAATCAAAGACTAACCCGAAGGGTAAACCGAGTCGACCATTTCTTAGACGGACATTACGTCCTCTGGACCCAAGTCAGGTACCCAACCCTTCTAGGGGACTTCTTTCCTTTCCGATGGGTGAAGTCATAAGACCGGACATCTTAAGGTGTCTGACATATCAGGTACCCCAACGCTACTCAGTCCGTGCTGACTCGTCGAAAGTGAAAGTGAAATGAAAGTCACGGACTAATCTACAACCTGTAGTCTCTCACCAGGATGTGTCCTATTTAGAGACTACAGACGGGACCAATCTCTAATTACCGTAGTTAATTTTAATCCAATTTTTTTTTTGTTCAAATTACTTTTTATATTAATAAAGATATTAACTAGGATCCAGATACCTAACGGCAATACAGGAACTCTTATACTGAACATAAAAGACACTGAACAAAGAGTTGGAAAAAAAAAAAAAAATTAAAAAATAAAAAAAAAATTAAAATTTTTGAAATTAAGAATGTACGTAAGGGTTTGTACTTGGGGGGAGGGTGGAGGGAGGGGTGTTGTAGAGAGACCCAGTAGGGGTACGTGGTCGGGGTTCGTTCGACGTGGGATGTAGTCTGTACCTGACCGCTAAGTTAAGAATGTACTGTCATATGTACAATCTTAAGGGTAAGAGGGTTTAGTAGGGTGGGAGAGGGAGAGGGAGACTCAGGTTTTCAGACAATATGTGTAGACACAGAAAAAAGGCCAGAACGTATGTCCCAGCAGTAACGGTAGAAGGATTTAAGGTATATATACACAATCATATGACATAACCACAAAAAGAAAGACCGAATGAAGTGAGACATATTAGCCGAGGTCAAAGTAGGTAGAGTAGTCTTGACTAAGTTTACTTAAGAAAAATTGCCGACTCATTATGAGGTAACACATATACATGGTGTCGAAAGAATAGGTAAGTAGACGACTACCTGTAGATCCAACAAAGGTACAGGACCGATAATATTTGTCACGACGCTACTTGTAACCCCATGTACACAGAGAAAGTTAAGACCAAAGGAGCCACACATACGGGTCTTCACCCTAACGACCCAGTATTCCATCAAGATAAACGTTAAAAAATTCCTTAGAGGTGTGACAAGAGGTATCACCGACATGATCAAACGTAAGGGTGGTTGTCACATCCTCCCAAGGGAAAAGAGGTGTGGGAGAGGTCGTAAATAACGAACGTCTAAAAACCTAGCGTCGGTAAGACTGACCACACTTCACCATGGAGTAACACCAAAACTAAACGTAAAGAGATTATTACTCACTACAACTCGTAGAAAAGTACACAAACAATCGGTAGTCATACAGAAGAAACCTCTTTACAGATAATATTATCGAATCTTTATCGATACACTGTAGAAACAGTTCTAAAAATTCAATCTACTGTGTACAATTCGTGACAAAGGGTTTGACCAAGACAAGTCAAGTCAAAGAGTCAATACAGACTGAGAGACTGTGGTACCGTTTTGACCAATCGTGTAACCTTAGTGACTTCTAGTTACGACGACCTCTGACACTAAATTAGTAGCACCTCACCTCAGACCTCAGACCTGGAAAAGTTACTTAAAATCCACTGAGATTGTACGTCTGGTCTATTCCTCTGTACCAGGTCCAATACCACATACCATCCCTCCTTTCACGATTGTCGGTAGTCTCACTCTCTGACGTTTCACGTGACACTCCGCGTCTTTTGCCACTGTTAGTAGAGGGTTCCTCCCGGATCCTCTACAATCACTTATTAGGACTTCTCATTCTCCCTCCTTACCTTTCTATTCGTCTCAATATGTATAGATTTCTTCCGTAAATATTGGGTGTGACTATTTACATCCTACATGAGACTATACCCCCGATACATTTACTTGGACCACCTAGACCTTTGATCATTCTATGACCATTGTGGTCAGTTCTCATAAAAGTTGTTTCACCTTTTTAGTTATTCGTCTAAAGTTATCTGAGTCCTTACTCACACACACACACCTCCCCCCACCTTAATTCCTATCTTTTGAAAGTTCTTCAGTCTTTTCATCTCCTTTCTTGTGATATCACAACAGTCGGTCCTCGTGAGACAAGATATATTCAATATAGTTAGAACTCAAATTGACGATATATTCAATATAGTTAGAACTCAAATTGACTTCTAGACTCAACTACTCTCTATATCCCAATTATAAGGTCCCATTCTTGTATACTATAGTCTCCATTACTCAGTCCAAGTTCTTTGTCCGTTCCGAGACAGACCCTCTGTCGACTACTTCTTTACCCTACTCTTTAATTTAAACTACACTCGTGTTACACTAAGATTTCACCCTTCTTAACAATATCTAAGTCTTTAGAATAAAATGGGTAATTCTTTTCAATATTGTTGAGTCCGAGTCCCTCAATATTGTTGAATGGACACTAACAAGTTATCGTATTTATCTTAAACACCGATTTCATACCACTGTACTAAATGATGGGTGGGTTCCCTGTGAAAGTTTTCATAATTTTACGATTGGATCCTGTTGTCAATATTAAGACTTGATATGACCCGTTTGGATCTATATACGTGTGGAATGTATACTTCACAATCCTCCGGGTCACTTCCGTTTTTAATCAGATATAAAGGTAAAATATCTACCCGAAAACACAATGTGTCATCAAATCTTATAATACCCGAATCTATATAACACTAACTTCCCCCGTGACCCGGAAAGTCCTAGAGGGTTACATCCTCTCGTAAGAGATATGTAATCTAAGTGTCATTCAAGGGATTATTAAAGAGATGAGTAGTCGAGATATTAGATAACTTTTAAAAATTTCCGAAATGGTCATAAGAATAACAAGTGAGAATTTCAAGTAAATGGTGTTTTCGGTTGACGGATGATAAGTATCGTCTTTCGTATTGGAAATGGGGATGGACAAGTCAAGTCTAGTTAAGTTAAGTCAGTGAGTCAGGACAGACTGAGAAACTCTGACGTACCTCATGTCGTTCGGTCCGGAGGGACAGGTAGTGTTTGAGGGTATCAAATGAGTTTGAGTACATGTAACTCAACCACTACTGCAGTTTGGTAGAGTAGGAGACAGTAGGGAAAGAAGACGGAAGTTAGAAAGGTCGTAGGCCCAGAAAAGTTTACTCAGTCAAGAATGTTAGTCCACCGGTTTCTAAACCTCAAAGTCGTTGTCAAGAAGGTTACTTATAAGTCCTGACTAAAGGAAATTCTACCTGACCAACCTAGAACAACGACAGCTTCCCTGAGAGTTCTTAGAAGAGGTTGTAGTGTCAAGCTTTCGTAGTTAAGAAGTCACGAGTCGAAAGAAATCTCGTGTTGAGATTGCAGGTATGTACTGATGACTTTTTTGTTATCGAAACTTATCTGTCTTGAAACTACCGTTTCATTCAGAGACATTAATTTTCAGAGACGGAAAATTATACGACAGATCTAACCAATATTGAAAGGAAGGTTCCTTATTGGTAGAAAATTAAAGTACAGAAGTCAGTGATACCTTTATATTTGATTAAAAACGGATTCAAAAATAAAACCTCGGATTTTTATTTCACATAGTGACAAAAGTAACAAAAGACAAGATAAACGGTACTACATTACCCTGGTCTACAGTACTAGAATCAAAAGACTTACAACTCAAAATTCGGTTCAAAAAGTGAGAGGAGAAAGTGAAAGTAGTTCTCCGAGAAATCTAGAAGAAACGAAAGATGTTATTCCCACTACATTAGACGTATAGACCCCAATGACTATAAAAGGACCTTTAGAACTAAGGTCGAACACGAAGTAGGTCGTGTCGTAAAGAGTACTACATAAGTCGTATATTCAATTTTTTTTTTTTCGTCTCACTGTTATATGTTGGAACTACACGAGGATAAACCTTGGTCAGTCAACAAGGTACAGGTTAACATTGACGACGAAGGACTGGACATATGTCTAAAGAGTCCTCCGTCCACTCAACCAGACCATAAGGGTAGAGAAAGTCTTAAAAGGTGTCAAATAACACTAGGTGTGTTAGTTTCCGAAACGTATCAGTTATTTCGTCTTTATCTACAAGACCTTGTACGAACGAAAAGCTACTAGGTTGTCTACAACCGTTAAACTAGAGACCAAGGAGATGGAAAAGATTTAGGTCGGATTTGTAGATCTTCAAGTACATGACAACTTCGGACCGAACGTCTTAAAACTCTTAATGAAACGATCGTACACTCTACTCACGTTAACACACCATCAAACTCCTATGAAACTATAACAGAAAGAAACCCTAACTTTACTTTTGACTGTAAAAGGTCAGAACACCGGCGTCGACTCAAAAGATTTAAACGACCGTACAACTCACGTCGTGAAATTCTCGTAGTAGAAAATCCTAAACTTTATCGAGTCAATCTTAAGGTAGTGGAGATGATCGAAACAAGTATCACTACGAAGTATTCCGGGTGAACTGAAACTTAAGGTCCTACAGACCAAGATCTACTCACTAGTGTGGTAACACCAATAGATCCAGTACTTTTAGAAAAAATATATCAAGAAGACACGAAAGAACATTGGAGAAGAATCATAGAAGACGAAGACAATCCAGGTATGGTAAAGGCAGGAAATAACACGGGTAAAAACGGACTTTTAAAGGGAACTATAGAAATTAAAAGAACTTCTCTGAAGATCAGAAAGGATAAGATGTAGGGTACTAGTAGTAAAAGGATTTTCAGAAACACTGCAACGACTTTCATCACGAAAGACCTCCGGTATTAAAGTCTGTCTTATTTTTCACTTTATTACTACCAAAACAGGTTTCTAAAATCTGTTTGTAAGTTGGAAAGGTTTCCGGAGGATTATGAATTCTTAATTGACGTCGGTAAACTAGAGTACGAAAATCATGTTCAACGAAAACACAGGTCGTGATGTTACGTTCCATGAGTCAATAATAAAAATATTGTCTCAGGCATACACAAGTGATCGTGGTATCAATGGGGTCCTTTATTTAATATGGTCTCTGAGACGGGCAAATTTCCCAATATACGTATTGTTATTGAATCACTGTTACTCAACACTAAGTTCACTGGAATTTAATTTAGATTCGATGATATTATTCGTCTTACTATAGTACTATCGAGGTTCATAAAAGTTTCACGTCTGTCGAAAAAAAAAAAAGAAATGTACTGTTTTAACGGATAGTGACAGTCAATGGAGGTCGTACCTCCACAACAACTTTTAGTCCACGAGACTTACCAGGTCACTCAGTATATAATCTGTAACGAGAGCAAAAGGGGAAAAACCGTTTGAACCTTATCTTTAGTCTCACCCAATTAAAAACCAACAAAACGAAATTTAAAAATATTGGTCACTTATATCATTTCAACGTCCTATATTTTAGTTGTGTGTCTTTAGGGAACGTAAGGATATGTTATTATTACTCTTTCATCTTTTTCTTTAATTCCTTTGTTAAGGTAAGTGGTAACGTTGCTTTTCTTATTTTATGAATCCTTATATAGATGGATTTCTTTGATTTCTGGATATATATCTTTTGATATTTTGTGACTACTTTCTTTAGTTTCTCCTGTGATTATCTACCTCTTTATATGGTACAAGTACCTAGCCTTCTTAGTTATATCACTTTTACTCATATGATGGGTTTCGTTAAATGTTTAAGTTACGTTAGGGACAGTTCGATGGTCGGTGTAAAATTTGTCTTAATCTTGTTTATTAAAGTTCTAAACATACCTTTATGTTTTTTGGAGCTTATCGGTTTCGTTAGAACTCTTTCTTCTTACCTTGACCTCCTTAGTTGAACGGACTGAAGTCCGAGATGATGTTTCGGTGTCAGTAGTTCTGTCATACCATGACCGTGTTTCTGTCTGTATATCTAGTTACCTTGTTTTATCTTTCGGGTCTCTATTTAGGTGTGTGTATACCTGTGGAATAGAAACTGTTTCCTCCGTTCTTATATGTTACCTCATTTCTGTTAGAGAAATTGTTCACCACGACCCTTTTGACCAGTTGGTGAACATTTTCTTACTTTGATCTAGTGAAAGAT
>SJYO01000647.1:44353107-44386649 GCA_006410555.1 Capra ibex
TACAGACTGCGTCCCACGTCGTACGAACCCCGACCACGTACCCCTACTGGGTCTCTCTACAACACCCCTCCCTCCACCCTCCCCCCAAGTACAAACCCTTGTGTACATTCTTAATTTCTAAAATTTTAAATTTTTTATTTTTTATTTTAATTTTTTTTATTTTTCTTTATCTAGTTTTTTTTTTAGTTTCATAAAATGTGCCAAAAGTACTATTCATTCAGTATGGGTTATAAATGTTTTAAATAAGACACCTCCAGTTTTACGAAATATAGGATTTCTTAGAGGTAATTTTTACGTGTGAGTGTGAGAGTCCGTACGTCTTTATTTACACCAAAAGAAGAGTAAGATATCTCGGACATTCTACTCTTTAAAAGGCCGAAATTAAGACAAGAGAGTAGTGAACAAAGAGTAGACATGTACCGGACAAAGAGGATCCCCTGCACCCCCTCGGTAAGGAGGAGGGGGTGGTGGTCCTGCTCCGTAAGAGTGGGGAGCTCCCTGGTGACACTGGGCACCACGAGAAGGTCGCGGGGGATATCGCTCTCCGCAAGGATGGGGCGCTCGGGCACCCAGTGGGTGGTACGGTCCTATGTCCCATGGGGGAGACGGGCGGGTGTTCCCCATACTTCTCATACATTCATGACAACTCTTTAGTTAACAATCCTCCTCAATTTAACCAACTCGTAGTTCGATTAGAAGTTTCTGTAAGTATATGGTAGTCATATCATCTACTACAAACAACGTCCTTTGTTCACAGTAAACGTTGTCTTACATCATCACGTAAATTTACTCCAGTAAACCTCTTTTCTAAAGTAACATGTCCAAGGTAGTGACAACAATAATGGTCAATTTATCGAATGTAAAATTCTTTGTTCGATAGAACTCCAAAAGAATATAAATCTTCTGAACTAAGTAAAGTTTTTCTTTATTAATACTTGTATTACACTTATCAGTACACACATCTTCTAAGAGGACCCTGTACTATTTCTACTTATATTGAGTCTTTATAAACTGTTTATATTACACTAATATAATGTTTGAAACAATCATTAAATTCTGGTACACCAACCAAAAAGTAAATTTATAGGATGAGTCACATACTTTCTATTCTTTAACCGTCCACACTTAAGTCTCGAGTCATGTCTTACTTATATACTTAACGTCACAGAGATTCATGGAGAAGGGGAAGATCAGGAGACATAATGAAATGTGAGGAAAACTTGGAAAGTGAACTCAACAATAGAAAGAAGACTAGTGTACAAGATCAAAGACAGAGGTAAGCAGGATGACTTAACAATTTGAACAATTTTCCCCTTCAAAGGATAAGTGAACACATTGGCATAATTCAGGTGACATTTTCAAACTAACTTAACTGTGTTGGTCTAATAGTAGGATACTTTGTCTATGTAAAACGGAAATTGGAGAGGTTCCACAGGTAGGTGATTGGATACACAAACGAAGTAAGATTGTATCTATGTGACAGGAAACACTTAACAATGAATATATTTGAGGTCTTTGTCAATCGTAGTGTAAGATAAGTAATTTTCGTATATTTATAAAATACTTAACCAGTTATTGGTTCGTTTTGAATTAGGATTTTATTTCATTTTTACAAACGATCCGTAGGGATTCTTGAAATTACCAATCTCGTACAATCAAAAATCCTTTCAATGACTAATTTTTACTTTGTACCTTATTACAGAGATTCTCACTTCTTTTTATAACAAATTACTGGTTAAAGATACCCTATTACCTTTACACAAGTAGATTCATAGAAAACATGTTGTAGTCGATAGTTATAAATTTCAGATTCAGACTTTTTAACTTTTTAGACGTCGTCTATAACACAATAAAGAAGACTTGTTCGGGCGCCTAGATCCTTGAATCTTGGACCAGGACCAGGATGGCTGAGAAGCCACTCTGTATACGTGACGAAGTCTTTATTCACGAGAAATTTACTTACTTACTTATTAAGTGTTGTCCCTGTCACCCTAAAACAACAAAACAAAAGGAAAAAGAATAGAGACTCCTTGGTCCGGATGGTAGAAATACACATAACTGTGATACCACAAAAACAGATGGTTTTTCTTTCGATTTGTCAGTCTAGAAATAGAGTTTTTAATTTTCTTATCTTTATCACCAGTTGTAACAATAGTTATTTATTTAAATGTCGTGAATATACCGTGTCATTTTCTCTTGTTCTAACCTTTTTGACAGGAAGTACATCGATGTTTTCGTAAGACCGGAAAGTGTAAGTAAGGTTAAACATCACTTATTTAGTTCCTCACGTTCCGTTTTTGTCGTTCGACGTTTCCGTATTTCTAAAATACCTTTGTACTCGTATAAGACTTTTTCCAACATAAGACTTAACCTTTCAAATCCTACTAAGAATATCATTCATTTCTTTCATACAGTTCGGAACATTTAGACTAAAAATTTTGAATTTAAATTTCATAGTTAAGGAAGTAATTAAGTCCAAAGTCATTTGGAGACTTGGATCTAGTTCCCAGACGTAGGTATATTCGTGTAGGGACCAACTCCTTTGTCGTTCGTCTTTCCATGAGCCTTCTTGGACGAGTTTTACAAACCCCTAGTCGATCCTTTTGTATTCTTGACCTCTCATACACTCTCTCTGTCTCTTCCCGTTTCCGTCCCGTCCGGTTAAGTACAATGATAACCTCTCGAACTCCGTCCTTTTGGTGTGCTCGTCTAAATACAAAATTTTCTAAAGAAGACATGTGTAACGTCACCTGTCTTATACGTTACTCTACCCGGGTCCTTATCTTTGTTCCTCTGACCAATGTAGGAGTACCTGTCTTGTTCCGAGTCTCCCCACTATTCTCTAGATAAGACTCAGATACCTCTAATAGATCTTCCTAAACTACTACCCTGTCTCCCTCTTACACACGTTTGTCTTTCCTCATTTTCTATTGCAACACTTCAAAACACTTTGTATCCAATTTGAATTTGGTTGGTCTATTTTAACTCCACAGTAAACAACTTAAAAGCTCATTTCCCACCACCCCCAACCCCCTTACCTATCCAGCAACCTCTAGATCATTTCACAAACCGAAAGTCCTTTCAGACAGCACAACGACCCACCTGGAATGGACTGAAAGTTTTGTCTTTCGTCGTAGGGGGTCAACTTAAGATTGACACAGTGATCGATACATTAAATCTTGTGAGACTCAGGATCTAAAGGAGAAGATATTTTACCCCTATTAGTAAAGTCGGAGTGTTCTGAGGTGACTTATAATCTTTATTTGTAGGTATTCGTGAATTTTGTACTCATAAGTACTCATGTGTCTTCTAATATCTGTCATTTATTCTTCATTGATAATATTTTTAAAGTAGTACATAGTATGAGATGTCAAAGAGGGATCCATTAAATACCTGGGTGACTTCAGTGTTTATAAATAAATGAAAAACATTTAATTGACTCGTTTAATCAACAAAAGTTTATCTCTTCGACATATTAGAAGAAAATTACTATTTATTTATTCACTTGTTTGTTTGGACCCCTCTACGACACAACTGCTTTTGTAAGTCATTTGATAGATATTATCCTTATTTTATCTTAAAACGACCTCGGTTAGACTTCTGTCATTGGGTCTTCTGTCGAAGGTTCTAATGAGAGTTCTTGACAAGTCTTATTCGTCCCAAAAGTCGTATCAAAATACAGAACAGTCTTCTTCCTTGTAGTTTGTTCAATTCCTAAGAAGGGAAGTTCAAAAGACTTTTCCGTCTAGTTGTGTGTGTCCATCAGTCGTACCGGAACCGTGTACGTTTCCCTCAGAATAGTTGGTCGTCCTGATTGTGACCACAGGACCCTTCCCTTCGTAAATTAGAAAACATTTGAACCTGTAAAAAAAAAAGTGAAGACCAGTTGTGTGTGAAAAGAAATTATTAATTTCATCTACATGTTACATACATTAGTTTGTATGATAAAAGAAATCGTTTTTTTTCAGTTCAATTGCACATATTCGGTCTTACTGAAGGGATGTGGAGTCGTACACTTGTAAAGAAAATAGCCTACAGTACTTCAGGTCATTATCCTTACGGTAGTCCCGACTTCTTTGTCGATCTGACTCCGTGATCTAACAGAGGGGTGTAAAGGAGAGATAAAAGAAACGTGCATACAAAAGTAGGGTACGATTACATGTCTGACCTATAAACCGAAGAGACTAGTTGAACGGAATCGAACACCACTTTATGAAGGTGGGATCCTGACGTCGTAGATGTCCAGGTCAAGAGGAGTGACCGTCTATGACCGACCGACCGACTTAGCTTAAGTCTATGGACCCATCCTCTTAGTATAAGTGAACCCATACGGTCCTCAAATACTGATATCTTGTTCTCAAAGTCCTTTAGTCTACACCCTAGATGTGAGTAATCAGTGGTCAATGTACCCACCAAGTCCACACTTCAAGTGACAATGTTCAACCACCTATGTTCGTACCAAGGACCCCTGAGTCCGGGTTCACAGTATACCTCTCTGTAGTCAAAGGTGTCTTCCTCTTTTTATAATATTTGAAACGTCTATAGGATTGATATGGAAATTATCGTATGCAACTATTATTCATTTTCCTATATAATAGAGAATTTTTTGTATGAAATAATTTTGGACAGTATAAAAGATATTTATTAGGTTACTTATGTATGTTACAACTTGTGCACCGACTATTAGAGACTGTGATCAGAAAATATAGAGGTAGGTTTGGGTCTAATTGTAAGTTTCCGACGACGAGAGACGAAATTAAAATTTTTTTAACTCAGGAGAATTTGTTTTTTCAAATTCACAGAGTCATCGTTTTATTGTCCTTATACTATTCGACTACCACGTTTATAGTTTTCTCAAGAAGTGAGATTCTATTTTAAAGAATCTGTTCAAAGGGAAATAATATTCACTGTGATGTCTCGTTAATGAGAAGTGTTAAAAGAAGGAAGGAACAATTCCGAGACTAGTGTATCTGACAGATGTACACCGGTCTAGTAGAGAAACGCCGAGTGGTAGTTACTCTGACGACAAATTTTGGTAGTAATCATAATCATCTCTGTAATGAAACGACTGTTTCCAGGCAGATCAGTTTCGATACCAAAAAGTAAAGAAAGAAAAAAATTAATTAAATAAAAATTTCCTATTAACGAAATATATTAAAAAGACCAAAGACAGTTTGGAATTGTACTTAGTCGGTATCCATATGTATATAGGGGAGGTAAAACTTTGAGAGAGGGTATAGGTAGGGGTAGGGTGGGGAGATCAAACTATGTCTCGTGGACAAACTCAAAAGACTTGGTATGTCTTTTAAGAATAACCGATATATAAAGTATATACCATTACATTCAAAAGTACAATGAGAAAGGTATGTAGAGTGGGAGAGGAGGGGAGAGGAGTACAAGTATTCAGATAAAAGATACAGACAAAGAGGTAACAACGGGACATTTATTTTAAAAATCATGGTAAAAAGATCTAAGGTATATATACACTATCTTATACCATAAATAGAAAGAGAAAGACTGAGTAAAGTGAGACATATTATCCAAGATCCAAGTAGGTAGAGTAATCTTAACTGAGTTTACGTAATAAAAAATACCGACTCATTATAAAGTGACACATATATACGGTGTTTAATAAATAGGTAAGTAGACTACTACCTATAGAACCATCGAAGGTACGAGATCGATAAAATTTATCACGACGACACTTGTTATCCTGTGTACGCAGAGAAAGTTAAAACCAAAGGGGTTCCATATACCGATCCCCACCTTAACGACCCAGTATACCTTCGTTGTCAATCTTGACCGGTACCTTGTTGTCTGACCAAGGTTTATCCTTTTCCTCATGCAGTTCCGACATATGACAGTGGGACGAATAAATTGAATATACGTCCCATGTACTTTTTACGACCCGACCTTCATCGTGTTCGACCTTAGTTCTAAAGGTCCTCTTTATAGTTATTGGAGTCTATACCTCTACTGTGGTGGGAATACCGTCTCTCACTTCTCCTTGATTTTTCGGAAAACTACTTCCACTTTCTCCTCTCACTCTTTCAACCGAATTTCGATTTGTAAGTTTTTTACTTCTAGTACGGTAGGCCAGGGTAGTGAAGTATCCTTTATCTACCCCTTTGTCACCTTTGTCATAGTCTGAAATAAAACCCCACGAGGTTTTAGTGACGTCTACCACTGATGTCGGTACTTTAATTTTGTGCGAATGAGGAACCTTCCTTTCAATACTGGTTGGATCTATCGTATAATACTTCGTCTGTAATGAAACGGTTGATTCCAGGTAGATCAGTTCCGATACCAAAAAGGTCATTAGTACATACCTACACTCTCAACCTGACACTTCTTTCGACTCGTGGCTTCTTAACTACGAAAACTCGACACCACAACCTCTTCTGAGAACTCTCAGGGAACCTGACGTTTTTCTAGGTTGGTCAGGTAGGATTTCCCCTGGTCAGGACCCACAAGTAAACTTTCTGACTACGACTCCGACTTTGAGGATATGAAACCGGTGGAGGACGTTTCTCGACTGAGTAACCTTCTCTGGTACTACGACCCTCCCAAACAACATATTAGAGGTACACAAACACAAAGAATCAAACGAACAAACAAACAAACAAAAAGTACATTAACTATAGATCAGAGTATCGTAACACCAGTCTCTTCTACGGACTATACCAAAGTTAAAAGAATTTAAATAACTCCAAACTAAACACGACGTTCTACACCAGATAAGACCTCTTACAAGGTGCACGTGAACTTTCCTTCCACATAAAGAGACGTAAACCTACCTTACAGGACTTCTATAGTTATTCTAGGTAAAGTACATTACATAGTAAATTTTGAATGTAAAGGAAGAATTAAAAGACAAACTACTAGACAGGAAGTCACACTGACCCCACCATTTCGGAGGGTGATAATAAAATAATGACAGTTGAAGAGAAAAATACAGACAATCACAAGCAAAATACATAACTCCACGAGGATACAACCCACGTATCTATAAATGTTAAAAATACAGAAGGAGAACCTAATTAGGGAAATAGTAATACACCATAGGAGGGAATAGAGAACATCAACAGAACTCCAGACAAAACAGACTATACTCCTAACGATGAGGTCGAAAGAAAACGAAGGGTAAACGCACCTCATATAAAAAAGAGAGTGAAAGTCCGATATACACAGAACTCCAGACTTTACCCAAGGGACATCTGTCGTATACACAGTCAAACAAACAAAAAACATAAGTAAGTCTGTCAGACAAAACCAACCTCGTAAATTAGGTGAATATAAATTTCATTGATTTACGTCCACCGGCACCGGTCGTGTGATTCGTGCCGGTTCTCCTCGATGGGGTGTAGGCCCCAGTCCCCGTCGTTGGATCTCACGGTCCGAAGTTGTCACGTCCTTGCCGACTCTCCTCGATGGAACGCAGACTCCAGTCCTCAACTCTCCTCGATGGGGTTCAGGCTCCAGTCCCTACCGTCGGTCCTCCTCGATGGGGTGTAGACTCTAGTCCCCGTTACCAGTTCTCCTCGATGGGACGTAGACTCCGGTCCCGGCCACCGGCTCTCCTCGATGGGACGCAGACTCCAGTCCCCGCCGTCGGCTCTCCTCAGTGAGGCACAGGCTCCGGTCCCCGCCGTGGACTCCGGTCTCCGTCGCCGACGCTCCTCGTTGGGGTACGTGCTCAGGTCCTGCCGCTGCCCCTCCTCGTTGGGGTGTGGACTCCGGTCTCCACCACCGGCCCTCCACATTGGGGTACAGGTTCTTCACCACCGACGCGCCCGTGTCCTACCGGATCTCCTTGGTAGGGTCCAACTTCCAGTCCTTCCCGTCGTCACGCCTCTATGGGGAGTAGGTTCCATTCCTCGTCGTCGACGTGAAACGACCTCGTCGGTACTTCTCTATGGGGTGCGGGTTCCCTTCTCTTTGGGTTCATTCTACCATCCACAACGTTCTCCCTTAGTCTCCCGTCTGTGTGACTTTGGTATGAGTGTCTTTTGATCAGTTAGATTAGTGTGATCCTGGTGTTGGAACAGATTGAGTTACTTTGATTCGGTACGAACACCCCGTTGGGTTCTGACCACCCAGTACCACCTCTCCAGACTGTCTTACACCAAGTGACCTCTTCCCTTACCGTTTGGTGAAGTCATAAGAACGGAACTCTTGGGGGACTTGTCATACTTTCCGTTTTACTATCCTATGAACGACCCCAGGTCGGGGCCACCTAGGTCCCTTAAGTTTCCCACCTGCCTCAGCCACTAACTAAATCTCTCTCTGTCTATTCCTTTCTTACAACATCTATTCTTTTATCTCCTCTCTTCTTTTCTCCGACTACAAGAAACCAAATATGTCTTTTAGTTATTTCCGAGCTCTGTTTTCTGAACGTGGCACATGTATTCCAGTGTCCACGGGAGAGCCAGAGGGCTCCCTCACATCCACGTCCCGCGGAAGGGTAAGTCCAGAATCTCTGGGTCCGTTTATTCATCTGTGTCGCCTGGAGACATAA
Source organism: Capra ibex (assembly GCA_006410555.1). Taxonomy (NCBI): domain Eukaryota; kingdom Metazoa; phylum Chordata; class Mammalia; order Artiodactyla; family Bovidae; genus Capra; species Capra ibex. The sequence goes on from SJYO01000647.1 coordinate 44,361,626, forward strand.
GGTCTACCCTTGATCGGATTTTCTCTCATTCTCCTCCTCTCTCACTAACTGTGTCCCTCTGGTTCGACAAAGCCACTCGTTCCGGGGTTATTGAAATAAAAAATTTTCCTGAAATATGAAAAGGGTGTTTACTACCACACATGTAATAGAAGACCGGAACCTCCGGACACTTTGTAAGATTCTGGGAGAAAACTATTTCCGACGAGTTGGTCTTTTGAATAAAAGGGAACTTCACAAAAAAGAAATATAAAATTAGATACAGTCGGAGTATTTCATAGTTTGTCAATGTAAAAGTACTTCGTTTCCACGTCATTCAATGTTGTTTCTTTCTTGATTAATCGAATGTACAGACTACACCAGTCAAAGTTCCGATGTGAACAAAAAGAATATAAGATTGATACAATTGTTTACACGAGGGTCCACGTGTCACCCATTCTCTATACCCTTGAATCGTTGTTCGTAACCGAGTTGTCACTTTAGATTGTGGTCGTGATGAGATTATTGAAAATTGAGAAACTTTCCGAAATACAAAATCCGAAGGACACGGAGAGTGTCAACCTCCTCCCCCCCACGACATTTGTTAGTGTACGTGTCAACATTTTCAGGCCCATTCCGTTCAATCTCTCGGTAGTCTCCACAAACTCGATTTTGTGAGGAAAATATACGTCCTTTGACAATTGACCTCGGGATTCAATTAAGGAAAATCTCCTTCCACTAGCCCCTACCGGGGGACAATACAGTCCTCTCACCTTTCGTGTCATGTTATTCCGTCCGTCTGAGACCTAAAAACCCCCATCTACGAGCTCTTTTAAGTCGCTCGGTGGGAATTCCGGGCTGAGTGGAAACGGACAGTCTGGTGAATTGGAGTACTGGAAACGGTGCCCACTCTGAGGAACACGACCGAGGACCGTCTATGACTTTCTCCTTGAGGGGTCCAGTCATCCACGGGTTATACGACGACCTCTAGTCACCTCTTTATTTTGATCTTTCTTACTTCCCTACCTCGGTTTCGTTTTTGTTATGGGTCGACACCTTCACTGACCACTATCTTCGTTCCAGACTACGACATTTCTTGTTATAACGTATCCTCGGACCTTACAGTCCAGGTACTTAGTTCCGTTTAACCTTCTCCATTTTGTTCTCTACCATTTCTCACTTACAGCTGTAAGATCCTTAGTCACTTTATTTTACCTGACCTTACCCACTTAAATTGAGTCTACTGGTAATATAGATGATGACGTCCCACTTTAGGGAGTCTTCTTTACGTGATCGGTAGTGCCAGTTGTTTTCTCAGACTTTACGTCATGAACCTACGTTAGAGTTTTTACTGTCTTACTAGAGACAAGCAGAGGTTCCGTTTGGTAAGTTATAGTACCATTAGGTTCAGTTACGGGGTTGGTCATTGCTACTTCTTCGACTTTACCTTGCCAAGACACTTCTGGATGTTCTAGAACGTCTTGATTGTGGGGGGTTTTTTCTACAGGAAAAGTGATATACCCTGACCTTACGTTTTCTTCCTTCAGTTCTTTGTGGACCTCATTGTCCATTTAAACCGGAACCTTACACCTTACTTCGTCTTGTTTCTGATTATCTCAACACGGTTCTTATACGTGACCAGTATCGTTTGTGGGAGAACGTTGTTGTGTTCTTTTCTGAGATGTGTACCTGTAGTGGTCTACCAGTTGTGGCTTTAGTCTAACTAATATAAGATACGTCGGTTTCTACCTCTTCGAGATATGTCAGTTGTTTTTGTTCTGTTCCTCTACTGACACCGAGTCTAGTACTTGAGGAATAATGGTTTAAGTCTGAGTTTAATTTCTTTCATCCCTTTTGGCGATCTGGTAAATCCATACTGGATTTAGTTTAGGGAATACTAATATGTCACCTTCACTCTTTATCTAAATTCCCGGATCTAGACTATCTATCTCACGGACTACTTGATACCTTACTCCAAACACTGTAACATGTCCTCTGTCCCTAGTTCTGGTAGGGGTACCTTTTCTTTACGTTTTTTCGTTTTACCGACGGACCCCTCCGTAATGTTTATCGACACTTTTCTTCTCTTCACTTTTCGTTTCCTCTTTCCTTTCTATATTCGTAGACTTACGTCTTAAGGTTTCTTATCGTTCTTCTCTATTCTTTGGAAGGAAGTCACTAGTTACGTTTCTTTATCTCCTTTTCTTGTCTTACCCTTTATGATCTCTAGAGAAGTCCTTTTAATCTCTATGGTTCCTTTGTAAAGTACGTTTCTACCCGAGCTATTTCCTTTCTTTAACATACCTGGATTGTCTTCGTCTTCTATAATTCTTCTCCATCGTTCAATGTGTCTTCTTGACATGTTTTTTTTCTAGAAGTACTGGTCCTATTAGTGTTACCACACTAGTGAGTAGATCTCGGTCTGTAAGACCTTACACTTCAGTTCATCCGGAGTCTTTCGTAGTGATACTTTTTTCGATCACCTCCAATACCGTAAGGTCAACTCGATAAATTTTGGGACTTTCTATTAAGACACTTTCACGACGTGAGTTGTACGGTCGTTTAAACCTTTTGAGTCGTCACCGTTGTCCTGACCTTTTCCAGTCAAAAGTAAGGTTAAGGTTTCTTTCTGTTACGGTTTCTTACGACTTTGATGGCGTGTTAACGTGATTATAGTGTACGATCATTTCGTTACGAGTTTTAAGAGGTTCGGTCCGAAGTAGTTATGCACTTGGCACTTGAGGGACTACAAGTTCGACCAAAATCTTTTCCGTCTCCTTGGTCTCTAGTTTAACGGTTGTAGACGACCTAGTACCTTTTTGGTTCTGTCAGGGGTTTTTGGTACGTAAAGACGAAATAACTGATACGTTTCGGAAAACGACACACCTAGTGTTATTTGACACCTTTTAAGACTCTCTCTACCCTTATGGTCTGGTGGACTGGACGGAGAACTCTTTAGACATACGTCCAGTCCACGTTGTCAATCTTGACCTGTACCTTGTTGTCTGACCAAGGTTTATCCTTTTCCACGTGTATTTCGACATATAATAGTGGGACGAATAAATTGAATATACGTTTTATGTAGTACTCTTTGCCACCTGACCTTCTTTGTGTTCGACCTTACTTCTAACGGTCCTCTTTATAGTTATTGGAGTCTATACGTCTACTGTGGTGGAACTACCGTCTTTCACTTCTCCTTGATTTTCGGAGAACTATATTCACTTTCTCCTCTCACTTTTTCAACCGAATTTCGAGTTGTAAGTCTTTTGCTTCTAGTACCGTAGGCCAGGGTAATCAAGTACCCTTTATCTACCCCTTTGTCACCTTTGTAACAGTCTGAAATAAAAAACCCCGAGGTTTTAGTGACGTCTACCACTGACGTTGGTACTTTAATTTTCTGCGAATGAGGAACCTTCTTTTCAATACTAGTTGGATCTGTCGTATAAGTTTTGTCTCTCTAATGAAACGGCTGATTCCAGACAGATCAGTTCCGATACCAAAAAGGTCATCAGTACATACCTACACTCTCAACCTGACACCTCTTTCGACTCACGGCTTCGTAACTACGAAAACTCGACACCACAACTTCTTCTGGGAACTCTCAGGGAACCTGACGTTCCTCTAGGTTGGTCAGGTAAGACTTCCTAAAGTCGGGACCCTAAAGAAACCTTCCTTACTACGATTTCGACTTTGAGGTCATGAAACTAGTGGAGTACGTTTCTATACTGAGTAACCTTTTCTGAAACTACAACACTCCATAACCTCCGTCCTCCTCTTCCCCTACTGTCTCCTACTCTACCGACCTACCGTAGTGACTGAGCTACCTATACTTAGACTCACTTGAGGCCCTCAACTACTACCTGTCCCTCCGGACCACACAGGCTAAGTACCCCAACGTTTCTCAGTCTGTGTTGACTTTCTGACTTGAATACTTGAATAACTCAGGTTTTCCGCCAAGATATGTAGACACAGAGAAAACGACAGACCGTATGTTAATTTCATTTATTTAAATATAATTTTTATAAGTAGAACCTATTGATTTCATTGATAACTACATATACAAGGATAATGGTAAAATATTAACAAACCACAAACAAAACATCTGTAAAAAAAGAGGACAACATAAAGAACTGATATCCTCAGAAAAATTGTAAACAGCATTTCGACCAAACCACCATGACTTAAGAGAAATGAAAACGAACAGACTTTCGAAAAATAAAGAGGTAGTTAAAAATTACTCTAGGAACGACCCATGTCATTAGAACCAACATCTAAAAAGGGAAAGTTATGGAATTTATATAAGACGGTAAAGGAAGACCGGATGTCTGAAAGACGACTTTCTAGTCGACAATTCTCATACTCGAAAGGGAACATACATTGAACAACGAAAAGGGAACGACGAAAATTATAAGAAAGAGACACAAATCATAAACGATCAAACTAATCATACACAGGAACCCAAATAGGACATATCCTGAGAAACAGGGAGAACCTAAACTACCCGATAAAGGAAAAGGTACAACCCCTTTAAAAGTTGATATTATCGAAGTTTTTAAAAGAATATGGGAAAGAAAGGGAAAATAAGAAGACCCTGGGGAGATCAAACTTACAACCACGTAAACTATACCAGGGTTTCCAGAGACTCTGACAGGAGTCGAGAAAAGTAAAAAAGATAAAATAAGATGAGAAATCTTCAATAAAGGTGGTAAAATAGAAGGTCGAGTGACTCAGTAAGAAGACGAAGTCTATAAGACGTTAACTAAGGAAGCCCTCATAAAAATTAAAGTCATTAACACAATAAACAGAGAAATACGAATAATAAATTAAAAAGATCCATAAACAATTAATTAATAAAGTGAAAGAGGTAAACAAGAGTTCCGAAAACTAGTAGAAATGATAGTAATAAGACTTAAGAAAAAGTCCATTAAAAGGATAAAGGAGACACAAATAAACCTGAAGACACAAAGATTAAACAAGGAAGTAAACACGTGATAAAGAAACGGAAAAGTAAAAGAAAAAAATTCAATAACTCCAGAGGAAAAGGGTCCGAAGTTCCTTTCAACTTAATAAAAGAACTTCTTCCAACTTAATAAAGAAGGGAAACCAAAGACAGGAGGATTTCAACCAGGTCACCAAACACACTCGAAACATATCCCACTCTAAACACTACTCAAAAATAAACAAACAAACAAAAAGTAGACTATCTGTTCCGACTCACTCCACCATGAGGATATACGAATACTAACCCAAACATAAAAACAAAACAAACAACAAATCTACTCCGCTGGACGTACCCCACGATGACAACCAACCCACTATGACCCAAAACATAAGTTCACCAAAGGAAACACACTCAAGAGTCATAAAATGTGAGGGATCCCAATCAAAAGACTATCCGATCCCAGAACATCAGTCACGAGGGTGACGTTTCCGAGTCCGAAACTAGAGACCAGCCCTTGCTTACAAGGTATTCACCAAACCATATTGTAATTCCCTCTCATTTTGTTTATAGGTTTTTATTCTTTGTTTTCTACTTACCGTCTGATTACCGTCAATGGTTTAGACCGTTTATTATTAATTATATTACCTTATATGTGTATACGTATATGTGAATACACGTTTCACTTTTGTCAGGTTGTTTTATTTCGTGTCATCTAACCAGGTCACTTGTTTGTATTATTTTTTATATATAAATGGTCAATTCTTGTTGTGATTGAATACTTGTTTGACCTTTTGTTTTGATTTCGTTCCACGGTTCACCCCTTATTTCATTACTTTTGTTTTGATTGTTTATCAACTTTCCTTTACTTTCTTTCTTATCTGTACGTTTCTATTTACCTCAATCTTCTCCTTCTAAATATATGTAATTTCAAATTGACGTTCCTCTTTTCTTGTCATCCTTTCCGTTTACTTCCGTATTTACATCTTTTTTATATTATCCAAAATTTTTAATTTTAGTATTTTTTCCTTTTTTTCTCTTTGTTTTTTCGTCTCCTTCTTTTTTTTTTTTCCTCCTTTTTTCCCTTTTGAGGTGTCTTGACACTTTCGGGATTTGTCTCCGTCTCTAAATATTGTTATTATCTTTTATACTGATTTATATGTGTATATGTATATGTGGGTATTCGTTTTAGTTTTGTCAGGTTGTTTTTAATTCATGTTATCTAACTGGGCCACTTGTTTCCTTTGGTTTTTAATGTAGATGGTATCGTTTTCATTAATTTTGTGTTTTACCTTTTCTTTTGATTTCGTCCCACGGTTAACGACTTATTTCGTTACTTTTATTTTGATTGTTTATGTAAAACTCCTTTTCTCTCCTTCTATACTTTCTTTCCTATTTATACGTTTCAATTTATCTCCATCTATTTCTTCTAAATACATGCAATTTCTAATTGACGTTCCCTTTTCTTGTCATCCCTTACATGTGTTCCCTTATTTACATCTGATTATTATCCAAATTTTTTAATTTTAAATTTTAATCCCTTTCTCTTTTCTTTCTTCTTTTAAGGTGTTTTGACGTTTTCGGGTTGTATCTCCGTCTCGAAATACTGTTGTTATTTTTTAACACTGACTCTTTTTTTTTTTCTTTTTCTTTTCGGGTTTGAGAATTAACCTAAAGAATCACTGTTATTCTAGTTGTTGATGTTACGCCCCCTCCACCCCTCCCCTTCCTTTTTTTCTTTTTTCTTTATGTTTTCTTAGATGTCTTGTTCATTTTTATTCTTATTATTTACAAAAAGAACTCAGTGAAAAGAGTCTCAGGAAAGGACACGAATGGAATGATCCTACGGGAGGTTGTGACACAACTAGAGACCTGGACGACACCTTCGACGAGTCTAAGATTAGACCAGGATACGAAGACACAAGAACGGAGGTTACAGGTGTCGACAGTCTCTATCAAGTAAAAGAAAACACCCTTGAGAGTTATAGGAAAATATCTAAGGTATCTGTGTCTCAGACGGAAAAACTAACACACCTAAATTAGACGTCGAACATGTTTACCAGACTTCCAAAACTCAGAAGAAGGAATCGGTGTAACGGGTTCCCAAAGTTAACACTGAGATAAAGGTGAAGACCTATACTCAGTAGGTGTCCCCAAATCGAGGACTCCGATGGTACCTTCTGAACCGAAACGGGGAGACTCCCGGTCCACACCTACACCACGTCGATGAACCCAGCGTCCCCAAGACCGTTGTGGTCCACGAGTCTCACAACCGTCGATCCAATAATCCTTCATGTCTCGAGAAAGGACCTCTTGTGGAAGGGACTATCTCTTCGAACTTCTGGTTCCAGATGTCTCAGCGTTTCTAAGTCTGTCCTGACTTCACTGGGACATACACTGAAGAAAAAAAAAAAAAAACGGACACCGTCAAGACCGGGTCACTCCGAACTCGTACTCCCATCACGTCGACGAACTTCATCAGAAAAGGAATAACCTTGGTACTTCACTACTCTGGTCTACAGTATTAGAATCAAAAGACTTACGAACTAAAATTCGGTTGAAAAAGTGATAGGAAAGTACCAGTAGTTCTCTGAGAAATCAAGAAGAAGTGAAAGACAGTATTCCCATCACAGTAGACGTATAGACTCCAATAACTATAAAGAGGACCGTTATAACTAAGGTCGAACGCGAAGAAGGTCGGGTCGTAAAGAGTACTTCATAAGAAGTATATTCAATTTATTCACCCCACTGTTATGTATTGAAACTACATGAGGAAAGGAGTAACCTTAATCAGACTACGAGGTACAGGTAACCTCGAAGTCGAAGTCATAGTCAGGAAGGTTCCTTATAAGTCCTGACTAAAAGAAATTCTAACTGTCCCTGAGAGTTCTCAGAAGAGGTTGTTGTGTCAACTTTTCGTAATTGAGAAGTCGTGAATCGAAAGAAATATCAGGTTGAGAGTGTAGGTATGTACTGATGACCTTTTTGGTATCGAAACTGATCTACTTGGAAACAACGGTTTCATTAAAGAGACGAAAAATTATACAACGGATCCAACCAGTATCGTAAAGAAGGTTCCTCGTTCTCAGTAAATTGAAAATTAAAGTACCGACGTCAGTGGTAGATGTTACCAAAACTTCGGGGATTTTATTTCATACAGTGACAAAGGTAAAAAAGGAGAATATAAACGGTACTTCACTACCCTGGTCTACGGTACTATAATCAAAAGACTTATGACTTAAAATTCGGTTGAAAAAGTGAGAGGAGAAAGTGCAAGTAGTTCTCCGAGAAATCAAGAAGAAGTAAAAGACAGTATTCCCATCGTAGTAGACGTATAGACTCCAATAACTATAAAGGGGACCGTTAGAACTAAGGTCGAACACGAAGTAGGTCGGGTCGTAAAGAGTACTACATAAGAAGTATATTCAATTTATTCGTCCCACTGTTATGTGTTGGAACTGTATGAGGAAAGGAATAACCTTGGTCAGACTACGAGGTACAGATGAAGATCGACAACGAAGTACTGGACGTATATGTAAAGAGTTCTCCGTCTAGTCCACCAGACCATAAGGGTAGAGAATCTAAAAAAAAAAAGACCTTGAGAGAACGAAAAAACTACTAGGTTACCCATAACCGTTAAACTAGAGACCAAGGAGACGGAAAAGATTTTGGTCGAACTTGTAGTCCCTCAAGCGCCAAGTGCATAACGACTTCGGACCTAACCTCTTAAAATTTGTATTGAAATGATCGCTCACTCCACTCACGTTAACATATCATCAAACTCGTAAGAAACCGTAACGGAAAGAAACCCCAACTTTACTTTTGACTGGAGAAGGTCAGGATACTGGTGACGACTCAAAAGGTTTAAACAACTGTATGACTCACGTCGTGAACCTGTCGTAATAGTAAATCCTAAAATTTATGGAGTTGACCTTAAGGTAGTGGAGGTGATCGAAACAACCATCACTACGAAGGATTCCGGGTAAACTGAAACGTAAGGTCCTACAGACCGAGATCCACTCACTAGTGTGGTAGCACTAATAGACCCAATACTTCTAGAAAAAACATATCAAGAAGACACATAAGAACGGTGGAGAAGAATTATAGAAGACGAAGATAATCAAGGTATGGTAAAGTTAGGAAATAACAAAGGACAGTGTAGTATCATACATAACACAGTTTATCTCTGACATGGAAGAGGTCTTTTCTCTTAATAGAAATACTGATATCCACAAATCTCTTTAGGGTTTCTACTATTCGTTTTTTCGTCGTCTGGTTCTACTTATTTTAATACCAAAAAAAATTGGTCATACACATTTAATTTAATATAAACAATAAAATAAAAAATAAACTTTTGGAAAAATAAGATCATTAAAATCCTAGTTATTATAGTGATTATAAGTTAATGTTAATCAAATTTGTAAATAAACTTTTCCTCTCTCTTCTCGATCCTACGAGGTACGTTTTTTTCCTTTATTTATGTTTTATTTCACCTCGCCCCCACCTTATTTTCTGTTCTTCTCCCTGAAAGATTTCGTTTACACTTTATATACACTTTCGTTTACACACGTTTATCAATCCCCTTAGTCATAAGTAAATTTTATCGTCCCTTTTATTATGTCCCTATTTCTGAAGTTTCCGACTCCAATATTGTAGTGACTAACATTAATTCCAGTGGACTTTCCAAAAGTCGTCTCCTATGTCATTCCAAATCCTCCTAAAAGATTAAGAGTCAACGATTCCCTCCTAACCTCTTGTCTCATTTCTTTCCCCTTTTATAAATCCTTAAGTTGGTATCACTCTAAATGACTCTACACTGGAACCGATCCACGTGTTCCTACCCGAACCTTTAGTCCGTTTCCATTGTGACTTCTACCTTTGTGATCAGACTGTAGTGCCCCTACTCCTTCCTCAGTCCAGTGCACCAGATCCGAGTTCGTCTCCACACAGAGACACAACCCACCTAACGAGTACCCCCTGTTCTCTTTCCTTTCGACACGGTCCCTCTCACTCGTCACTTCTTGCCTGAAGGGTCGAAGTCCCTCCTCCAACGGTTCACACGAGTGTGCCAGTCAAAAGTAAAGTTAAGGTTTCTTTCCGTTATGTTTTCTTACGAGTTTGATGTCGTGTTAACGTGAGTAGAGTGTACGATCGTTTCATTACAAGCTTTAAGAGGTTCGGTCTGAAGTCGTTATGCACTTGGCACTTGAGGGACTGCAAGTTCGACCAAAATCTTTTCCGTCTCCTTGGTCTCTAGTTTAACGATTGTAGACGACCTAGTACCTTTCTCGTTCTCTCAAGGTCTTTTTGTGCATAAAGACGAAATAACTGATACGTTTCGGAAACTGACACACCTAGTGTTATTTGACACCTTTTAAGACTTTCTCTACCCTTATGGTCTGGTGGATTGGACGGAGAACTCTTTAGACATACGTCCAGTCCTTCGTTGTCAATCTTGACCTGTACCTTGTTGTCTGACCAAGGTTTATCCTTTTCCTCATGCAGTCCCGACATATAACAGTGGGACGAAAAAATTGAATATACTTCTCATGTAGTACTCTTTACGACCGGACCTTCTTTGTGTTCGACCTTAGTTCTAACGGTCCTCTTTATAGTTATTGGAGTCTATACGTCTACTGTGGTGGGAGTACCGTCTTTCGCTTCTCCTTGATTTTTCGGAGAACTACTTTCACTTTCTCCTCTCACCTTTTTCAACCGAATTTCGAGTTGTAAGTCTTTTGCTTCTAGTACCGTAGACCAGGGTAGTGAAGTACCCTTTATCTACCTCTTTGTCATCTTTGTCACAGTCTGAAATATAAAAACCCGAGGTTTTAGTGACGTCTACCACTGACGTCGGTACTTTAATTTTCTGCGAATGAGGAACCTTCTTTTCAATACTGGTTTGACCTATCGTATAAGTTTTCGTCTCTGTAATGAAACGGCTGATTCCATGTAGATCAGTTCCGATACCAAAAAGGACACCAGTACATACCTACACTCTCAACCTGACACTTCTTTCGACTCGCGACTTCTTAACTACGTAAACTTGACACCACAACCTCTTCTGAGAACTCTCAGGGAACCTGACGTTCCTCTAGGTTGGTCAGGTAAGACTTCCTCTAGTTGGTACCCTAAATAAGCCTTCGTTACTACGATTTCGACTTCGACGTCATGAAACCTGTGGAGTACGATTCTCAACTGAGTGACCTTTTCTGACTACGACCCTCCCAAACCCCCGTCCTCCTCTTACCCTGCTGGGTCCTACTCTATCGACCTACCGGAGTGCCTGAGCTACCTGCACTCAGACTCATTTGAGACCCTCTACCACTACCTGTCCCTCCGGACCGCACGACGCTAAGAACCCCAGTGCTTCTCAGCCTTAGCTGACTCGATGACTTGACTTGACTTGACTTGCACAAAATGAACGATAGTCTACACTGGTAAACGTGTAGACAGTGTGAAGGTGAACCTACCAACATAATCTCATTTCTTTCAATGAAACGCCTAGTACGGTTCACCTCAAAGACAACCTCTAGACGTTCAAACCTAAATAGTCTGATCAAAATAAACACACTAAATCAAAAGTCATTGTGAGAAAACATCTTTACTGAGGTCCCTATACAAAGGGTAGAGGAGACAACAAAAGTACCTACCTCCAGACTAAGACGACAAGTAAACGCTAGAGTTCGTAACCACGACCTTATACACCAATCACAACCTTATTGTCCCTGACTAACAAACCCCGGTCTTTAATAGACAGTTTTTGAGAAGATACTGTAAATCGAGTCGACCCTTTCTTTAGACTATCTCCGAAGGGGGTTAAACTGTTAAGATTGTCATTGATGTGTTATTGTGATTACTCTACACTTTGACTTTCTTTCCGAAGTTTTTATAGTCACAATTTTTACAAAAGATAGTTAGTGTGATTTCCCTTTTAAAAACTTAAAGAGGTGGAGACGTATCTTTTATGATACAATATAATCTCCACTTTTTCTTGGTGCGAAGTTTTTCATCCCTTTCCAAATCCCGATATAGTCCTTCAATTATTTTATGACATAGTAAAAGACCTAAAATACTATAAATATTCTAGTAGTGGAAAATTTTAAAACGTCAACCATAACTAACTAAAAGAGGGAATTTTATTTATAAGTGAGATTACAAATTGAAGGTAATTATTAAAACGTTGGAAAAAAAGAATTTCTATCTTACATTTTAATATATTAGAAGTTTGGGTACTTGAGACCTAGGATATCTCCTTTTGTTACCTTTGTAACTATCCTTTCACATATATATTCCAACCTCCCCAGGTCACCCATAACAAATTTCTGTTTTGACAAATAGAATCAAACAAATGTCATGACGTTCAGGTAAGACGTCACGAATCGATATTGGTACAACGATGATAACTATACATACGACAAGGGTCACCTTTACGACAGGAAAATTGTTTTATAAATACCCTCTTAACTCTACATTCATTACCGTGTGTCCAAACCTTCACGGGTGACCTAGGATTGTGAGACACTTTTATTGGACGACTGTGATATTTATGAGAGATCGTGGAATACACAACCATATTGTACTTTTGTTTGTTTGCCTCTTCAGTTTGGTCACGTTTAATCTACGTACTTCGTCCCGTGGGTTTCGACCACGAGACCTTGTTGGGTCTCCCTCCCCCTTCTCTCCCTCCACCCTTCCTCCAAGTCCTACCACCCTGTGTACATGTGGGTACCGACTAAGTACAACTACATACCGTTTTTGGTGGTTTTATAACATCTCTTTAAGCGGAGGTTAATTTTATTTAAAATTTTTTTGTTACGTATTTTATCAAAGATCGAAAGTCTCTGTATCCGGATTAAATAAAAATAAAATAAAAAATTAATTATAAAATTAACCTCCGATTAATGAAATAGACTACAAAAACGACTGTCAAGTATGCGTCTGTAGTCCCTGTACATACCCTCGTTCGTTTCGTTCCTCCCTACAGTCGAGTCAAGACACGTTCTCCATGACCAATATATATTATAGTACAATTGGATTAAATATTTTAAGTAAAATCTTTATAAAACTCTTCGAAAAGAAGGGGATTCGGATAACCGTGAAGTCGTGTAAGATGCTAGATAAAGTCTAAAGGTCATTGTAACTATCTTGATCTTTTAAGGGACACTTACTTCTCAGGAATTTTCAAGGTTCTTACTTAAGTCCGACGGTTGGAATTTAAAGTACACATATCTCATAAAAAAACTGTTCCCTCCCTTTATTCATAATTATTAACTTTAGTTAAAAACGCGGTAAAAAACCTTCCTTTCTAATACTCAGACTTTATATTGTGTAAACTCCTCCTCGGTACACAATCCATTAAAAGACACATTGGCGATTCTAGGTAATGGGTCACTTTCCTCTAAGAATAATCTCAGAGATCTAACCTATAAACATAAGGTAATTTACAAGAACAAATTCAAAGTATGAGTCGAGAGAGGAATCAAGTCAAGACAGTGAGTCAGTACAGGCTGAGAAGCGCTGGGGTACTTAGCGTCGTGTGGTCCGGAGGGACAGGTGGTGACTGAGGGCCTCAAGTGGGTCTGAGTGCGGGTAGCTCAGTCACTATGGTAGGTCGTTAGAGTAGGAGACAGCAGGGGAAGAGGAGGACGGGGGTTTGGGAGAGTCGTAATCTCAGAAAAGGTTACTCAGTTGAGAAGCGTACTCCACAGGTTTCATGACTTCAAAGTCGAAATCGTAGTAAGGGAGGTTTCTTTAGGGTCTCGACTAGAGGAAGTCTTACCTGACCAACCTAGAGGAACGTCAGGTTCCTTGAGAGTTCTAAGGAGAGGTTGCGGTGTCAAGTTTTCGTAGTCAAGAAGTCACGAGTCGAAAGAAATATCANAGGGTCTCGACTAGAGGAAGTCTTACCTGACCAACCTAGAGGAACATCAGGTTCCCTGAGAGTTCTCAGAAGAGGTTGTGGTGTCAAGTTTTCGTAGTTAAGAAGTCACGAGCCGAAAGAAGTGTCAGGTTGAGAGTGTACGTATGTACTGATGACCTTTTTGGTATCGGAACTGATCTGTCTGGAATCAACCGTTTCATTACAGACAAAAAACTCTACGATAGGTCAAACCAGTATTGAAAAGAAGGTTCCTCACAGAAAATTAAAGTACCGACTTCAGTGGTAGACGTCACTAAAACCTCCGGAGGGGGGGGTTTTTTCAGACTGTGACAGAGATGACAAAGGGGTAGATAAAGGGTACTTCACTACCCCGGTCTACGGTACTAGAAGCAAAAGATTTACAACTCGAAATTCGGTTGAAAAAGTGAGAGGAGAAAGTGAAAGTAGTTCTCCAAAAAATCAAGGAGAAGTGAAAGACGTATTCCCACCACAGTAGACGCATAGACTCCAATAACTCTAAAGAGGACCGTTAGAAGTAAGGTCGAACACAAAGAAGGTCGGGTCGTAAAGAGTACTACATGAGACGTATCTTCAATTTATTTGTCCTACTGTTATATGTCGGAACTACATGAGGAAAAGGATAAACCTTGGTCAGACAACAAGGTACAGGTCAAGATTGACAACGAAGGACTGTATGTATATCCAAAGAGTTCTACGTCCAGTCCAACAGACAATAAGGGTAGACAAAGTCTTAAAAGGTGTCAAATGACACTAGGTGTGTCAGTTTCCGAAACCGTATCAGTTATTTCGTATTTAACTACGAAAAGACCTGAGAGAATGAAAAAGGTACTAGGTCTGTATAATTGGTCTTACGTAACATCTTAAAACAAAACACTTTACCGTACTAATTCACGTCCTCCTCTTCCCTCATTGTTTGTTACTCTACCAAACTACAGTAGTGGTTGAGTTACCTGTACTCAAACTCGTTTGAGGACCTCTATCAATTCCTGTCCCTTCGAACCACACGATAACAGATACCCTAAAGTTTCTCAGTTTTTACTACATCACTACCTTGTTGTTGATTGTAAAAGTTATTGATTTTGTACATACCAATTACTTCGTAAAAAACTTTGATATAATACCCGTATTATGATGACACTAAGTTTACGAGTATCTTTGAATCACTATAAATTTGTCATAATTTATAATTTGATATGAGGGTTTCTCATGTTGACAACAGAAAATTTTAACACACGTAAAAAAGAAAGTTCCAACTCTGGACTTATTCGATAGGAAGATCGGAGCACAAAATCTAAAAATTAGGTGAAATCTTTTCCAGAATTAAGACCTTTTCTAACTCCCTTTTTCCTTTTCTCCCGTCGTCTCTTACTCAACTATACTGACTCAAAAATCGTAATGGTCGAGTTACCTATACCTGAACTGGTTTGAGGCTCTCTATTTCGTTCTGTCTCTTCGAACCTCACGATGTCAGGTACTCCAGTGTTTCTCAACTTGTACTGAATCTCTAACTTGTTGTTGTTACCCTTTTCTAAATCTAAGAAGGAAATCGGTGTGTGAACTTCTAACATGAACGTGGAAAAAAAAAAAAAAGTCTTTTAAGGCAAATAAGTTTTATTCTGAACGTTTATCCTTCTGTCATTTACATAAAGGGGTCTTCACTTCCTCAGGGAGTTACTTACTTTTCTATTCTCGAGTTTATCACCTGTTTTAAATTAAAACTTTAATTAACTTGAAACCGTATAAACTCAGAAAACTACCACAAGAATTACAACAATTAATTAATTAATTAAAATAAACCTCCTGTTAACGAAATTTTATGACACTACGAAAAAACGGTATGTAGTCGTACTTAGTCGGTACCTACGTGTACATAGGGGACTAGGACTTAGGGGGTAGGTCTGGTGGCCGGAACTTGTGGGACTAAGTGTGTAGCTTGAACGTGACCAGTAGCTAATATGTATACCATTATATTTACAAAGTTACGATAAGAGAGTTTAGTAGGGTGGGAACGGAAGAGGGTGTCTCAGGTTTTCAGACAAGAAATGTAGACACAGAGAAAACGACGGAACGTATATCCTAGTAGCAATGGTATAAAGATTTAAGGTATATATATATACACACAATCATACATAATGACCACAAAGAGAAAGACTGAACGAAGTGAGACATATTATCCGCGGTCAAAGTAGATGGAGTAATCTTGAGTGAGTTTACACAAGGTAAAATATCGACTCATTATAGGGTAAAACATATACATGGCGTTGAAGGAACAGTCAAGAAGACGTCTACCTGTGGATCCAACGAAGGTACCGGGTCTATAATATTTGTCACAAAGTCACTTGTAACCTCAGGTATACAAAGAAAGTCAAGACGAAAGGAAACACACGTACGGGTCGTCACCCTAACGACCCAGTATACAGTCAAGATAAAGGTCAACAACAAAAAAACAAACAAACAAAAACAAAACAAAAACCTTAGAGGTGTGACAAGAGGTTTCACCGACGTGGTCAAACGTGAGGGTGGTTGTCACATTCTCCCAAGATAAAAGAGGTGTAGGAGACATCATAAATAACGAACATCTGAAAAATTAATGTCGGTAAGACTGGTTACACTCTACTATGTACCAAAACTAAACGTAAAGAGATTTTTACTCACTATAACTCGTATAAAAGTTCTCAAATAATCGGTTCAAAGAAGAAACTTCACTGCAGACAAATCAAGAAACCGGGTTAAAAATTAACTCAACGATCAAAAAGACTATAACTCGATACACTTGACGAACGTAAAAAACCTCTAATAAAAAAACAGTCAAAGGATACAATAATGAAAGAGGTTAAGGACGGTCCCCGGTCGTACTCCTTATGGTGGGTACTGTTCCAGTACTCCTACCTTAGGACTGTTTTGCGTTCCTGTACTAGTCCGAAGTCCCCAAGGGGGACCTTAAAGGACTCGTGGGTGGGGGGTTCTGGTCTCAGACGGACGAAATAACACAATACGAAAAGTGGATGAGAAGACAGTAATTGTCCCCCGACAGGGGGGTGGTGGAAAAAGACCTTTTTTTAATCTCGAAAATCTAT
The DNA here is from genome assembly GCA_006410555.1 of Capra ibex. Taxonomy (NCBI): domain Eukaryota; kingdom Metazoa; phylum Chordata; class Mammalia; order Artiodactyla; family Bovidae; genus Capra; species Capra ibex. The sequence continues at coordinate 44,378,523 of SJYO01000647.1, forward strand.
TATTTAGAGGACCCGTATTATACTCACAAAGTTAGGTTTGTGGGGAGACTACCGAAAGATCGGACGGACGTCCTGAGCATATCGACACGTACACTAACAAACTCCGGAGGACTGGCGTCCTCCGTGTCCTTCGTATTTTGTAGGATCCTTAGATCCCCGAAGACTCCTCAGTTTTAGTAATCTTATCCTGACTAATTTCCAAAGTAAACAACTCGGTTATGAACGACGGTTTAAAAGTATATAAAATGAACAACTATATCAACCATATATCTTTTTTGTTCATCGTTGTAATCTAGAAACTCAATTCATTGAAGAAACAATATTGGGTGACGCGGAAACAAGATATCTCTACATTGAAATCACGAAATTCCTCTACGTCTAATTTCTTTTTGTGAAGTCTCCTTTACTTTAATTGTAAGTAATTCCTTCTCTCGATTTTTCACAATCGTTCGGAGAACCGGTCTTCTATTACATTTAGTGGACTCTGTAAAACATATGTTTTTCTATATGTCTTTCTCAGACCCGACGATTACGATGTATTAAAACGTAATAGGTAACTAGAGATACGTGTTAGTTTTTCCATATTTTCCGGAAAGATCTGTTATCTCCTACCCCTGTCAGCGACTTGACCAAAGGGGGCACAGAGGAGCAATGAGATTGAAGTCCGACTTAAGGGTAGACCTCGTCCCTTCGAGTGGTTCAGATGAATGAACAGGACCGAAGATTCTGGGCGCGCTTTCCCTCGGATTCCACCCCGTGGGAAGTTATAAGTTCATCCGCGGCCACCTGGTTGCATCTACCACGTTTAGAGAACAGGACTCTAAAATAACCAGAAGAGGTATTTGGTTCTATAAGTCGGAGGAAAGAGGTGAATTAAAAGGATGATGTGATAAAAAAGGATTAGAATATAATTATTTATTTATTCAGAAAGGAGTGGTTGTAGTAGGCACGAAACTTAAGGGACCTAGGTGACCCCGACCGGGGGTCGTGTAAGGTTTCCGACGGAAAAGTGAAACGAATGTCAACGGAAGTAACACGTTTTCGAAAATTCAAATTAATCCATGGTAAACGAATAGAAACGAAAATAAAGGTAATGAGACCTTCCACCGAGTATCTCACTAGGTGGAAGGTAATGAGACTCCACCTATTATCTCTTTTGGAATACAAAGGAGATTTTCGAAATATCAAAGACCATAACGTAAATATAGAAATTAGGTAAACTCATATAAATACACATACCACAATCTTTCATAAGACCAAAGTAAGAAGATGTACATCAACTGGTCAATAGGGTCGTGGTGAACAATTTCTCTAACACAAAAGAGGTAACATATAAGAATGGAGGAAACAGTTTCTATTCCACAGGTATCCACACACCTAAATAGAGACTCGAAAGATAAACTAAGGTAACTAAATGCAAACAGAAACTCTGTCCTGAAATGCCAGGACTACTGATATCGAAACATCATATCGGACTTCAGTCTGTACAACTAAGGAGGTCAAGGTTAGAATAAAGAGTTGTAACAAAACTGATAATCTCAAAAAAACATAAAGGTATGTTTGACACTTTAGTAAACAAGATCAAGACACTTTTTTGGTAACCATCGAACTATCCCTAACGTAACTTAGATATCTAACGAATCCCATCATATGAGTAAAAGTGGTATAAGTAAGAAGGTTACGTACTTGTACCATATGAAGAGTTAGATAAACACAAGAGAAACTCAAGAAAGAAGTCACAAAATATCAAAAGATATTTTGATGTCTTTTGAAAGATACTAAAATATCTGTATCAAAATATCTTTAGTAAAAGAAATTCTATTTAGTCAAGTCAAGTAAAGTCATCGAGTCAGCACAGACTGACAAACACTGGGGTACTTAGAGTCGTGCGGTCCGGAGGGAAAGGTAGTGGTTGAGGACCTCAAATGAGTTTAAGTATAGGTAGCTAAGTCACTACGTTAGGTCGGTAGAATAAGAGACAGCAGGGGAAAAGGAGGACGGAGGTTAAAGAGGGTCATAGTCCCAGAAAAGGTCACTCAGTTGAGAGCGTAGTCCACCGGTTTCATAACCTCAAAGTCGAAGTCGTAGTAAGGAAGGTTTCTTTTGGGTCCTGACTAGAGCAAATCCTACCTGAACAACCTAGAGGAACGCAAGGTTCTCTGAGAGTTCTCAGAAGAGGTTGTGGTGTCAAGTTTTCGTAGTTAAAAAACTGAGAGTCGAAAGAAGTATCAGGTTGAGAGTGTAGATATGTACTGGTATCCTTTTTGGTATCGGAACTGATCTGCTGGAAACAACCGTTTCATTACAGAGACGAAAACTTATACTATAGATCCACCTATTATAGAAAGGAAGGTTCCCCATTGACAGAAAATTAAAGTACCGACGCAAAATATAGGATGTTGAAATGATATAAGTAACTAATCGAGATCATTAAAAACCACCTTAGAAATCCCAAAAGAAACATCTCCAGTACAGTAGACGTTTGTCACTCTCAAAATTATGAAGGAAAAGTTAAACCTAAGGTAAATAAAGAAAAAGAAGAGACTAACGACACCGGGTTTGAAGGTTTTGATACAACTTATCATCACCACTTTCACCTGTGGGAACAGAACAAGGACTGAAATCCCCTTTACGAAAGATAAAAAGTGGTAACTCCTATTACAAACGACACCCAAACAGTATATATCGAAAATAATACAACTCCATACAAGGAAGATAAGGACGAAAGACCTCTCAAAAATAGTATTTACCTACTACTTAAAACTTATATAATTTCAACGTCCTATATTTTAGTTGTGTGTCTTTAGGGAACGTAAGGATATGTTATTATTACTCTTTCATCTTTTTCTTTAATTCCTTTTCTAAGGTAAGTGGTGACGTTACTTTTCTTATTTTATGAATCCTTATATAGATGGATTTCTTTGATTTCTGGATATATATCTTTTGATATTTTGTGTCCACTTTCTTTAGTTTCGACTGTGATTATCTACCTCTTTATATGATACAAGTACCTAACCTTCTTAGTTATATCACTTTTACTCATATGATGGGTTTTGTTAGATGTCTAAGTTACGTTAGGGATAGTTCGATGGTCACCATAAAAAGTTTCTCGATCTTGTTTATTAAAGTGTTAAACATATCTTTATGTTTTTTGGAGCTTATCGGTTTCATTAGAACTCTTTCTTCTTACCTTGGTCTCCTTAGTTGGACGGACTGAAGTCCGACAAGTTGTTTCGGTGACAGTAGTTCTGTCATACCGTGACCGTGTTTCTGTCTTTATATCTAGTTACCTTGTTTTATCTTTCGGGTCTCTACTTAAGTGTGTGGATACCTTTGGAATAGAAACTGTTTCCTCCGTTCTTATATGTTACCTCATTCCTGTTAGAGAAATTGTTCACCACGACCCTTTTGACCAGTTGGTGAACATTTTCTTACTTTGATCTTGTGTAAGGTTGTGGTATGTGTTTTTATTTGAGTTTTACCTAGTTTCTAGATTTACATTCTGGTCTATGATATTTAGAGGATCTCCTCTTGTATTCGTTTTGTGAGAGACTGTATTTAGTCTCGTTCTAGGAGATACTGGGTGGTGGGTCTTATGACCTGTATTGTCGTTTTTATTTGATTACCCTAGATTAATTTAATTTTCGAAGACGTGTTGTTTCCTTTAATATTAGTTCCACTTTTCTGTCGGGGGCGTTACCCTCTTTTATTATCATTTACTTCGTTGACTGCTTGTTGATTAGAGTTTTCATATAGTCGTTGAGGACATCGAGTTAAGGTCTTCTTATTTGCTGATTTAGTTTTTTACCCACTTTCTTTATTTATCTGTAAAGAGGTTTCTTCTGTATGTCTACCGATTGTTTGTGTACTTTTCTACGAGTTGTAGTGAGTAATAGTCTCTTTACGTTTATTTTTGGTGTTATTCCATGGTAAATTGTGGTCAGTCTTACCTACACTAGGTTCTCAGAGTCAAGTCAAGTCAGAGAGTCTGCACAGGCTGAGAAACACTGGGGTCCTTAGCGTCGTACGATCCTGAGGGACAGACAGTGGTTGACGGCCTCAAGTGAGTCTGAGTACAGGTAACTCAGTCACTGTGGTAGGTCGATAGAGTAGGAGACAGCAGGGGAAGAAGAGGACGGGTGTTAGGGAGGGTCATAGTCTCAGAAAAGGTTACTCAGTTGAGAAGTGGACTCCACCGGTTTCATGACCTTAAAGTCGAAATCGTAGTAAGGAAGACTTCTTTAGGGTCCCAACTAGAGGAAGTCTTACCTGACCAACCTAGAGGAACGTCAGGTTCCCTGAGAGTTCAGAAGAGGTTGTGGTGTCAAGTTTTCGTAATTAAAAAGCCACGAGTCGAAAGAAGTGTTAGGCTGAGAGTGTAGGTATGCACTGGTGTCCTCTTTGGTATTGGAACTAACTGCCTGGAATCAGCCGTTTCATTACAGAGACGAAAACTTACACGATAGATCAAACCAGTATTGAAAGGAAGGTTCCTCATTCACAGAAAATTAAAGTACCGACGTCAGGGGTAAAAGTCACTAAAACCTCGGGTTTTTTTATTTCAGACTGGGACAAAGGTGACAAAGGGGTAGATAAAGGGTAATTCACTACCCTGGTCTACGGTACTAGAAGTATAAGACTTACAACTCGAAATTCGGTTGAAAAAGTGAGAGGAAAAAGTGAAAGTAGTACTCCGAAAAATAAAGGAGAAGTGAAAGACGGTTCTCCCACCACAGTAGACGTATAGACTCCAATAACTATAAAGAGGGTCGTTAGAACTAAGGTCGAACACAAAGAAGGTCACGTCACAAAGAGTACTACATCAGACGTAAATTCAATTTTGAGTCCCACTGTTATATTTCGGAACTGCATGAGAAAAGGGATAAACCTTGGTCAGACAACAAGGTACAGGTCAAGATTGACACGAAGGACTGGATGTATGTATAAAGAGTTCTCCGTCCAGTCCACCACACCATAAGGGTAGAGAAAATCTTAAAAGGTGTTAAATAACACTAGGTGTGTCAGTTTCCGAAACCGTATTAGTTATTTCGTCTTTATCTTCAAAAAGACCTTGAGAGAACGAAAAAGGTACTAGGTCTTCTACGGCCGTTAAACTAGAGACCGAGGAGACGGAAAAGATTTCGGTTGAACTTGTACACCTTCAAGTACTAACTACATAACGACTTAGAACCGAATCTCTAAAAATTCGTAATGAAATGATCGTACACTATACACACGTTAACACGCCATCAAAGTCGTAAGAAAACGTAACGGAAAGAAACCTTAACTTTACTTTTGACTGGAAAAGGACAGGACACCGGTGACGACTCAAAAGGTTTAAACGACCGTATAACTCACGTGGTGAAAGTGTCGTAGTAGAAAGTCCAAACTTTATCGAGTTCACCTTAAGGTAGTGGAGGTGATAGCAACAAGTATCACTACGAAAGATTCCGGGTGAACTGTAGTGTAAGGACCTACAGACCGAGATCTACTCACTAGTGGGGTAGCACTAATAGACCCAGTACTTCTAGAAAAAACCTGTCAAGAAGACACATAAGAACGGTGGAGAAGAATTATAGAGGACGAAGACAATCCAGGTATGGTAAAGACAGGAAATAGTTCGGGTAGAAAAGTACTTTACAGGGGAACCATAGAGTTTAAAAAACTTCTCTAGAGATCAGAAAGGGTAAGACAACAAAAGGAGATAAAGAAACGTAAATAATGACTTCTCCCAAAAAAAAATTAGAGAAGAACGATAAGAGACCTTGAGACGTAAGTATATCAATATAAAAAGGAAAAGAGGAAACGAAAAACGGAGAGAAGAAAAGTGTCGATAAACATTCCGAAGGGGTCTGTCGGTAAAACGAAGAAACGTAAAGAAACTTCTTTCCCTTGGGACAATGTAACAACCACCCTTACGTTTGATCATGTCGGTATACCTCTTGTTACATCTCTAAGGAATTTTTTTTTGATCTTTATCTTGACGGAATACTGGGTCGTTAGGGTGACGACCCGTATGTGTGGTTCCTTTGGTCTTAACTTTCTCTGTGTACATGGGGTTACAAGTAGCGTCGTAACAAATATTATCAGTCCTGTACCTTTGTTAGATCTACAGGTAGTCGTCTACTTACCTATTCTTTCGTCACCATGTATATGTGTTACCTCATAATTAGTCAGTAATTTTTCTTTTGTAAACTTAGGCAAGATTACTCCACATACTTTGACCACGGCTAATATGTCTCACTTCATTTGGTCTTTCATTTTGTGGTTATGTCATATGATTCTGTATATATACCTTAAATCTTTCTACCATTACTATCGGGACATACGTTCTGTCGTTTTCTCTGTGTCTATCTCTCTTGTCAGAAAACCTGAGACACCCTCTCCATCTCCGACCCTACTAAACCCTCTTACCGTAACTTTGTACATATTATAGTATATTCTTTGTTTAACGGTCAGATCCAAGTTACGTCCTATGTCCAAACCCCGAACACGTGACCCTACTGGGTCTCTCTACCATACACCTCCCTCCACCTTCCCTCCAAGTCAAAACCCTTGTGCACATGTGGGCGCCGTCTAAGTACAACTACATACCGTTTTGGTTATGTCATAGCATTTCATTTTATTTCATTTTATTTTTTATTATTATTAAAGAACCGACGTTAGTGGTAGACGTCACTAAAACCTCGGGGGTGTTTTATTTCAGACCGTAACAAAGGTGACAAAGGGGTAGATAAAGGGTACTTCACCACCCTGGTCTACGGTACTAGAAGCAAAAGACTTACAACTCGAAATTCGACTGAAAAAGTGAGAGGAGAAAGTGAAAGTAGTTTCCGAAAAATCAAGGAGAAGCGAAAGACGGTATTCTCACCACAGTAGACGTATAGACTCTAATAACTATAAAGAGGGCCGTATAAACTAAGGTCGAACACTAAGAAGGTCGGGTCGCAAAGAGTACTACATGAGACGTATATTCAATTTATTCGTCTCACTGTTATATGTCGGAACTACATGAGGAAAAAGGATAAACCTTGGTCAGACAACAAAGGACAGGTCAAGATTGACAACGAAGGACTGGACGTATATCCAAAGATTTCTGCGCTCAGTCCACCAGACCATAAGGGTAGAGGACGTCTTAATAGGTTTCAAATAACACTAGGTGTGTCAGTTTCCGACACCGTATCAGTTATTCCGTCTTTATCTACAACAAGACATTGAGAAAACGAAGAAACTACTAGGTCGTCTGCAACCGTTAAACTAGAGACCAAGGAGACGGAAAAGATTTTGGTCGAGCTTGTAGACCTTCAAGTGCCAAGAGTATAACGACTTTGGACCGAATCTCTTAAAACTCGTAAAGAACTGATCACACACTCTACTCACGTTAACACACCATCAAACTCGTGAGAAACCGTAACGAGAAGAAACCCTAACCTTACTTTTGACTGGAAAAGGGCGGGACACCGGTGACGACTCAAAAGGTTTAAACGGTCGTATAAATCACATCGTCAAAGTGTCGTAGTAGAAACTCCTATACTTTATCGAGTTGACCCTAAGGTAGTGGAGGAGAACGAGACAAGTATCACTACGAAAGATTGCGGGTGAACTGAAATGTAAGGTCCTATAAACCGTGAACCACTCACTTCTGTGGTAGTACTAATAGACCCAACACTTCTAGAAAAAACATGAAGACACATAAGAAGACACATAAGAACGGTGGAGAAGAGTAAAGAAAAAAAAAAAAAATACAAAATAATAAATAAAAAAAAAAATTAAAATTTTAGAAATTAAGAATGTACGCAAGGGTTTGTACTTGGGGGAGGGTGGAGGGAGGGGTGTTGTAGAGAGACCCAGTAGGGGTACGTGGTCGGGGTTCGTACGACGTGGGACCCAGTCTGTACCTGACCGCTAAGTTAAGAATGTACTATCATATGTACAATCTTAAGGGTAAGAGGGTTTAGTAGGGTGGGAGAGGGAGAGGGAGACTCAGGTTTTCAGACAATATGTGTAGACACAGAAAAAAGGACAGAACGTATGTCCCAGCAGTAACGGTAGAAGGATTTAAGGTATATATACACAATCATATGACATAACCACAAAAAGAAAGACCGAATGAAGTGAGACATATTA